>JAHLSL010000006.1:20631229-20829436 GCA_025920805.1 Petroica traversi | reverse complement strand
CGGGAGCTGCGGGCACTGCGGCGGCACCGCGGCGGCGGAGCTGCAGCCCCCGCCCGCCAGGGATGACATCACCCCCAGGAACATGTGATGCAGCCGGCTGGCGCGGAGGATGCTGAGCTGAGGAGGGAGAGATTGGTGCAGATATTTATGGCATTTCATTTGAGTGTGGTAAATGCCTTTTAATTTTTTTTTTTTTAATTAAAGCCTCAAATCCTCACAGCCGCAAATGTTTTGTGGAGAAGAGGCTTTAAAAAGGGGGAGGGAGGACCCGCCCCAAACCCTTAAGACCTGCTTATATTGCTGTTTTTTGTTTTATTTTTGCTTGGTTGGAGATAAAAATGATACTTTCCTGCCGTATTCACCCTCTTTGCTCCCCAGCATTCTTTCATCTGTTGTAATCCCCACAGTCTTTTCAGTTAAGCTCTAACACTGCAGAACTGGAATAAAAATAGACTGTTTAGAGCAGCAGGAATATGATAATCCAAGGCAGTCAGCCTTAAGGATATGCAGATGCAGAACATGAGCCAAGCACTAACGTATTTGCTAGGGTGTTTACCTTGAGCGGCCCCTTAATAGTCAGAGAAATGTTAGCTAAATGTTTCTCGCTTCTTTTACATGCCACAGGCAAAGTAAAACGTGCAGCTACTGCGCATCATCATCCGAGGTGAAGCAGTTTAAGGGCTTAGAAATCTGAGCAAGCAATTGCGGTAACATCAGTGTCTTGGGTAATTTTGAGCTCAGAGAGACAGCAAAGTACGGCACTAGTTTCTGCATGCTTTTTAGGTGAGGAGAAAGTGTTTTCTATCTCCAAATTCACTGTAAAGAAAAGGAATTGCCGTGGTTGATATGAAAGCTGAGCATGCTAAATTGGCATTAAGCTTATGGTGGGTTGCTTAAAGCACATTAAAAAAAATTTAACCCTGGAAGTGTGCCTGTATGCCTTAGCAGTCAACCGAAGCCCAAATATTTCAAGGTAGAAAAGGGTATTTGCTGTCTTTTTAGGTGATTTATTTAAACCTAAGGTTTCTCTTAGAGCTGTTAGGAGTTCTGCTTTATAACAAACAGAAATGTAGTAGGAACAAAACCGTAGGCAGTTTCAGTAAAAGGCTGATAACCCATAACCAGTACTCTGGAGGAGTAATAATGCACGAGGTTCCTTTGGCTGTGTCTTAGACTCTTGAGAGCCTAAGTGCAAACATGAAAGTAAACCCTGCACTGCTTTGCCAGTCTGGAGTTGCTGTGTAATTGCAAAATACTGTCCATCATGTAGAAACCCTCCATGCTGTGTGGTTACCCAAGGAACCAGTTTGCCTGGTCTAGCCTTTCTGAGAATGTGTACTGAATTTTGGGTTTGTTTCTGGTCTGTGGTGTTCATGGAAAAACAGAAAACTAGCCAGGGAACTTCCATCTGGCTGGAAGTTGATTTGTTTTGTTTTGTTTGCGTTTTGTGAGTGCTGAGACAATGCCCTGGTTGAACACTTCATTTATGGTGAACTTGAGGGACCCGTTGCTGAGAGACACTTGTCTATACAAGTTTTAAAAATCCCCATTCGTGGATAGTCCATAGTCTTCCACAGGCAATCCTATGTGCTGTTCACTGTTCTTTCCTTTACAAAATTTCCTGCCACCTAATAAACCTCATGCTGTAATTCTAGCAAGCTTTTGCCTCCAGTAGGCTTTATGTGTTCTGAGGACTTCAACCAAGTCTATCTGCAGTTCTTCAGACTAAACAGATGCATAGATGATGACAGCTGAACATCTTTTTGCCTTGGGTGTTGTGTTTTGTGCATCCTGGGACTGTTTTGAAGGGTAGTGCCCATAGCTTGATACTGTGATGGCACAAAAGTCTCAGTACTGTTGTCTGAAGTAGAAAACCTGTGATGTAATTTATGTATATGATGCCCTTAAGTATAGGTCTTATGTTACTTATGTTACCATTTTGATACCTTCAAGTTCAGAAATGCACAGCTTTTTAATTTAAGCTCAGAACCTGAGACCAAAGGATATTAAACATTGGGATTTTTTTGAGGAGGAAGAGTCTTAGCAGCACTTTTGCTCTTCAGTAGTTATAGAGAAGCAATGCACTTCCCATTTACCCCAGCAGAGGTACTTTCTTCAGATATGAGGTTATTTTAAATAACACATTAATCCAAACAGACTAGGAAGGGTTGTACAGATAAGCTAGTTGAAGATATGTCACCTAGTTCTTGTAAGATGCACAAAATTGGCCTAAACGTGACCAGTTCTGTACTGTACAGGTGAAATATAAGGTAAAAAATTCTTCCTAAATCTTCCTTATCAAAGAAGGAAGAACTTTAGAATTTGACCACACAATTAGAGTAGTAGAAATGGAAAGCAGAGAGGGAGGGACAAGCTAGTGATGTGCTGCTTTGCAACATTGACTGTAATAACTCCTCTTGGGCCCTGTTTCATATTGCATGTATGTACAGAGTTAGCATGACAGAATGTCCTCTCAGTTGCAAAACACTGCTCCTGTCAGGCAGCAGAACTCTGCTAACAGAAGTGATTTAAGAGAAGTTGCATGTAAATAGTGTTGGGGATTTTTGATGGGTCTTTTTGTGTTTTTTTGGGTGGGTTGGGGTTTTTTTTGTGGGGTTTTTCGGTTGGGTGTTTTTGTTTGTTTGTCTTTGTTGTTGTGGGGTTTTGGGTGGGGTTTTTGGTTTGGGATTTGGTTTTTTTTCTACTGGTAGTTGTTCTAAGCATATGTACTCCTAACAGCTTGATATTCTTCCTGCCTGCTGGGAAAAACATAGGAAAGTGGGATTTGGAATGCACAAAAGCCACAGGATCTATATGGTAGTTTGTATTAACTGATGAAAAAGGCCAGTTCTGAGAATCCTGTTTTCTACTGAGGCTTGCTAACAGGACATGTTATTTCTGTTAAGCTAGTTAAAGCAATGACTTGTCCATTAATGTATTTTCAAAGTTTAATATATTTTTTTGGCAGACTTTTATTTTAAGGCTGTTTTAATTCCTGTAATCACAGCATTCAGAATGTATTCCAAAGGTAAATGTTTTTCAGTGCATTCATTAAATGCAGAAGGTGGACTTGTCTGAATTTTTGGCTAATCATCTTCTCTTTTTTTTTCAGGGTTTCGTAAAAATGATGAAATGAAGGCTATGGAAGTATTGCCAATTCTAAAGGAAAAAGTTGCATACCTTTCAGGTACAGTAATTTTATCTTGTAGAATGCTCAACTTCGTTGTTAGTAGCATGTAAAATGGTATTTTAAATACTTCAAATATCATTACAAAATTCCTGGAGAACTAGGGCAGCACTGATTCCTGTTGAATGTCCTAAACATGACAGAAGCGTTTTGAAAGGAGTAATAAAGAAGGTATTTGTTTTCCTGAATGTGGAACATACCTAGTTGCTGACTTGGTCATGTTAAATCCTGCATTCCCCCTGAACTGCACATATAACAGCATTATTTACAGCAACTTAAAACCTGCTGCACCAAAGGCGTATTTTCTTATTTTTGGTTCTTCTGATGGGGAATTTTACAGAGATGCCTTTGCTGTTGGCCCATCTGCAGCGTCTTCTGGAGAAATATGTCTGTTGCAGAAGTGAA
The DNA here is from genome assembly GCA_025920805.1 of Petroica traversi. Lineage (NCBI taxonomy): Eukaryota > Metazoa > Chordata > Aves > Passeriformes > Petroicidae > Petroica > Petroica traversi. The sequence goes on along the minus strand of JAHLSL010000006.1, from coordinate 20,825,844 downwards.
CTTCAGTTGCCTGTCTTTTTGAAGCACACTTAGTATTTTCCTGATGAACTGAGTTTGCATGTAATTTTAGGTAGTTCCAGCATGCACATTGAATTTGGTTGGTTACTGAACAGCGAATAGCAGGAGGATTTAAAAGTGGGATTTGTATGAGTTAGCATCATAGCATAGTCTATAACTTCATAAGTAACTTTACTGGATGGAATGATGGGCTGAGGTGCTTATTTTTGTAAACTGCATTTTGGTTTGGCTTTCTTTTGGGATTAAACACCATCATTCTCTTGGCCATTATCTTAGTGTTGAATGATTTAGAGGATGTCTCCTATTTGAAAGCATTTTTTGGGATAATTTATGAAAAATACCAGAAGTAAAGCTCTTATATGTAAATATTAAAACACATAAAATGATTCCTGCAATTGTACTCTTAAAGAGATTTGCTGTGCATGGATGCTGATGCTGTACATAGTACTTTGTCCTGTCCACTCTGCCAAGTAGAAGTGCAAAGCAGCAAAATGTGTGGGTGAAGTTTTTTGTTTGTTTGTTTTCTTTTTTTCATTTGGTGTTTTTTTTCTTAAAAGTTCCTGGCAACTGTAATGAGTAAGACCAGTTTTCCTGGTAGCATGGTAACTTGGGAATTGTAGTGCTGACAAAGGCTTGCTTTAAACTCTATTTTTAGAGGAGGAGAAAAGGGGGTTAGCACAATATTTCAGTCCCTCATTACTATTTTTTGGATTTTGTCTTATCACATTGAATGTAAATGAAATCAGTTTTCACTCCAAACCCTCTGAATTTTCAAGTTGTCTTGTACTTAGTTTAGACCCCTTAGAAGGGACCTGAAAAATGATGGGTTTTTCTAATGTTAATTTGTAAGCAGATGGCATTCTGAAAGGCATTAATTCAGTGAAAGTGAAATGGGCCAAATGAAAGATGAAGATAAATTTAAGGGGAGTTGATAGATTGTGAGCCAGAACAGAGAAAATGCTGGCAGAAACAAATGGTTGCCAACTTGCCTGCATGAAGGTATCAACTCCTGATGGAAGAATGGAGCAAACAGCTATGGACGACAAGAGAGGCTAGAAGGAATCTGCCAAAATCCATAGTTTCACATTTCTGTTGCAAGTGAATCTCAAATGGAATGAGATACATCAGTAGTGCAAATGAATTAAGAAACTCTTGAGTACAACAACCTACAACAACCATCTTCAGTGTGTTCTCCCCCTTCCCCTTCCTGCAACAAAATTACCAGCACCACTAGGACTTAAGCTTGTGCAACTAGAACTGTCAAGCTTTGTACCTGGGAACACAAAGATAAGGAAGACTGTTGGTTTACTGAACAGATTTTCACCTAACTGGGAAGTAAACTGCTGGAGTATTGGGTGTCTCACCACCTGAAACAGTTACATCTCTAGGCTTTTATATGAAGTACAAATAGAGTCTTGGATGAGGTTTTTTTGTTAAGTTTAAACTGAGGCCTATCAAAGTACAAATACTCTTAAATCTCTACACATACCTAAGCAAGGAGAGCATTTTCTTACATGGGGCAGTTATCTTGGTTTTGTATGAGGAAATAGCCCTTGATAACTTGTCTTGCCACCTGTTCAGCTTTCTTTACCAGAGTACTTTGTAACTAGATAAAAAGGCATATCTTTAAAAAGCTGCACTACTCAGCCTGTTGGATTTTAGTGCCATTTGGAGACCATTGAGAATATTGCTGTTAGTGATGGGCACTAAACAGAAATGATGCATGTTCAGTGACTCACGTGAGTTGATTGGATAGATGTTTGTGTGACACACTTTGGCATAAACAGAATATCTCAGTGATGGGGTGGGGCAGTGTATCAAAGGAAGTGGATTAAAATGGAAGTCTTAGCCATGAAAGCAGTAGTAGCTTAATATGTTTTTGTTAAACAAAGACTAATAGGGGGTTGAGTTAGAGAAAGACTATTGCAAGACAGGAAATTCCCACTGATGCCTCATGCATTGTTACTTTTAACTTTCCCGTTTGTGTATGACATAGGAGCATCAGGAACAAAGGAAATGAGAGCTAGTTATTGTAAACCTAAGAAAGCTGTCATTAGAGCTGATGAAAATAACCCAAGTCTTAAGGACTTATTTTAAAATTATTTGCAATTTTGCTATCTGGTTTGAGACTGGATAGTGAAGTTCTTTTCATCTACAATCAAGACTGTCTTAATTTCTTAATTACTCATCTAGACTTGGAGTCTGTACAACAGAGTTTGTCTCTGATGTACAAAAGTTTCAGGATATGATTTATCAGAAATTTAAGCACCATTTTTAAAAATGGGTTGCTCCTGTGACATGTGGAGCTGGAGCCAACTGAAGTGGCATCCAGAATGACATAAAGAATAAGGATTTCTTTCTTTTTCCAAACTGAAAAACAGCATGATACAGGAGTTGCGGTGTGGGAAAGGCCTGGAGGACTGGGCTGAGGTGACTGCATGTAACAAAGCATTTGCTTAAAATGCTTAGAGAGTGTTGGAGACAATTCAGCTTCTGCTTTTGCCCGCTAGCTGCTGCTTTTTAAAGAATATCCACCTTGAGCATTTGAGTTACTTTTTCTGGGGGACTGGAATCAGTAGCACTTACCAGTTGAACCAAATTTTTAAGATCTGAAGGTAGTGGCCTGTGATGCAATGAGGAGAGGGAGCATTAAGGGCTGTAGCAGACTGTCAACTGTGCTTGGTAGCCTTGGAGCCCAGTGATGGCTCTGGAGCTCATCTGGGCTGTTTGATTCGGTCTTGTTGTTTATCATTCCTCTCTCTTATGGATTCTGTCTTGTTTTTCTCCTGTCATTTGCTGTATAAAAATCCTCAAAGGTCTCTGCTTGGCAAGTGAGCCAGGATGATCAAGACTTGCCTCTCTCCATTAGAATGAAGCAACTCTGTTTTTCATCTTATGTCCCACTTAAGAGGGTCATGTAAGATAAGGATATGAATTTCCTTTCAAGTTTTGCTTTCTGGCATTGTGGCTTGATGGAGATTCAAAGATGCCTTTTGCCTCTTCTGAGTTTCATGTAGTGTCTCACAGGGAGCATGTCCACTGTAGACAATTTCTGGAGACTTTGACAGCCAGGTTTAGTGTCTCTGGCAAGCACACACTGACTGTGTCAGAGAGGATAGTGATGAATTTTTGAGTGACTGATTTTATTTATTGTTTTTATATTTATTTTTATCTTCTCATTGCCTGCCTTTCTGAGTAATTTTTTTAAAAACTTTGTTTAGCAACATGGAATGACAATGAGAAGCTGATTTGAAATGAGAAATTCTGGGCTGAAGATAATGTTTTTCTACGTTTCCATGGGACAGGAGAAAACAGTCCACACATCTGTGGTTGAGAACATATATGTGAAATTTAGCTTGCAAGAATCTGTCTGTGCTATTATAGATGTGTTGATGAAGACATCCTACTGGGCTTGAATTTGGTGTTTAGTAATAGTAAAATTTTACTGTCACTAGCAAGGGGTTGGATATAAAATTATATTTTACTATACAGCTACAGCGAGTCTGTGCAATTTTATGACTGAGATGAATGCATTTAAGTGGAACCACGTAAGTCAGATTTTTTGCCTTATATATTAAGTGGTTTCAGAATTTCCTGTGTCGCTAACAAAATTAAAACTATAAACTGATAATTGGAAATCTGCAAATCAGAACAGGATAAAAATACAAATTAAATGCTTAAATAGTTTCCATCCATCTAATGTATGTATTAAGTGTGAAATATCACCCAATTCTCGTAATAATTAAATTAATCATAGAATTACAAGATTTTTTAGGTTGGAAAAGAACTTTAAGGTCATTGAGTCCAGCCCTTTACTTGGCACTGCTAAGTCCACCATTAGCCATATCCCCAATACTGCATCTACATGTCTTTTAAATGCCTCTGGGGTGGTGACTCAACCACTTCCCCAGGCAACCAGTTGTCCAATGTTTGACAACTCTTTTGGTGAAGAAACTTTTCCTAATATTCAATCTAAACATTCCCTGGTGCAACTTGAAGTAATTTGCTCTCATCCTGTCACTTGTTACCTTGTAGAAGAGACCAACACTCACCCCACTGCAGCCTTCTTTCATGGGGTTGTAGAGACAATAAGGTGTCCCTTTGAGCCTGCTTTTCTCCAGGCTAAACAATCCCAACTCCCTTAGAGGCTCCTTATAAGCCTTGTGCTCCAAGCCCTTCACCAGCTCTGCTGCCCTTCCCTGGACCACTCCAGCACCTCAGTGTCTTCCTTGTGATTTGGCCCAGAACACAGGACTCAAGGTGTGACCTCACCAGTGCTGAGTTCAAGGGAATGATCACTGCCCTGGTCCTGCTGGCCGCGCTATTGCTGATGCAGGCCAGGATGCCCTTGGCCTTCTTGGCCACACTTCTGGATTCTGTTCAGGTGCTGTCAGTCAGGACCTCCACGTTCTTTTCCATTAGGCAGATTTCCAGCCTCTTGTCCCCCTGTCTGTAGCACTGCCTGGGGTTGTTGTGACCCAAGTGCAGGTTCTGGAACTTGGCCCTGTTCAACCTCCTACTACTCACCTTGACCCATCAATCCAGTCCTGCCTAACCTGGCATCTCCTGCAAACTTCCCCTTTATTCTTACCCATAAACAGTCAACTTTATTGGCACTGTCATTAGACAGTCATATCAGTCCTAATGTTCAGGGCTAACTTGCTGACTCTCCTTCCTTGCCTATCTCTTGTGAAGGTTTTACAGCCATCCATTGCGACACCCCAGTTGTGAAAATCATCCCTCCATGTTTCCATGATGGCAGCTGTCACAGTTTTCCTGATGCTTAATGACTTCCAGCTCCTCCTGTTTGTTGCCCATGTCATGTTCATTGGTGTAGATGCACTTCAGCTGGGCTGTTAATTCTGTTACCTTTTTTGGGGCAGAAGCCCTACTTCCTATATGATTATTCTCAGGTGCTTCCATGCTTTCTGACACATTAGTATCTCTTACATCTTGGCTGCTTCATGGATCTCTGTTCCTATCTCCTGTGAGATAGCAAACTGAAGAACTCTGCTGGTTCACCATTCCTGAGACATTGGTGTGCTGCCCCTGGGCTGATCTCTAGTGAGCATGGCTTCATCAAGTCTTGGTTAAAGCTCTTCCAGTGACCCCTGATAATTCCTGTGCAAAGATCTTTTTCCTCCTCTGAGACAGCTGTACCTTGTCTGTCACCAGTAGGCTCAATGTCATGTAAACCAAGCCATGATCAGAAAACTCAAAAATCTCCCAGTGACACCAGGCTCAGAGCCAAGTATTGATCTGATGACTCTTGCCATTTCTTCCGTTATCATTCCCTGCAACAGGAAGCACAGAGAAAGCACTGCCTGTGCTCCTGATCTCCCATTCCGTCATCCCAAGGCTTTCTGGGAGACTTCAGTCATATCTCTCTTGAGTGCCCTTGGGCTTCTTATTGTAATTTCTTGCTATCTCCCTGAAATGTGGGTTAATAATAACGGGTTTTCCCAAGGGGCATACTAGATCTCATCACATCTTTAACCTTGGGCACAGGGAGGCAGCAGGTTTCGTGAGGAAGTGTGTTAAGCAGGCACGCTGGGCCTCCATGCCCTTCAGAAGGGAGTCTCCTATGACAATGATCCATCTGTCTTCAACCTACTCACCTCCTCCCCGAGATCTGTCACTAAGCAGAGGAGTTCCTCTACCTAGGCACACCTCCCACAGCTGTGTTCTCTACTGCCATATCATCTAAATACATGCCTATAAAGTAACATAATTCTATATTTAAATTAAATCTGTACAATTGCTGAGTCAAAAATTAAATACATAACCAAGTGCTATTGCTGGAGATGTCACACTACCAGTCAAACTTGAAGGTGACTTTAATGTATAAGTGTAATGCTCCAGTTATTCTGTGTTTCAGGTTTTTTTGGCATTTGCTTTCTCACTATAGGAACTGGGGCAATGTGCTGATCAATATTCCAAAATTCAATCTTAAGTTGGTCTCAAAATGACAGTGTTGGCATTAAGGTTGAAATAATTTTCTTTAAAGTAGATACTGAAGATTAGATCTTCAAACAAGAATTATGTTATTCTGTGGGGTCTTCTAACATTTTTAATTTTTCAGGTGGCAGAGATAAGCGTGGAGGTCCCATTCTAACATTTCCAGCTCGTAGTAATCACGACAGAATACGGCAAGAAGACCTTAGAAGACTAATTTCGTATCTAGCGTGTATTCCTAGGTAAGCAATGGTCTGATAACCTCCAAGACTGTATACCAAAATCAATGGGTTATGTTGCAGTGCTCCCACATGCTAGCAGACTGAATGAGTTAATAACATGAGCAAATCAATACCAAGTTTTGTCATTTGCTATTTTCAAATTGTATTTTGGAAGAGAAATAATTACTCTGCCTTGTAAAAGAAAGGCTGCTGGCAGAAAGCTGGTGTGCTTTAGCTGGAAGTAGTTTGAGTCTCAGATATGGCACTGCCATGCCACATTGGTATTGCTGTGTTGAAGATTGCAAATACAACTCAAAGGCTTTCAGTACATCAATAATTAGAAATGTGCTGGTCCTCATTCACCATATGCTTTGTGTGGAGTGTGGTCAGCACAGGATTCCTAACTGTTGTTGTGTTAGGTAAGTCATAGTATCCTGGTACATGGAAATAACCAGGAGAGAGGTACGAGAAATTGTTTGTAAAGGTCTCAGATAAACCTGTGGAGTGATCTGTGAAAGTACTGATAGCATTGCATTATCAGTAATTTAACCTATGAATTACATTGTATGAGCTGTTTAAATAAATGGGCAGAAGTCAAATCCAGTGCTAGTGTGTGTGCATATATACAATCCCATATATATATATGTATATGAGATACTTAAAAAAATATATATATATCTCTAATAAAGTTCTTGGTGTAGAACTTTGCTTTGTGTAGTAATCAAGTTGGGGACAAAAATGATCCTAAGACTCTGACTTTAGGTCCATCTTGGAGCCTGCCAGCATTTGTTGCAGGCTGGAGCAATGCTGACTGTGCTTGACTATGGTTGTCTATGACCTCAAGCAACAGTTGTCATTACAGTTGAAAAAAATTCCTAGGACAACATCCCTGAGTGCAATATCTTCCATGTTTCTGTAGTGTGCTAATTTACAGAGGGTCTTGTTATAATTTGTTATAATGTTATGTCGTAATGAAATGTCAGTTTCAGACTGAGAAAGGTGGTTTCATAAAAATAACTTCAAGGCATCTGGCTGAGAGTATACATGACCTCCTTTTTGTAAAGTTAAGTGGGGGACTCAGGGGACTTAGAGAAAGGAGAACAAGAAGAAGGCTTGAAATTTTTACTTGCAGAGTTGAATGTATTCTATCCATCTAGAGCTTCAAGTTGCTAAAGAAGTTAATAGATAAATACGCATCAAAAGGTGTCCAAGAATTTTTTTAGAGCTAATCAGGGCAAGAAACAGTCTTCCTCTGGCGAAAAGTGTGTGTTAGTTCAGCATCAATAGATCTAAAATTAAAAGGAAGTGCATGTTTTATAGTCTTTAAGCATGGCTAACTTTTGAGAATAAAGGGAGCTTTATGAAAAGCAAGACTTGTTTTCATACAAGTCATGTTTAAGGAACTGATTATGCAGCTCTAGCTAATTAGAAGTCCCAACTGGTACAAATATCCTCAAACGTTTGGCTGTCTGTTATTTGTTGCAGTACTGTTACTTGATGTAGCTGAAGAATCACAGGTATCAGTTGTTTGGCAGAAGAGCTAAAAGCTTAAATTGGCTTAATCTCACAATTTTACTGATTTTACAATTTGTCTGATTTAAAAATATGGCAAAACTTATCACCACAGAGTGGACCAGATATTTTGCTGTAGTTCAGTAACTACATTACCAACGCGTGACCGTGGCTGACTAAAGCCTCTCTAGAGCAAATCTTGTGATCCTTGGCCAAAAGGGACTCAGCTTGTATGAGATGATGTGGCTCCATGATGGAGGACACAGCTGCCCTGTGTCACACGATGAGGGACCACTTTGGACACCCCAGTGGATGCACGCCTTCTGAATTAGTTGCAAGCGCTCTCTGTGCAATCCACAGTTTGGTAGGATAGGGATGGGCTGAGCAGAACTCCTACTCTAATTTGGCCTTTCGGTAATGGGTCTATCTTTCAGACAGTAGTTGTTTTTGACCTTGAATCCCATGAGGATTTTAGAAAACATTTTCACCGTGGTCAGAAAATTGGACATTGTAGCCTATATGTATGCCAAGCTACTTACTTTTAATATATTTTGCTTCTACCATTGCCATTTTTGGCATTCCTGTGGGCAGGTGGTAGAGCCAGCACTTATCATGATAAATGCATTTTTTGAAATGTTGTGGGATGCTAATTCTCTCTTCTTTTCCTTAGCTTTAACCTTTTCAAACTTAAAAAAACCCATCCCCTTCTGAAGAACCCATATTATCACTTCTTCCAGATCTCCTATATCAGTCATAATCCATCTTTCTGCACTGTGGCCAATAAGACTGAGTTAAATATGCCAATGAAGCTTCCCTGCCTCTTGGACACTCTGTAAGCCTCACCACATGAACTCTAGAATGGCATTTGAATTAGTCACATCCCTGAAAGTGACTCATGCTCAAACGATGGACATTTGGTCCTTTTTGATTGTCTGTTGGCTATGATGCATTGGTTTTGTAAATACTTTCCTTCCTGTGGTCATGCTACAAGGTTGTGTAGCAAATTCTGCTGGAAGAAAATCAGAGTTTCTGGTAGTGGTGGTGATTTTTGATCAGTGGCAAGAGCTAAATGTACAGAAGATATTGATGAAAAGAAATTAAATCTTTCATTCTCAGATGAGGTGCCAGAGAAGTTGAGTATAAGGTCTATCAACTTTTGGATAGCAAAACTGAGCTCAAATTTTGTAGGACCGGATTGATGTGGTTTTCTTCACAACCATAAAATACTGTGTTATCCATTAACTATTCACAAATCAATCGTGTTACAAAAGAAATTGTCAATAAATGGGTGTTTTCCTCTACAGACTCTTAACTCTCAGATAATATGATTCTAAATCTGAGACAGTTTGAGAAAGTTGCAAAGTGATAGGTAAGAACTATTTGCCATCTTCTCTGTCTTTTAAAGGATCCCCCCCATCATTAGAAAGACATGAATGTTATCATCAGTCAAGTAAGTGTGTGTGTTCTGAAGAGTCAATTGTAAATGAATTAGATATTGCTGATATAGGAAATGGTGTGCGAAAGGTGAGGGAGAAATAAGACTGGATGATGTTTCATCACAAATACAAATAGTGAAAATGAAAGTGAAGATAATGGCAGAAAAATAAATCAGCAACAGATATAAAGCTGTCACCCACAAGGAGTTTGGCATGGGGGTGAAAGAAGAATCTTGAGAGGTTTGTGAGGTCTGGTGCCTATGGTCAGCTGGTCAGCAGTGAGACCCTGAGGAGACCACGTTCATTAGGCAGTGTGGTGCTGTCGAATTCTGTGCTGGAAGTTGAAATGCTTGATAACCTTTCCTTCTGTTTTCTGCAGTGAGGAAGTTTGTAAACGAGGATTCACCGTCATTGTAGATATGCGTGGGTCAAAATGGGACTCCATAAAGCCTCTGCTGAAGATTTTACAGGAATCCTTTCCATGTTGTATTCATGTTGCACTGATAATCAAGCCAGACAATTTCTGGCAGAAACAGAGGACTAACTTTGGCAGCTCTAAGTTTGAGTTTGAGGTAATTTCCCCTATGGTATACAAATTTATATTTATTTTGTGGTTTTAAGTGTTCTCACTAGTGATCAGCACCTTGAAAACTCTCTGATAAATTAAATTCTGCATGAAAGGACAGGTACTTTAGACGAGTGGTGCTAGAAGGAATGTGGTTTTCTTCATGTACTTAGACTAGGTAATTGTGTATGTTGTTGTTTGTATTCTTTTTGTAAACTCAAGAAAGACTGAATAAGATTTTTTCCCCTTAATGGTAAAAACTTGGGTTTTGTCTCTGTTATCTTAGTCTGCATTATGGTAATTGTGATATCTCCAGAATCCAGAGGAAACCAACTGAATGAACCTTGCTGTTATCCTCCTGCAGCTTTGCAATACACGGAGTCAAAACTTAATCAAAACAGTAATGAAAAGAGTGATTGATGTTTTGTTCTTAAATGTAGTGAGGGAAGAAATGTGGGGAAATAGCTGCAATACCTGCTGTCTTCTGCTGATCAGAATTGATACTTGAAATGTATGAGAAAAGTTGTTGTGAACTTCATGAGAAAAATGATCACATCTTACAAAGAGGAAAGCAAAAACTTGAAAGGAAATGTCAAATTCATTTCAGTAACAGCATTTTTTTCTTTCCATTTTTATGTTTTAGACAAATATGGTGTCTCTGGAAGGCCTTACCAAAGTAGTTGATCCTTCTCAGCTAACCCCAGAATTTGATGGCTGTTTGGAGTACAACCATGAGGAGTGGATAGAAATCAGAGTTGCCTTTGAGGACTACATTAGCAATGCAACCCATATGCTGTCCAGACTGGAGGAACTGCAAGATATATTGTCAAAAAAGGAAATGCCTCAGGACCTGGAAGGTGCTCGCAATATGATAGAGGAGCATTCACAATTAAAAAAGAAAGTCATTAAGGCCCCTATAGAGGACCTTGATGTGGAAGGACAAAAGCTGCTCCAGCGGATACAGAGCAGTGATAGCTTTCCCAAAAAGAACTCTGGGTCAGGGAATGCAGACCTACAGAACCTTTTACCCAAAGTGTCCACCATGCTGGACAGGCTGCACTCAACACGGCAGCATCTGCATCAGATGTGGCATGTGCGGAAATTGAAATTGGACCAATGCTTTCAGCTCAGGCTGTTTGAGCAGGATGCTGAAAAGGTAAGGACTGAGCAAGCAGTGTGTAAATGGCCAGTACTTGACAGACTTGAAAGAAGTACCAAGGGTACTGAAAATAGTGATTTTTGTCTTTGAAGTTAATCTCTAGCCTTTTATTGAGAAATAAGGGTCTTCTTGATTGAGAGCTACTCAGGGACTTCTAGAGTAAAGGGCATGGGATAGCACTTCTAAGCTGTAAGGAACACAGGAAGCTCTTACCAAAGAAAATTTTAACTGCTAATGACTTCAAAGTGCTTATTGTATTAAGCATTTGTTCCAGACAGATGCTTTTGCATGCATCATGTAAAAAAGAATGCTGTATACTTTATAAATATTACAGATTACATTGGCCTTCTTTTGAGTGATCTTTGGGAAGTGAGTGACAGGCAGTCAATGAAGTCTGAAGAGGCTGACATGGGGAACTGCTTCATTGATGCAGGGTTTGAAGTCCCAGGCTAAAAACTGATTTATCTCTTCTGACAGTGCATATGTCATTAACAGGGAACTGAGTGATTTCAGAATGTTTTGGCCTAACCAGTCCCTTCAAATGAGAAAGCCCTTGATTGTCATGGAATTTGAAGAGGAAGTATATCAGGCAGATCGCTTTTAGATGAGCTCGAATAAGGTCTATTTTCCTGTAGAATGGTTTTGCAATCACTTATTATTGACTTGCTACCATGGAACAAATAGCTTTAAGGAAGGGTGGGGAGTTTTTCTCTGGGAGTAGTAGTAGGTAGACTGTGCAGTCAAGTGGTATGTTTTTTGTCAGAGTTCTTGAAGTACTCAGATTTCTTTAACTATTTTACATAAGATTGCCTGAACCACATGAGACTAACAGTCCATGTTAAACCAATATTCTGCTCTCCTGCAGCTGTCACTAGCAGATACATGGGGAAGAGTAAAAGCAGAACAAACATGTAAAACTTAACTTCTTCCTGCTTCTTCATTTGTATTCTTCACCCATACTTTCCCTTACCCTCATCATTTCAGCTCAGGGACTTTTCTTTACACTACTGTAATGTTTTCTGATATGTTTAAAAAATAAGTTTATTTTTTAAAGCACCATTTAAAGCAAATGTTTACTGGAGGGATATAGCTGAAAATAGTAGGGACATGCAGAGAGTTGGAAAAAAGTTAAAATTATTATCTATTTCTAAAATTATTTAGAAAATACTGCAAGCTGTTGTTCTAGTGTTGCTCTTTCAGACCCAAATGCATTTTATCAACCTTGCAGCCACTTCATTACAGCATAATTATTCTGCATTATAGCATATCTTTCAGTACCATGCGAGCACCATCAAAATATATTTTGTTAATTTTCTGCTACTTTATCAAGTTGCTTACATAACTTGGGCTTTAAGAAACTTCTTGTGAAATACTTGAGCCTGTGGGATTGACCTCTGTCCTGCCATGTGGTTGCATAAGCTCCTATCAGTGTTTTCTATGTTTCTGATTCCAAGAATAAGTCTATAGTAAATTAACACCTCGTTCTTTCAAAAGGGGAATATTAGGCACCTCAAAATGAGGTTGACAGCAGCTACCATACCTGGGACTGTTTTTCTCTGATTAGCCAGTAAAAAAAGATTATAAAAAAGGCTTGTGTACTATCCTAACTCACTTTTGGATTAAGACCATTGCCTTAATCTACATGCAGCCTGTATTTTTACTGCTTTTGTCAGATTAGATTTCACAGCTCATGACTTTTATCAGTGTACGTCTGTGTTTTACTGAAATATGGGAAAGGATGGGATCTTTGTTGGAGAGAAAAAGGGTATTGCATGGGAAGAAATAAACATGTTCCTTTTGTAGGACTTGCTCTCAATTCAGTGCAAGAAATTTTGACTGGCTCAGGAGAAGGCCAAAAAGGGGCAAGGTGGGAGGGAATCTGATTGGAATTGCCCTTTAAGTGTCTGAAGGCAGGAACTTCATGTGACCTAGAGAAGGATGGTCATGAGCAGTACCAGTGTCTATTTTGAATAATGTTCTAACACATTTTTACTGAGTTCTAGATAAGAAGCTTAAAATTTTAGAAGTATGTGATCAGCTGTCTCAGTTATCTAAACTTCAAAAGTTTGGTTTACAGTTCTTACCATATTTTGGTCTACTTATAATTTAGTTTTTCATGGACTTGGGACAAATACTGGATTTGATAATGTTGTTCTGTTAGCCAGCATATTTTGAAAGGTTTTTAAATGAATACTTACTGCTTACTGCTACCATTTTTTCCTGAACAATCAGCTTATCCAGACAGCAGATGTGTCTCTTTTGCTGAGATACAGCAAAGATTTCAAGACCATTGTAAACAGGTCGGGTGTATTAAACAGCTCCTTGCTGGGTTGCTTGGTCTTTGAAAACTTTGCCTTCCAGTGCCACTGTTAACATACCTGTGTGCCTTCATTGATGGCCATTGTCCTATAAGGTATTTTCTAAAATTTGTTGGAATATTAAAATATTCCTTTTTTTCTTTTTAAAACCAAGTGTATGTAAAGATTATGCTTAAATTTCCCTGGAAAAAAGTAACTCTGTTCTCATGTATACTTTTAAGAATTAATCTAGAAATAGAATAGTTGTTTTCAAATCTGCTGTAAACTTAAGAACTAAATATATTGAACTTGCTGCTGAAGTACCTGATCAGCATGAAAGAATTTATATTTAATTTCCATGAGTTGCCATTTTCATTCTAAACTGCTAAGCTGCTGACGTCAATAAGTGCTGACACTAAAGAATGCATAAACTTGGTCGGGCTGTGCTCCAAGTCTGTTTGTTTACTATGACTTCTTTGTAATAATGAAGTTTATGATTATGACATTACTGTAGCTTGTTGAGATAAACACCTACAGTAAAGATAACAGTAACAATCTCAGCTGTTTGATCTAAAAAGAAAACTGTGATTGGGTTTGAAAGGAATGAGAAACTTGTCTTTACAAACAATTAAAATGTACAGTAACTTAAAATGGAAAGTGCATCAGTGTTAATTTTCAGGGCCTTGACTCTGTGTTCTGTGTTCATAGGTATCTTATTACTTGTCTATGATTTTTGCCATATCAAATTATTGAACTTTCTTCTTTCCTTAATATTTCCATGTAGATGTTTGACTGGATCACACACAACAAAGGTCTATTTCTGAACAGCTACACAGAGATTGGAACCAGTCACCCCCACGCGATGGAACTTCAGACACAGCACAATCACTTTGCCATGAACTGTATGGTAAGAGCAGGCCTCCCTGCACAGACAGCACAGGTGTGCTGGCTGTTTGTTCTGTGTTAAGGTAGAATTTGTAAGTATAGACACACATATTCCTTCTTTACAAGTAGTGGAAATCTGTATTTGAGCAGTGAAATTTCAGACAATCATGTGTAATACAGATTTTAGCTCTCCATTATAAAAGAAATGGCTCTCAGGATCATCTGAACAGATTTCAACTCAGACAAAAATTCTGAGAATTAACTGAGCATAGTGTAATAATTTCCATTGTTTTAAGACGACACTTCTAAATTTTCAGCACAGTAAAATGGAGCTAAAACAAAGAAATATTTTTGTCAAATATAATCAGTAGGCTGTAATAAAAAAAATGGATTTTAACTGGCAGTGAGTGAAAGTTATTTAATTTCAGTTTCATGAATTGCTGTTTGAACATGGGGACAAAATTCTCAAGTATATTTTAGGTCCTTAACACATTTTAGGTGTTCAAATAACCTTGGGAGTCCGGGCCTAAATCCAGTTCCTGTTGGTTAGATCAATGAAGGAAGAACACTACCAGTCTTGTTACAAATTAACATTCTTGGCAGTCCAAGGATGGGAATAGAATTAAAGTATGATTGAAATAATCAACTCTTGCAAGGGAATTTTTCTGTAGAACAGGGCTACTAAATGTGGAAAGTGGCAAAATAAACTTACCTAGGTTACGTGTCTTGCAGAAGTAATGGGAGGACTAGTAAGACAGCTCTTGTGTATGGTAATAGCTGGAGGTAAGACAGTAAAAGACAAGACTAGAGCAAGCACATTTTCTTCTTTTGCAACTCAGCTCTGTTTCCAAAAGCTTAAAAAAATTAAAATCAATACTCTGAAAAGAGTAATGCAAATGCTGGTGAACTTTGTAATTAAGTTACGTAACATCATGTATGGTTTTGACCATTAGGTTTGGTTCATGGCATGGGGAATTGCTGCTTTTTGGAGCACCTTGTTGTTGTTCCTCATTGCTCTGCATATGAAGTAGAGCAGAAAGAAACACAGGATGACAGTAGGTGTCATAGACATGAGATGGCTTTTGGAATTTAGCAATTTTAAGTGGCCTTCCAGGCAATTCTTGGGCTTGCATTCTAAAGGTTAAATTCTTCTGTAAGCCTGTCCTGGTATTAGTCACTGTTGTCCTCTTTTCTTCATATTGGATGACTTTTTTTTTTTTTTCCCTTCTTTTAAACTGTTCAGATGCTATCAACAGTAGGAAGCACTTGAGTGATGCAGCATAATCCTTCCTGCTCTGTGTTTGCTATTAGTCTTTTCCTGTTAATCTTTCCTTTGCCTTCAGTTGTCAAATGCATTAATTACAGGGGATTCTTTCTCAGCCTGCAAAATGTTTACTTAAAGCATACAAGGAGCATCTTAAATTTGGGGCAAATTAAGCTATCCAAACATTCAAAAGGGTAAAAAGAAGCTGCATTTATTTTCCTGTAGCATAGCTTCCACAGAGGGGGTTCTCTGCAACAGAACAGGAAAATGTAAATTCAGTATGATTGGTCCCTGGTTGTGATTTAAGCAGCATTCAGATTATCTGGGTTTTATTTGGTTAAATGGCAAAAGCATTTCATATAGATTAGGGGCAGAGATTAAACTGAACGTGACATAAAAAATGACGTGAACTGATTGAATTTTGGCAGGCCTTACTTTTCATTAGCTTTTCACTGGAAAAATGTTAGGGAGTCTTAACTTCTGCAAGCATGTTCAGCTTCTCCCTGACCACCCTTCACATGTGCTCTGTGCTTAACAAGCTGCTGTTTGTTCACTCTTCCTGTCAGTGTAATTCTTCAGTAACCAAAGTGGATTTAAGGTCTCTTGAGTATTCAGTTTTAACACCAGAAGTGGAATTTAACTTTTACCCTATCTACGACCATGTGAAGTGATTCGTTTGGTTGGAAAAGAGGAAGGGAGAAAGACAACTATGTATAAGCTTTATTTATTGCACGAGATTTTGAAGGCTTTTTCATTGTGGCCCTAATGGGACCTTAATAGATCTTGCTTTCTAGTCAATTATCAAGGCTCACTTGAGGTAGGGAAGGACTGTACAAAGGATAAATGCTCCCCAAGCAGCTAAATGCAACCTCTTGCACTTGCTCACAGCTTAACTCTGATAATTGATGTTGCAGCTGCTTTTCCCAACGCATTGTGGTTGTTGCAGGGCACATGCTCCCCTCCATAGCAGGTGCTACCTCCTGTCAATAGCTGGGTCTCTCATGTCCCCTTCCTTTCCAAGGAGCAGCTTGTTTCCAAGAGGTGAAGGGCAACTTCTGCAGCTGCTTATGCCAAACTTGGCTGAGAAAGAGTGACGGCCTTTGGGTGAGATGCCAGAATTTTGATCTGGCCTTCCAGTCTGAAGCAAGCCACCTGGATGTAAACCATTGTGAAAGCTACTTACTTCCTGTCATGAACAAGAGTTAGTTACATCAAGGACAAAGAGGATTTGCTGATTTTTTTTTTTTTTTTTTAATTTTCTTGTAATGGCTTTGTGCCATTTTTAGAATCTTGGTTTTCAGTAAGAACACAAAATAGTTGGCAGTGCAAGCCAAATGTTATAAAACAAAAAGGTAAAGAATACATCCAGGGAGGAGATTTTACTTTTACCAGTTTCATTAGCAAATGGGATATCCACGATTGTGCTCTCTGAAGATGAGGATGGATTTTCAGTATAATTTTAAAGGCCTGCTTTCAGCAACATTAAATTCCTGTTGTCAAGTCCTGAGATTTATTTGAGTTAAGCAATACTCAGTTTCAGGCTGACGTTCTTATTTGGGTGACTAAACCAATGCTTCACTTCTCAAAACAAGTTTTTAGTACCTTTTAAGGGAGAAACTTTTAAATAAGGCATCATACGAGTTACAAGTACAAAAATTATGTATTGAGATTTTCAACTGCGAGAATAAAGTACCCATGATTGTGATTAGCCTGTCTTGCATGCAAGAGTGGGAATGACTGATAACGTGTCTGTCCACTCTTTTTCCTGCCATTTTGTATACATCTGAGACACAAGGAAGACAAGAAGTCATGTAAAATATGGGTGAGGAAGAGGATGTTGTCTGCTTGTACATTTTCTACTCTTATTGCTAGATGAGATGGCCTTGCTTTCATTAACAATTTAGCTGTGCCTCTCCCTGCACTGGGGGGGGGGGGTTAAAATGCTTGAGGAGTGATGCAGGGAAAATGAAACTTTGTTTGGAGAAAGCTGACACATGCTGCTATTAAAGGATGTGCTATGACTGTTCCTTGTTTGAGTGTTGATAGGACCATGAGTAGAAGTTACATTTATTAACTTTAATCCAAAAACCCCTAACAGAGTTGTAGGCATATTGTTGATTAATTGTTCTCAGAACAGGCTGTTGGCACATACTAAATCATTTTATCAAGGTAGTAATCAAATACTGAATGTTGTCCAAACAGAGATTGTCAGAGATGAGCACTGGTGAGAGCTTTGGGATGTTAAAATAAGAGTATGAGCACGATTGAATAGCCCTAGATTTACAGAGTTAGAAGTTAAAAAGATGTCTTGCTCAAATCCAGCCACAGGGTCTGGTACAGATGAAAACATGAAGAAAGTCAGGTGAGGTAAAACCACCTTAGCTTAGAGTTAGTGTAATTTTTTCCTCCTCCTTTGTACCACTGACATATTTCACCCCTGAGGTTCTTTTTAATTTTAAATACGTGTTTTTGTAACCATACGGATTTGTCTCTTGAGATAGACTTAAGCACCATGTGAATTCTAGACTGCCCTTGGTTCTCAGGATTTGGGCAAATGAGAGCAAGACCACAGGTGTACATCCCTTAGAGAATTTTTATGGTGCCAGAGCAGTTAATGCTTAGACACAATGTCTGGGTGCCACCAGCCTGAGAATAGACTGAAAAGGTAAAATGAGTTCAGGCTATTTTCAGCTTCTGAGGAGCACTCCAAAGTCAGCAAGACTAAATAGAACAGGCTAAGTGCACAATCCTTAAAAGGGAAGAAGCAAATAAACAGATTTTTAAAAGCACTCAGTAAATGAGGTGTTAATACAGCAACAAGTCAATGAATCACAAACTGAAGGAACAGACAGTGGTGTAACTGCAAAGAAGGAAATATTTTTTCAGTCTTGGTACTTACTGGGGTAGCTGTACTTCATATTTGTAAAAAAAAATGCTCTGATTTAGTTGATCCTACTAGAGAGCTAGGTCCAGTTTAAAGCCCCATACTTAGTGTTACAATGGGAAACTTCCAAATGAAAGTGATGTGGCTGTAGGGAGAGTTTGAAAGCACGGGCATTTACTGTGATTAAGTAAAGGTAAGTGAAAAATAAAGGAGGAAGGGAGATAATGTTGGTGTTTGACTGTATAGTCTTGCAGAAGATTCCTCAGGTCCACTGTGAAAAATACAGAAAAGAGATCAGATATTATTTGGAGTGAAATTATATTGCACATGTTCCAGTGCTGATAGCAGTGGTCAAATAGCTGCCTGAGAATATTTAGAGGATCCTTGAAATTGAAGAACAGGTTAAAAACTTTCCCTAATTGCAGCTTGAATGTTGCTAAGTTTTTATTTTTTCAAGGGAATAGATAAGATTTTATCTTTAGTTGTCCTGCAGCCCTCATCATTGAAGTTTATACTGCCAAACTGAAAGTTTTACTGTTGGCTCAAAAATGAGACTAGAAGAAATGTTAGAGGACATGTAAATCATTAAAGCAGGTGTTAATACATGCATTAATACTATACCATGTTTTGGTAGTCATTTGTGTGTGATGTGGCAGATGATTTGAAAATTCCATCACTAAATTATTTCTATCACAGTAAAATAGTTCAAGCTCACTGTGGTCCATATAGAGGTGCCACTTACAGTTCTTATGGACCATGTCACTGAGTTGATGGCATTTAAAACTGACCGTGCAATGGTCTCTGCGTCAGAAAACAACTGCTGGAAATCTTGGAGCTAAACAAGCATTTTCTAAACGGGTCTGGGAAAATCAGGAAATAAAATAGAACCTTCAGGTCACCTGCCAGCTTTATTTTGTGTGAGTATGGTAGAAGTTCAGTTAAGCTGATAGGCTGTCACCTGTATTTTTCCCATGTATTTGCCTTTCAGGCATGCACCAAAGAATGACTCAGCTCAGTTAGGCTACCAATCTGTGTTGCTTTGCCCACCGGTAACTTTTTTTGTTTGTACTCTCCCTTTAGAGGAAAAATCTGCAATGAGGAGCTTTTCTTACTTATCTTAAGGTGTCCTTTCAGCTTCTGGCTAAAGAGCATTTTGAGAGAAAGTAATCATGCTAAGTACATTTCTATCCTTACTAAACATGCTGTAATGCAGTGACTTGAATTGTTGCCTTTTAAGTCTTGTTACAATAGTCACGGATGTTACACAATGAAAGAAATGCAATATCACCTTACCCTTTCACCTTTGAGACAGTCGATACACATTTAGAAGCTGCAGGCGCTTTGTGCAGATTCATGTGGTGTAAATAAGGTCACTAAATAAGACTTTATCAGTTATTACCTCCTAGATGTTGCTTCCTTAACTAAAACCAGGTTGTAAATCCATACAATGAATAAGATATCATTCTCTGGTAAATGAACAACAGCTCAGTAACAGTGTTTCTTTTCTCTCAAGCAATGTGCAAAATATGCAGTTGTCTTATAATAATGACACTGGAATTGCTTGTCCTTGTAGGAAATCGAACAAAATTTGTTGACCTTCAAGGGTCAATTAAAGACTGTTTAATTGTAGTGAGTCGCTATTGGAGATTCTTTTCCTCCTTAACTAAATCTATCTCATTTGGGTCATTGTATTCTAAAATACTGACACTTCAAACTTTGATAGATATATCATGTAGTGAGGTAAAAGGTTTAGATTATTGTAAGTTTTTTTTTTTGGTTGTGGTTTTTTTTTAGCAAAGGAATGTGGTGTACATAGCTTGGAAAGTGTTCAACTGTCAGCATTTTAATTCATATTCATACTGCTACAGGCTGTATTCTTCCACACGTGTGAAGCCTGATTGCCATGGGAAAATGAATACATGTTAACCACAGCTCAGTTTTAATTTGTTTTACTTCATGTTTACAGTGCCATGTCCTTCATTTTTAATTGCTGTTCCAGAATTTCCAAAGTTGCTTTTTTATGATACAGAGAGTTCAAATGGCAGTCTACTATAGCCTTTATTCTTTTGGCACTTGTTTCTTCTCACAACTGTAAAGACCATCTAAGGGCTTTCTGTATTCATTTAGCAGTATTGTATTTATGCTACATACACTTTTAATAGCCTAAATGCTCTCCAGTCTTTTAAAATTTGCTGGTAATAGCAGATTTGTACTTTACCAGTTGTTCAGCTGTGCGTAAAAAGCAGAGCATAGATGTGTGGGATAACCTAAAAAAGTAAGGGGTAGTATTGAGCAGAAAGGAAAAATAGCCAACTTGACACTGTTGTACTCAGCTCATAAAGTGGACCAGCTGAGTTGGAGGCTGTGTCAGGTATGCTCCTGCTTGCATACATGCATACAGTTTGCAATTAGTAGGGACCTGTCCTAATTGCCACTCAGATGAGTCTGGGCAGTGAAGCCTGGGGGAGCTGCAACACTTGCTCCAGCCAGTCAGTATCAAGCTCTGGGGAATGGCTGGATGCCAGCAGGTCATGGTTCCACCTGATTTGCTCAGTGTCCGGTGGCTGGGCTAGGTGATCTCCAACCTCAACCATCCTGGGATTTTAAGAACTTCATTCTAGATATGTTGGAGTTTGCACAGTTGAAGGAAGTGTCAACTCTGTATTATACATGAGTAGCTCTGAAAGTGTTACTCAGAAAGCTTTTGGTGGCAAAGTTGTTGTTTTACTTCACAGGAATCAGAGACTCTTGATGGAAAATTAGATTGAGCCATCAGTGACTAATGGCAGTGTGCTAGAGAATGCTTCTGATCTTAGACTTTATTTGTCTAATTTTCAGTGCTAGCTCTGAGGCAATATAGTGGTGAGAAAATAAAATGTAAAACTGTTAATACTTCTTGTAGGTCAGAGTTCTTTCATTTGTTTTTTTAAAAGTTACTTTCAGAAGTTGATGTAAATGTGCACAGATGTTGCATACATGCATTCTGTGCATAGATCAAGAGCTTAGTAATGGTACTTCAGTTTTCTTGTATTGTGTGTCTGAATGTCTTGTTGACTTGAATGTCTGTAAACATTTTTATTGAAGTTGTAAAATATGGTTATTTCTTCCTCTTTATTGCAATGATGTGTCTTCATGTAATATAAATTGGCTTAAGCTGATTGGTAATGCAAGTTTTAGACTGATTATTTCAAGTCATTCTCACTTGTCAATTATGGATAGACTGCTACATTATACACCTAGATTCCAAAGTTTGGCGTGCATAAACTTGCCAAATGAAACCAGACCATGAATCAGTACTGTAATAGAATAGAATTTTTTAGGAATGAACTTCTGTATTTAATTGGTCTGCTCACTTGCTCTAATTATTCCCTCCTTCTTCTCCACAGAAAGTGTATGTAAACATAAGCCGCATCATGTCAGTAGCAAACCGCCTGATCGAGTCTGGCCATTATGCCTCACAACAGATCAAACAGATTGCCAGTCAGCTGGAACAGGAGTGGAAGGCATTTGCTGCAGCCTTGGATGAACGGAGCACGTTACTGGACATGTCCTCCATCTTCCATCAAAAAGCTGAACAGGTGAGTGAATGGGGAGGGCACCAACAAAACTTTATGTGCTGGAACAGTGAGTTGTGCAGTTTGCTTTTGCTTTGGACAAAAGTGAAGAAAGTGATTGAAAAGGTTGACAAGAAAGCCAGAAAATGCCAATTTCGATACTCAAACAAAACCTTGTTCTCCTCAGTTTACCCCACTGGCCTTGAATTCTCCACAGAACGCTTTACCCACATCAACGAAAGATAAAACAACGAAATTATGAGTCAAAAGGAAGTGGTCTGAAATGCTTAATTATATAAGGCTTTTAAGTATCGATACAATGCCTTTCCTGCATCTAGAAACTATCACTTCTTCTATTATTCACCACTCAACTCCCATTAGTCCTTGAGTGTCAAGATTTAACTCATAGAAATTGCTTATAGAAAACATAAGTTGAACTGGCCTGAAAGTTGAGAAGTTAATTAACTGCCTTCTGAATCTGAAATTGTGGTGGGAGATGTTTACTTAGTATTCCATAGGAGATTCCTCCTGTGCTAAAAAAACATTTTAGCTTTAGGCCTATACCAATTATTTTAATTAAGTCATTAACCGTGTGTAACTGCCAGAGAAGAGGTATATGTAGGGGAAATAGGAATAAATATCCCCAAGTTAATAATCTTAATGGCAAAAGCATGTTTTGCCCTCAAGGGAGTTCAGTTCTGAAGAAGCTGCTGTGTGTGTGCAGTTGAGTCACCTGCTGATCTTGTAGACTGTCTGCTCTAAGTATCCCGTGTGTTTGGGGAGCAGAGGTTCTTGGATGGGTATGGCTGAGGGAAGCTCTGGTGTGCTGGTATGTAGATATGTTCCTTTCAATTTGCCTTGCTAAATTATATCCTAGGAAAGGTCTTATGTCTAATATAACTTAAATTTGGAATGAATGAAGGAAGCATTTGGGAGCTGATAATTTCAGAGAGAGGTGGTGCAGTGATTTTAAGACTTTTTCTTCCCTGATTTCTACTACATGGATATTTAATTTGATTAAGATCTAGACATTAAAAATGAGAATGTAATAAGATGCAAATACACATTGCTTTTTGTTATGATAGTGGTGATATTGCTTCAATGTCCTTAGACAGACTAAGGTAAATTATATAAAATTATGCCACTATAATAAGTCATTTTAGCAGGTTTTACAGAAAAGCTATGTAAAAGTGAGTTGAAGGAATTGTTGTCTGATAGAAGAGTCATCAGTCAGCTTGAAGCTTTGGATAGACACTCTTTGGTACCTTGTCAATATTGATGCTTTTCTAATTACTTGAGTCATTCGGATTTACATCAAAGCACTTTGAGCTATACACGTAGGAGAGAGATGAATGAAATGTGAATAGGTAGGTATACCTTGACTCAAATGCTGTCATTTTGCATAACAAAAATAATAAATTAGGTTCATCAGAAGTCAAGGGACTACATTTTGTGTGTGATTGTGTGCTGGGCAACTATAGTAAGGGTTAGTGCTAGTTTCTTTACCACTAAATATAAGTATAAACAGGAGGAAAGATAAAAATGAGAGAAAATAGTGTGTCATCTACTGAGATTAATTTACTTTTAATTGCTCCTTCTGCAGTTTTCATTTTATGATTAGCTGCGATGGATTGCCCTAGTTGATTTGTTAGATACCTGCCTGTGATAAATTAGCTGTTTCATTAACAGCGGAGAGAGAGTTCAAGGAAAGAGGGTTTGGAATGTGAGGAATGACCCCTTTAGAGACTGGTGACGCTTGACCTACATAAAAAGATTAAAAAGTAAGCAGCCCAAGAAAAAACACACCCTTCTTGAATGCAAGTGTTGTCTTGCAAGTGACAGGTAAGTGTTGCTGCCTACTGTCAGACACAGTGAAGACTGCACCAGCTATCAGTGCCTGCTCACTGGTGCACATGGAGCTTCTTTTAATGTTCGGTGCTTAATATTAGGTATTTTTTAAACTGGCCCTTAATGAGAATTAAGTAAGTGTTTTAGAGCTAAGTACTCTACCTCCCTTCTGCCCGGCTATCAAACAATAGAAGAGTGCCAGAAGTGACCTGTGAATTCCTTTTTCCTCAAAAAGACTACGTGTGCGCCAAGAATTAAGATCTGTATGATGAGACGAATGGCTTGGTCTCATAACTTTTGAGTCTTAGACTTGACATGAGTAGAGGAAATTTACTTTACAGAGCTCACATGTACAGCTCATGGCTGTACTAGGTTTAACAACTATGAAAACTCCTAGAAGAACAGATTTTTGCTTCCTCTTTCCGTTCCTAACATAACAGGGGTATAAAATTCATGCCCCCTAGCTGTGAAAAATAAGTCGGCAGAACTTCTGCTATGCATATAGCTGTGATGGCAGTTTCTTGTCTGTCAAGACAGCTTAAACTTCAGAGATAACTTAAATTGTCTGCAGCAGAAATTTCTGTTGCAGTATCCTTAATTTCCCCTGGAAGGCTTGACTCGAGCAGCTCTGCTGACATAGCTGTGTGCTCAAAGTTCAGCGCTAGTCCTAAGAGACCTCCGCTTAAGTTGTAAATCCTTTACATGCTTGCTGCTGTAGTAGCTTGCCAAATGGATTTAGTGCTTCTCTGCATGTAGAAGTTAGTTCTTTGGGGACTGAGGTGTGAATTCACAGTGCCCTGACACTGCTTTGCTTCCTTGATAACCTCTTTCTAGCAAAAGACTACTATGGAGTGTTTCAGTGAATGGTTCACCAGTAATTGCTTGTGTGCATGTGCAAAGTAACATGATTTTCTCTGAAGATTAAGAAGAGGTGAGGTGATAAACCTCATGGTACCATGAATATCTGCACAGGGTAAAAATTGAGAGTCTGGACTTGAAAGCTGTAGCATTACTTCCTTGTCTAAACAAGACTTAAATTGGCTTTCCTTTTTCTGAAATGGTCGGTGCAGGATGAAGGAAACTTTTTCTTATCTGCAGAGTCATGAAAAGGAGCAAGAGTAAACTTGAAGCATTAATTTTGCCAACAATTAAATTGGTTCTGAACACTGCCAGCATACAGCTAAGCCTGATTGTCTCCAAACAGCTCAAACAGTTTCAGATGCCTAAAAGCACAAGTATAGTCAGACTTGACTATTTGTTTCTATTCTGATATAAAATTTTGGTTATTTCAGAGAGAAATACTGTAAGGACTTCTTGCTTTAAAGAAGTCTTTTCCGTGTCTGTCATACAGATGAATATCCTTTTGTATATTACCATCATGTGTGTACTTAATGGTAGAACCAAAAACTGAGCCAAATGTTTCTTCTCTGTTGCAGTACATGAGCAATGTGGACTCATGGTGTAAAGCCTGTGGTGAGGTGGAGCTTCCCTCAGAACTGCAAGATTTGGAAGATGCTATCCATCATCATCAAGGGATATATGAGCATATTACCTTGGCTTACTCTGAGGTCAGTGTCTTGTTTGTTTCCTTAGATAAAATTGTATCATGTTAAGTTTGAATCATGAGTCGTTATCTCTTGTTGCATTGGGAATTAGTTGGAAACTCCAGTGCTGAGCGTATTTTAAAATTTTATATACTGGATTATGCTACTGTTGTTCAAAAGTGACGTGTTAAAGTCTTCCTTGTAATCTTCAGAAAGAAATTTAAAGATGAGATTTAACCATGAGTGGTAGAAACAACCCTTGGAGCACTGCAGTACTAAGTATTTGCCTATCACTACCTTTTAATAGCAGTGTGATACTATTGTTTAAACATTTACTTGAACGGAAGTTAGGTGGGCATTCTTTAGGAAGGTATTCTCTTGGCATGAATTTCTCTAAGTGAGTTTTGGACATCCATCTCTGAAATTGCCTCGCAAAAAAGGCTTAACCATCAAAGGATGTCACTTGAGAAGCCAGAAGATGATGCACTTAGTTTCATCAACCTCAAAGACTGTTAAATGAGCTAGCATGCCTAAGTAGTCAGCATTTATAAGATTAGCATATCCTATGCTGCTACTCCAGTCTTGGACTCAGCACACTCTGGAATCATAGTATTTATTACTATTTCTAGCAGTTGTATTTAGAACTTAAGATAAAATGATTATTCTGAAGGAAGTCCAGAAACTGATGATGCAACTATCTTTTTTTTGTTTTCTTTTAAATTTTGAGTTTTCTCTTGTGCTTTACTTAGCTGAAATCAAATTGGTATTCACTATTATTAGCTAATAGATGTTTTCTGTGTTTCCTGCTTTACTTGTCTTTCTTTCTTCTTTCAGGGTTGTTCTCATTGTGGGGTAAAACTGTTTTTACTATTCAATTGGACTGATGTTCTGGATTAAATATAGTCGTTTTTGTACTTGCAAAATTCCATATTTGGTTAAATCATGGTAAAAATGATCAGTGGACACAGGGTAGCTTAGGCCTCAGCTTGAAACTGCCTTTAAAAGGAGGTCATGGTGGATTTGAATTAATGGTTATGATTTATATATTACATTAGAGTTAAAACTACTTTCTGATGACCAGCATCATATAGGAAGCTGAATCCTAAGTCTGGTCACATTTCATTTAGCAGTAAAGAAGGGTAAGATTAGTGCTAATTATCTGTCCTTTCATTAGTATATCAAAACTGCATTTTTTGAATACCTGCCACCTTAGAGCATGCATAAACTCTGTGTGAACATGAGTCAGATATCCAGGGTTCACAAATTCTTGTTCTTCTGTGTAAAATACACATTGATGTCCCTATTCTTGCTCTATGCCACCTTGCTATGTCAACTATCTAATGATATACTATCACACCCAATAATATTTGCAATTTTACTTACTTCTAACTGTTTTTAATCATTCTTGAAAGCATGTTTTGTAGTAAAGTTTCTTGTCTTCATTATAAACTTTCATCATAGGGAGGGACAGAAACACAGCACATTTGTAACAGATTTATGTGGAGAGGCAGTCTGGGGTGCATGCTTCATGAGAGTTCAGCAAGGAGATAGAAGGCTAGATCTCTCTAGAATAATGATGATAAAGCACTATTGAAATAGTGGCTTTTTTCGTACTTGGTTCTGTTTGGTTTGAGTTGGTTTTGTGTGGGTTCTTTTTGTCTGGGATGTGACTGGATGAGCCTGCTGTTAAGTGTAAATAAGTACTGTGGATTAGCATGTTAAATACTGTTTGCTTGCTGGTGATGCATAAAGAAAATAAATTCGATGGATAAATTATAGGATTGCCTTGGGAAATACCTTGAAGATTTATTTAGGATTTCAAAGCTGTTGCTTTTGACTTTGGGGATAGCTAGGTGTTTTAACAAAATCTTCACTGGTACTGCTCGAAGGAAAAAAAAGAGCACTAAGTTCCTTTCTTCTGATTTCTGGTTATTACTTTTCCTCATCTGGTAAAAAAAACAGTTTTGTCTTTAGCCACCAGAATTGGTGCAGAAATAATAAGTGTATGTGTATGTACAAGTTGTGTTCCTCCTCTGGGCAGAAGGTTTTATTTCGCATTTTTTCAAACGTACGTTCCTTTTTGAAGATTGATGGAGGCATCTTTCTGTGTCAGGATATTACAGCACTATTGCTTATCATTATTAGATGTATGACTTCATCTCTATTTCAGTACGGAGCTCCTTTCATTTTGTGATGAATGAACAGTGGGAGAAGAGAGAGCAACACTATGGGAATCACAACACTGTCATTCATTTTAGATTGCAGAGTCTTGACAACACGACTTGGTGGCAAAGTAGAAGACAGTAATTTTAAGAAAGTAAATGCTTTTAAGACTAGACAGTCTGATTTTACTGAGGGCAATTACAGTATGTTACTAGTAAAGCAACTTACTAGCTTAGAAGATGAAACAACTGGTATGCCTGAAAATCTGATAGATGTGCCCTAAATCAAGTTATTTATATAAATAAAGTTATATATCTCACTGAAGTCTTAAGGTAGTCATGCACTAGGAAGGAAGAAAATTTTAGTGTATTAAGTCTAAAGGAAAATCTGTGCACAGCCATTTGTTTATAAAGCTAATAAACTAATTGGATCAAGGAGCTGTCACAATTACTTTTTTTCACCTAGATTTTATGGACTCTGAATGGATAATTGAAGTCCATTATCTCGAAATATTTGAAGGACTTACTAGGTAATTCTTTTGGATACAGAAAAGAAAAGATACCATTGTAACTATGCAATGGGCTATGCATTTTTTTCTGCTGACTTGTCTTTACAGGAGCTACTTTCAGAAGTGAGCTTCAGTCTCTGTGTTGATTCTCATTACTAAAATCCAAGAGCTTGAACTGGAACTGAGAAATAAACTCCCTTGTAATGTAATTATTAGAAAATAATTTTCATTTGAATCTGCTTGACTACTGAATAACAAATTTAAAATGTGCCTAAACATAGTAAAAAGTTGTTGAAAATAGCCAGTGGGAGAAGGCCTTGACAAATTTGCTGTTTCTGACATGGTGTTGATTTGATGGATTCAGACTATTGTTTATACTCCAGTCTTGCGGTTTCAAATGATTTTTTTTTTCCTGCCTGCAGATTAGCAGTCGGAAAAGTTCTTTACAGGTGGCTGAATGACATTGAATTGTATCAGTTCTCTGAGCTTCATGCTAAAAGTGACAGAGTAAACACCAATGAAAAGTGATTTTAACACTAAATGTTAATAGTGACCACATAAGAGAGGATTATTGCTTTTTAATTAACATACAAGGTACATCTGAATATTTCTTCTGTGGTTTAAATCAGAGAAGACAACAGTTAGAAATGGCAAATATTTCCTGTCAGTATCAGTAGTTAAACACATTTTGGAAAATAGTATCTTCCTGTGCTGCATGGAAAGGGTTTAAGTGATTTAACCAGAATTAAGTTTACCATAATAGCAGTTTTCCCTTGGCTTACCAGTGACAGTAGTAATTTAGAAGTTGTAAATCATGTCAGAGTGAATCACATACTAAGTTTTATATCTGTTGATTTGAATGTATTTGTCAAATTAATATTAACCTACAGAAAGTAACGTCCCTATTCATCTTTACAGCAAATGAAGAGAGAGACTGTTGTGGAAGGATAATTCTGGACAAATGCTTAATTTTAGGTTTTCTGTTGACTAGGGAAATAGTTGAAGAATATTTGTCCTAAGTTAGACTAGTTTTTTAAAACCCCCCACAACAACAACAAAAAACCCAAACAAAAAAATCCCAACACTTTGAAGGAAAATCACTCTTAAAGTAATGAAAAAATTGAAAGACACACTGTTATTAAGAAGACTGCTACTTGTTATATTTATTTTAAGTAGAAAAAGAATATAATTTTTTCCTCTTTCCTATAATAGCTGCCTGTAGCTAATCATTCCTGCAGTGAAACAAGTCTTCATCACTGCTCCCTGAGTTCTTAAAGACATCTAAAACTGGGAAAAGGGGTGGGGTACAAAGTAGTAGCCCAACAAGCTTTTGGCAAGACAAGTAATTCTTTGTCCTTTCTGGTGGTCAGGTGAGCCAAGATGGGAAGTCACTCCTTGACAAACTTCAGAGACCTTTGACTCCTGGGAGTTCCGACTCCCTGACCGCCTCTGCCAACTACTCGAAAGCAGTTCATCACGTCCTGGATGTCATCCATGAAGTCTTGCATCACCAGCGCCAACTGGAGAATATCTGGCAGCACCGAAAGGTCCGCTTGCACCAGCGGCTTCAGCTGTGCGTTTTTCAACAGGATGTTCAACAGGTAGGACTTATTCCACTTTGTCTAAGTGCCTTCATCTTCTGTTAGCCAGTGATTTTGAGCTGATTGCGCTGACAGGTGAGTTTTGGCTGCTGAAGCCAATTTTCTTTTGTACAAGTGAATAGTTGCATGGGATTGACTGAATGATACCAAGTTATGTGTATTATCAGAACTTGAGTATGAGCTATTATGGATAATAATTATATTTGAAAGTTAGGTCTGCTTTGTTTTTTCTGATTTTAAATTAATTTATTTGCTTTAAGGCATATATGATAAAAAAGGTTTTTAGAATAGACAGCTGTTCTGGGTTTGTGCTGGAAGCTGGCATTCACATTCTAGGTGAAATTCTGGACTAGAAGTGTCAAAAAAGATTTCTTGTTGTAACATGCAAAAAATTAATAGTGATATTCTGTAAAATTTCTGGTTTTGAATGCTCAGTGATATTTAATTGACTTAATAGTGTTTCTTTAAAACCTGAAAATAGTATAATAAGGAATTATACAAATTACAGATGAGATTACTTTCTGATAATAACACGGTTCTTGAATTAATGGTTATTAGCTGCTATTTTTCTATTATTATGACAACATCCGTAAAAGTTAGTAGTTATGTACAGGCATTAGTACCTCTGACAGAGCTTTGCCTTTTTAAAGTAAAACAACATAAAATTCCTTGGTTGATGGATTTTTAATAAGCATAAGATGTTGGCTTTGGACTGCAATTAACAAGAGACATTAGTAATTTATCCTTTAAAAGCTCATCTTCATAAAAAATTAAAGATGGCCTGTATTTGCTGATCATGTTCTTTATATCAGTGTAAAATGGTTCTCCAATCACAACTTCTGAATAAGATTTTCAGATAGATAGTTAGATAATTCTGGTTAAACTAACCTTTTTTTCTTCAGAATTAGTTGTGCTTTAAACTAAATTTCTTGTACCTTTCTGTTGCAAGAAGATATTGGATGTGAGCCGTTGGAAGTGAAGTAACTGATTTTCATCATTTACAGTGGTTGAAAAAGCTAATTTAGGCAGATGGTGGGACGACTGAGCAATCTTGATAACTGAACTCTCTTCTACATCTGGTGACTATCTCTTCATGTAATTAAAGAAAACTTAAATACTTAAGCAGTAAATTATGTAAATCCTCAAAGCTTTATTACTTAATTTTTTATCTAAAAAGAAGCATACATGGAAAGACAGGCTGTTACCCAGATTTTTAACTGAGATGTGACAAAGGATGTAGAAAAAAAATGAAAAATATTAGCTGATAAAAAAGTAAAAGAAAGCAGAGGGAATGTTATGAATGGTCAGCAAGGGTGCATTCATTATGCCATTGTATAAATCCTTGAGGCTCTCCATGAGGATTACAATATAAGTGGCCAGTAAGGAGGGTCCAGTGCTGGTATTTGCCTGAGTAGTCAGTGAAGGGCCATCTCAGAATATGCTGTGATTCTGTGATGAGGCACAGCCCACAAATGTATCACCTCTTAAACTGAAAAGGCTTAATAAGGAATTTTCAGAAACTGACACAGTAGTTTGATTCTTAGGGAAAAATATAGTGTAGTGGCACCAGTAGTCTGGTGCCAACAAGTACAGATACTATGGTGGAACTTTCTGCTCCAGTTTGAATTCAGTTCAAGTAGGACCTACTTAGGCAATCTAGGCCAATGAGTCTCCTGAGGTAATTTGAAAGGCGCATAATTCAAGTTTTGGGCCTGTAGGCCAGGCTTTAGGCAGTTTATTTCCTGGGGGAAGGTGTTCATTAAATGATGCAGAGAGTCTTACTCTACTGCTCCTACTCTTTGTCTTTAATATCTTGAGAGTCATAAAATTCTTGTAGGAAATTTTCATTTTCTGCTCCATCCTAAATCATAGTTCTCGGTCTGGAGGAGTTAGCTTTGTTCTTTGAAGTTGGCAAATAACCCATCATTAGGCTCAAGTCATTGTGCAGTCACCACCAGGTTCTTCAGCAAGATTTTCCTTCTCTGAATTAGACTCATCAGCCTTTGGAACAGCTGCATTTAAGATGAAGTAGTCACAGATTTGAGAACAACAAAGTGGACATTTTACGTATTTTTATAACTGCCAGTATCAGGAATGTGCTATCCAAATCATGCATGTGGATTGTGAGTACACCAGAAGTTTTCAGTATGAACCAGTTGCCTCAAAAATGTTGATCCATATTGACTTCTTATTCAGTACATACCTTACCTACTGGTTGAAGAAATTTCTTTCATCCTGTTTATGCCTGTGGATCCTTTATATGCATCGCAAGACAGACGCTGAATTAAGGTAGCAAGAGATCCTCTTGACAGTTTGAAGCTGCAGCCTTTTGTGCTAATGCACATCTTTATCAGCCACATGAAATTTCAAGCTAGATCTGTAGAGAGGTGCAGCCCTTGCTTGCCATCTTCCAAAGCCCATTCCTTAGTATCCAGTAGTTACCACTGCCAGAGTCTGAGCTATCCTTTGGTTTATCTCTGTCATGACTGTTAATTACTGATATGTTGCATGTGCAAGTAGCTTCTAATGTTGTTTTAACTTAATGTTACAGATATTGGGTATTTTTGGCACTGCCTTATGAATCACTGTGAATTTTGGTCACTGTTGCCGTCCATAATACAACTTTTCATACTTGGATTTCAGCGCAAGTCAATCTCTGTAGGACAATGACCATTCAACATCCATACCAGATAAATTAATCCAACAGCCCCAGCAGATGCCTTAGATTGTAGTTCCCTTGGCTTTGAAAATTTATCTGGGGGAAAAAGTGATATTGAATAAAAATATTCTTTTGTTCTTGCCAAGCAAAAGCAAAATAACCTTATCAGATCATCTTAATTTATCTGAGAAATGTTAGTTTTTCAATTGAGTAATCATTAACACCATTCAGTGCATGAAATTACTCTGCTTTGAGGTATTAGTTAAATTTATATCTGAGACAGTTCTGGGATGATTTATGTATAACTCTAAAGCAGCTTTCTAAAATACTTTTTGTTTGCACATTCTGTCTTTGTTCAAATGTTTAAAAATTCAATTAAGATTGATTGAGAAAGTAACATGAAAATGTATTTTAATTATTGTCAGTAAAGTTAAATGTGGTGGGGTTATTTTCATTTCAAAATAAGCTAAGTGTGGCTCTCTCCCACTGTTTATAGTTAATTTGCACATAGTGGCAAGCAACCAAGTGCATTGTAAGTGAATTTATAACTGTCCTTTAGCATGAATCTATGATTTCCTCCTCCTCCCTCTGCTGGATTGATGAAATAACTCAGTTCAAGGAAGTGTTAAGTGAGTGACAGAGCTGAGTTGGTGGACAGAATTGGCCATATTGAGCTGGTACTTCACTTTGTGTTACTTCCAACTTAGAAAGCTCATTGGGTTTTTTCTTCTGTCTTAGATGTTCTTATATACTGGGAAATGGTTTCTAGTGGAGCTTTCCAAATCAGCAAAAGCATTGTGGTGATATTGATGTACACCAAAAATCATCTGCTGATCTTTTGAAGCACGTAGTAAGGAAATTAGCAAATGAACTAATAAAAATAGTAAATGAGAAGTGGATTACAGAAAATCTGAAATTTAAAATGTGAAAATCTCTGACAGTCTTAAACTGAATGGAATTCTGAGTTTGACTTTAGGTTGCAGAATTGTGATGGGATATCTAGTTCTTGGTTAGTTTGTTTATTAACATTCAAAAAGAAGGGTTTTATTTTAATTTTTAAAAAAAGTCTGGCACTCAATTGTGTACATAACCCTTCTAATATAGACTATGCCAGTAAAAATAAGATTTTATGTTTAAGGGTTAATAAGCTTACCAAGTAGATAATAGTCAGCCTTTCAACTAAGGAAAGGAGCTGACTGATGTGAAGCAATAAAGCAGACTTGGAACAGCAACATGGACTTTTGCTCTTCTACGCTATGAAAGGTCAGAATTGAGCGTAAAGGTAATGTTTCTGGTAGAGTGATAATGCTGACGCTGGTATGATCAGAGTTTTGGTGCCTGAAAAACTCTCCTGATAGTTTGCGAGTCAGAAAATAGTAAGTTGTTTTTGTGTTGTTATTTGTGTTTTGATTTAGTTTGGCTTGGGGTTCTTTTCCCCAGAAATATATTTATTTGGTCTCAGTGGGTCCTTCTCTGTCCATTTAGGAAAAATGTGCTGCTTCTTGCTTGATCTGCCTGCCTCAAGGCGGGTTACAGTCGCTAGTTTCAGCCCTGACTAATGAAGGGCGGGCCATGAGTGCTTGCTACTTGCTAGCATCGAGATGATTTCACTGTGTGATTCCCATGTGGCCTTGGAAGGCGGTTCCAGTGTAAAATGGTTCTTTTTTCGAGAGAGCATTTCCACATTTTAACTATCGGAAGATCAGAAATGCAGAGATTTCCATCCTCCCCTTCTGAATGCTATGTCAGCAGCAAGTAAGTGGTGGAGATCAGAAAAGTGAGTGTATGCAAAGTAGGTAAAGGGGTGGGGGTTGAGGAGTAGATAATAATGTGTGAAAGACTGGTGAAAATGGGCACCTTGAATCTGCAAAAGATCAGATTTACTTCTACAAGCTCCATATACCGCATATTTTACAGCCATGAGCTATGATTTTGTTAAAATTAAGCTGTCTTTCCATAGAATATATTCTTCTGTCATATATTCTTTGAGAACTAGAAAAGTAAGCATTTTTCTAGATCCTGTGTTGGGCATAAGTATGGTTTTGCTGAGACTGCAGTAGAACTTAATTGCATCATTAAAGCAACTTGCTGCAGTGGAGGATACTATTCACTCTTCCTCTGAAAAGTGTTGAGCCTTTTGGACTCCTGTGTGTTGCTTAAGTACCAGACTGAATTCCTTTTGCTTTCAGTATTGGTAGAAGGGTCCTTAAGGGGTCAGTATCATGATTTCTTAACTCTTACTTCTCCCAGGAAGAGGAAGAAAATGTTTAAGTTGCTAAAAGGATAATATTAGTGCCTACCAATGGTATTGTCCTTTGATTGAAGTGGTATGCAAAGCACTTACTGATGGGTAGAGCATACCTTCCTGCTGCCTCTACATGTTTTAAATTCCCAAGAGTGCTTCCTCAGTTTTTGTTAAGAATCAAGGTATGAAGGCTGAACACTAATGAGACTTGTATTCATACTAATTTCACTTAGAGGCAGTAGTGTTTCTCTAGTTGAGTGGTTTATGTCATGATCTGTGTACTGGATTTCTATGACAATTTCTTCCCTTGAGAAGTTATTCAGCATTATTTGGAGCAAAAATCATTCTCCCTGGGTTGCTTTCTTCTTTTCATCCCATGCTTTCTGGGTCTGATTTTGCTGTTGATTTCATTTGTTAGCTTATAACTGTTAGTAGTCTCCAGAGTCCAGTCTAATTATTTCATCCAAACATATCTCTTTTCAGCTCTTTTTATAATAGGAAAAGTAGTCTCCTGAAACTAGCCAAAAGTATTGGTATTAATAACTGGGGCCATGTTTAGCTCCTCACTCTCTCTGATCAATACTTTACGTTGAAAGAAGAAAATGAAAACTTGCATTGACCTAAAACACAATAATAATCTTCTGGCAATACTTACAAATATTGCATAAGTTAAGTGTGGAGATTTAATGAAGTGTTGGTGATTTGAAGTGGCTGTATTTTATGGTATTAGGGAATTGTTTGTTGTGTTGAAGATGTCCAGTAGGAAAGAGCTTGCAAATGGAAAAATATTTGCATGATCAAGATAAATGAGAAAACCATGTTTTCATTCTTCTTCTAAAGAAAGCATGGATCTTTTTTATGGGAATAGTGTGTGGTATTGCATGTGTATTGAATGTGGTCATGAGTGGTGTTGCAGGAATGGTTCTCAAATCTGTCTGGAAGAAATAAGTCTTTCATTTATAGTTATAGTTATGAAACTCAGTTATAGTTTCAGTACAAGAAAACTGGGGAGAAAACCTCGCCCGACTTCAGGAATCAGAGTAAAGGACACTAGTAGATAAGAAGAGGCAAAGTACAGGCTTTTGAAACTTATATTGAAAACCAACTAAAATACTCACGTTTTAAAGAAAAAAGGATGCTGAAGTTGAATGTTAGGTAAGTTATTCTGCACCACTACATAAGTGCTTTATAGATATGGTTAGCTGACATAAGAAAATTGCTTATGTGCTTTTGTTTTTAATTCTGAATGCCATTCTTGACCCTTTTGAGAATCTATCAAAAAATTGAATACCATTCATACTTAACTAATGGATTAAGTTATGGCTAGGAATTATTAGTTTGAAGAGAGATTAGATGTTCTTGTTAGTTCACTCATCAGAAATTTGGTATGTGTGCAGGAATCTTTTGTGCTAACTGGCAGGAACTAATTACATGTACAGTTTTTACTATTTATAAAGCTGTCAGCCCAGTCATTGTGGTAGAAGCATTAAGGTCCTTAAAATGTCTTTTGTTCATCACTTTTTCAGCTATAAAATTTACAATAAACAATTATATCTGATGTTTGGAGGGGATAGATGCTTCTTAAGAACTGGAGCATATTCCTCCATATGCTCTGAGTACATTTAGCTCATAATGATTTCAACTATTTTTTCTTGTGTTAATTCAATTTAGTCAGTTACTACTGAATCTTTCTTCTTGACTTAATAATATGTAGAAGGCAAAGCGAGTTTTCATCTAAAGTAGAACTTCACAGGGTTATTCACCAGCATTATGCAAGCTTCATTAGTGTTACCTTGCAGAGAAATGTCAGTTGAAGGAGTAAACAGATTAGAGAGACCCTCACAAGGGGTCTCACCACTTGGATCAGATTACTGTCAAGTTGATGAATGTGGAGAAATGAGGTTGTCCTTGGTAGGCTTCACAATACACATACAATCTTGAATCATGCTATTTTGCTAGTTTGAGCTAATTACTGCCTTGAGAAAAGTTAAATGAGATGTAATTAATGTCCTTCAATGGCAACACTGTGTTTTAATCCAACAGTACAGTTCTTTTTATGCAGCACCTTTACAGCTTCTCAGTTCCTTGAATAATTGTCTTTTGTTGTAACGTTCAGTACAGCCACTCACTTCTGTGTGTCTCTCCTCTGTACCACAGGTGTTGGATTGGATTGAAAACCATGGAGAAGCTTTTCTTAGCAAACACACTGGAGTGGGAAAATCCCTGCATCGGGCCAGAGCTTTGCAGAAACGCCACGAAGACTTCGAAGAGGTTGCTCAGGTAAAAGCAATCACATGGAGGACTGTACACTTGTCATGGAAACAAATGAAAAATTCCTGCTTTTGCACTTAAGGGCTGGGCAGAGGGAGCTCCACTAAAATAACATTATGTTCCAGGAAGGGATTATTTTGTTTCTGTTGTAAGTTTTTGTTTCATTTCTCCTTTATGCTGTAGCTTTGAGAAGAAAAAGACTAACTTCCAGTCCTAGAGGGTGTGATCCTTAAAGTACAATAGAACTGCTCTGCCGTTGTTGTTGTTATAATTATTAATACTAATATTTCAAAACCATGATTTCAGATATTGATTTACAGAAGAATGAAAGTTCTCCTTTCAAAGTAGCTTAGTTCCAAGGGTTTCTAGGATTTAAACTTGCATGTAGCTTGTTAAGAGAGGATGGAGATGAATTGAAAGTCTTGCTTTCTGGCTTAAAGCTTGGGGAGCTCCCAGATCCTCACTGCAATGTCATGGAGAGGAAGGGGGACTCCTAAGAAACCAGGTGAGCAAGCAAACTGGCCAACTGGCTTGGGTTTGTTTCTTTTCAAGTACAGCTAAGTGTGTATATACCCTCTTCTTCTGAATCACTGATAGCCTTAAGTGGAACTGATGATACAACTTCAAAACACATTTTTCTGTGAAGAAAGTCAAAACCAATAGCGATACAGAGGAATACAGGGAGCTTAACAAGGACCTGTTAGCCTCTAAAAGGGGTTGTGAAGAAAAACCATGTGAAGGAAGCTGAAGGCCAGAATCCTCCCCATTAGTAACATGCACTGTCTGTCCAGTCTTAGTGATTGGTAAGAGAAAACATCTCCAGGATTAATCACGAAAAATCTCCAAAGGTGAGACTGATATAGAGGTGCTTCAGTCAAAGAGAAGACAACATTATTAGACAATTCTGACATTATATGCAGAAGCTCAGCAGTGACACCTGCTATGGGGGATGCATCAGAAGTGTTTACAGTTTGTGTGTTTAGTGGAAGATTAAGCTTTAGATAAAATTTAGTGTAAATACAGTCTTAGAACACTCCAGTGGCTGAGGACTTGAAATTGCATCAGAAAACTTCCTCAGAGTTGATTTCCTGTAAAATTTTCAAAAATAATAGGTGTTGATACTTTTGTATATATGCAAGCTGGATTTTCTATATGCATGTGTATTACTTCATTTTTAGTAAAAAGTAATATTTTCCATGTGGAAGTACTTATTTTTCTGGGTCAGACAAGCAGGAGTCTATTTCTGTAAGATACTTAACAAAGCCTGAATGATCTCATACTTAATACTGTATTATTTGGGCAAAGAAGAAGAAAACGTTTGAGTAGCCAAAAAGGAATGAAGTGCATAGAAGTGTTACTGGGATGTTAAAAAAAAAGTCTTGTTAATTTGCCTGATACTTTAAAGCAGAAAATTGTAAAGCAAATTCTTACTAAAAGCTTCCTAAATCTGAAGGTTACTGGAGTTTGAAATTATCTGTTCAGGGAATGGGTGGAAGTTCTATTTTTGGAGATACTGAAAACTTAGATTGGTCAAAGAATTTAAATATACTACAGGGGACTATCTTCCACTGACAGAAGGATGGACAAAATGATATAATAAGTATTTTTTTCATCTCTAACTCTTGAATGTGTAGTGAGTTACTGCCAAGAGAGGCACACCCTCTGAGTTGTTCCTCTTACTTGCTGTAAAACTGAATATAAGTAGCCCAAAAGGCATTCCTGTTGTTGCTGTTACAAGGAAGATTAAGTTCAAGAATAAAATAGCATTCTGCCATCCTTGTAAAGCATCAGTAACTTTTGTCTGACCTATTTTCTGCCTACATTTCTGGTTGGGCCAGGTCTTTGTTGTGTTTTTGATTTTGGGCTTTTTTTGTTGTTGTTGCTCATTTTGTTGTGATTTTGGTTTTGTTTGTTTTTAGTAGGACTCTAGGCATTATCAGGGGTTTTCAGTCAGTTTCAGTCAGAAGTTGAGAGAGAGTAATGTTAAATGAAGTGTCACTGGCATGGCAATGTTCTGGCAAATCCAGGGAGCCAGCAGTAATGTTGACATGTTCCTGGTCAAAGGCTAACTCCTGAATTTGAGGGGAGTGAAAATTACTTTTTCTTTTCCTTCCTTTCTGCTTCTTCCCACATTCTTTTTTTTAATGTGAATGAGGTGCCATTTCCTCAGCAGCATTCAAAGATATGTTAAAATAAGCTATGTGTCAAATAGGAAAGAGGTTCCAGTCAATGGGCTGTGGTCTCACAAATTAGTCACTTTAAAATTCTTGTGAAATGAATGTTTGTTTCTCTTTCTTTAACACTTTTTATTTCTACTACAAAAGCTAGATAGTCAAAACTCAGCTTATAACCCTCCCTAAATTCTTATTACAAATTCATATACACACTTTGACTTGCACCCACTATTGTAACATTGTGTTGCTCTTGCCATGTAAAGCCTGTCCAGTTCAGTTTCTGCTACCCATCTTCCTTTTTTCACCTTTTCTCCATGTTCATCTTTGTATCCATGAGACCATTTAGTTAAAGTGTCAAGTGTTCATGTTTTGATATAATCGATTCCCTTATGGGCGTGAATTATCAATTTACAGCACTGGATTCGGGTCAATACTGTACTTGTACTTTTCCATGCATTTTTGTATGAAATTCTAAGTCAGATATTTGTGTTTCAAATATGATCTGTGTCTGCTTTTTCACAGTAGTCTATGCTCAAAAAACACAAAAGGTATATGGCAAGATTTAATTAATGGGATCTTTTGATCTTTTTCCACAGGTAAGTCTTGGTACAAGAGATGCATAAGAAAGATTACTGCATTCTTTGTCTGAATACACCTTTCATTTTCCTATGAACCCCAGTTCCCATCTCCTTTAAGGTTATGAAAACAGGTTATAAATTCGACTGGTTCTGAACTTTACCCATGAAATTGTTGCAGTACATCAAATGAAAAGGTCCATGCCTTATAGTATCTTGTGGCAATCACCAGATGCATAAAGAAAAGGGACTGTATGCTTGAAAAGTTACCTTTACCCTCCCAGTTATCTGAGCCTGTTTGATGCTGGAACTGAAGGATGCATCAGAACCAGTATTTAATAGTCACAGATGGACTTTTCTTTCTTTAATTAGGCTACTTTTTGAACCCCTTTATGATCTTGGAATGTGTGCCAGACCCTGTGGCAATGAGTTATGCAATTTAATTGCTCCTTAGATGAAAAGTACTTCGCTTTTTCATTTTAAGTGTATTGTCTGATGCTTAAATGTGATAGTGTCCACTGTACTTAATGAGTAATCTATCTTATTTTCTATACCTTTAATGATTACTATATTTCTGCTGATCTCTGGCCATTTATGTGTCTCTCTTCCCTTTCCATACCACAATAAAGTCCAGATTGTATGGGGTGCTGTCCATATGTCCACTCACTTCTGTTAGCTGTATTTACTGTCAGTAGTACTCATTTCTGCACTAGTGTCTGAAATTTAACCTTTGGGTTTTCTGTGATGTGTCACTTCATATGCTTTCTAAAAATACAGTGTTTGGTATTTGTGAAGAATATTTAGAAAACATTTCTTAACAGTAAGATTGGAAAAGTGATGGAATTTGTTGTTGGGGAATGTCGTAAATTCCATTATGGAGAGTTTTTCATCATTTTGGAGAAGAATGTCTACTAAAGACTTGCATCTTAGAGCACAGAGGGATGGACTGCAGGTAGTCTTGAAGTTCTTACAGGGCTCCTGTTTTTCCTCTGGGATTTGGGGAGAGTGTGCTAATGGAGATGTCATGAGGAAGTTTGTCACTATGAAGACTCCTTCGTCAGTTTAGGATATTGGCATAAGCACCATCAAGGGAGAATTCTTATTGTTCTTTTTGCCTAACTTTCAACCAGAGGCTGCCCCTTGGGACAAGCATTTTCAAAATCTTCGCACTACTGCTTTTTTCCTTCTGAGCCTTGTTTAGAAGGGAGCAGAGAGCTGGGAAAGGCAGTAGTTAGTACTGAACACCTAGTTGATGTGACTTCTATCCAAAGGGCTGTTCATATTATATAGCTTTACTTGGAAGTGAAACTTGAGCAATAAGGCCTGTGCCTGCTGCTAGGTTTGAGAATCACAACCCCTTTTGAAGCAGCTTCCAGGCTGTGATCTTTTCAAAATACAGGCAGTTCACCATCCCCTTTACAGAAGGAGAAGTCAGATGTGCCTGGGCCTGTGTAACGCGGAAGATACTCCTGGAATTCGTAAACAATGCTTCACATGTGAGATAAAGTTTTCATTAAAATGGGAAACTTCTGTTTCAGCCATCTGCAGCTGGGTGTGGTGCTCTGGACTGATGAAGTAGTTGTTGTTTGAGGAGTGCCTTGAGGCTCTTCGGCCTTGGCCCTGGAACACGTGTGAGCTGCAGCCATGGAAGGCAGAACACCCAGGCACAGCTTGGTGTTCAGGGCCAGCGTAGCCTGGGACAGTGGCCTGGGACAGGGGACTGGGGCATGGAGTAGCCTGCTCCCCAGTGGATAGGATAAAATTGTGTTTGCCTCTGCAGGCTTTCCCAGGGAAACCAGGGAGAAGTTCTCTATCTCTCCGTGCAATGAAAAATCTGAAAGTTAAGGAAAGGCTGAGAGTTAACATAGTCAAAGTCAAGGAGCAGCTTGGAATTAATTCCTTGCATAAATAGATCATAATAAATTAAAATGGAACTCCCCCAAATATTTGAAAGCTTCACTGAGTCATGTAATCTGTCCTGGGCTTGTCTGGTAATTTACCTGATACCCTGGGGGAGAGCTCTTATTTCCTGCCCTTTAGTTCAGTTTTAGGGCTGGACTTGGATTTCATTTTTGTGGATATTATAATGTTAATTAGAGGTCTGATACAATATTTATGGCAAAGAAAAGCACATTTGCATAGGTTAAATTTATCTTTGCACTGAGTGTTTTTACCTGATGTAATTGAGGTTGGGAGAACATGGAAGGGCAGAAGGGAAAAGGAAAAGGTATTGTTTATATTGCCAAGAATGCTTTCTTCTTTTTTTATTCTGTGATGGGGTGACGTGTAAAGCTTCTTTAGTCTAGACTTGGTTTCACTTTGTTTTCTCTAGTGGTTAAAGTCCTTCTAACCTTCCTTGATGAGAGTTTTGAGAACCATTCTAAAGCATGAAAACCCAAGGGTTGTTTCAACAAGAGCACCCAAAGTATAACAAAAGTTTGGACTCAGTCCTGTTTTGTATGGATGAGAAAGATACTGAGGCAGGCTGCAAATGCAGAGCTTTAGGAGTTGTTAAACACCTGTGTCTTCTCTTACCATAGCACTTCTGCCACATCAGAAACCAGACTGCTTCTGTTGTTTCTGCTTAGACCCAAGTCTCTTATAGGACTTCTGGTCTGTATTTGTTAATCCTAGGGTGTATTGGGACAGTATTCCACTCAGACACTCAGCCATAGCTTCCAGATCTTCCTATATTGCTGCTTTTTCACGAATTATGATACACTTGATACATGAATGTTGGATGCCTGATTTCTGTAAGGATGGAGAGAAATGTTCTCCATCTGTGCTTGGTCACTTTCCACCTTCCTGCTGAATGTTGTGGATTTGATGTTAAGTGTTTCAAGCAGCAGTTCGATTTTTTTCGGCTCTAGTAGTACACATTTGAAAAGTCTTCTGTCCCTGACTGTAGTGATTTTTCCAGTGTTGAAGTAGGCCAGTTTGCAAGTAGCTAGGCATTTAGGCTGATCTTTAATCTAGATGTGTATATAAAATACTAATTCCAAGTTCTGTGTCGGGGAGACATTTGAATAGACATAAATAAGGAGCTAGGGAATTAATTTATTAACAGTTAAGTGAAAAGTTATATAGAAATATAGCAAAATCTTTGGTAAGATTGTATTATACTACTTTTAAGAAAAAAAGAAAACAAAGTACATTCCAAGAGTCTTTTTGTAATTCTGTTTTTATTAGTGGAGTGTCTTTAAAATACGCTGACTGACTAATCCTGTGAAACAAACTTCTTTCTCTCCAGAACACATATACGAATGCAGATAAGCTCCTAGAAGCAGCAGAACAGCTTGCTCAGACTGGAGAGTGTGACCCAGACGAAATTTTTCAAGCTGCCCATCAGCTCGAAGACCGGATACAGGATTTTGTCAGGCGTGTGGAGCAGCGCAAGATCCTGCTGGACATGTCTGTGTCCTTCCACACTCACGTTAAAGAGGTAAAACTTCTACTAATTGTGATGATAACTTTAAGGCCTAAGCTTGGTATTATCCACTGTTGCTTTCATTGTTGGAACCTTGCTGTAGGACACCATGAAAACCCCTGTTGTATGATGAGTTTTGGTTTGTAATTCACTGTGGATTGTGGGCTGGAGTAGCATGGTTCTGTTTAAGGGTTTTTTAATTTTATTTTTGTTTTGATTTTTTACTTTAAGAAGCAGCTTTTACCTCCTTCTTTGTGCGAGTACACGTGCTTGTTCGGTCACAGGGGCGGGAGGAGGGTCAGATCAGGGAACTGGCACAGGTTAAAGTTAGAAATGTGGAGGGAGATTCTGTGCACTTTTGTTTTTTTTATCCAGCCAGCTCTCCTGTTGTCTGAGTTACCAGACCCATGGTTAGACTGACATGGTTAAGGAGACCAAAATGTATGGCAGAAGGGTACTTAAGGCAACCCTGTTGCCCAGAGAGACTTTGTTTATTTCTCTGTTTTGCACATTGCATTTTTATCTTGTATATTAACAGTTCTTTGCAACCTAAAGATCTTATCTGATAATGATGGTTTGCCTCATGTTTGCCTCATGTTTGTAATTTTTAGTGGTTTTCCTCATGTTTGCCTCATGTTTGTAATTTTTAGTATTTTTCAACTGTCACCAGGAAAAAGAAAATTCACACTTATTGTCAGTAAGATTAACTTTTTGCTCCCGATCAAAACAGAGAAGATGTGAATTTATAAGCTCATGGGAGAGGGAGGCTGCAGCAAGAATAAGGACTTCAGTAGGTGTTCTGGTTTTAGACAGTCTTAGGTTACTTGGTTTCTGTTTTGAGCTCTTGTAAATCTCCTCACTGTTCGAACTCAGTGAAAGTACGAAAAGTTTCTGGATCACAGCATGTTCCAGTGTGTCTTCCTTCCCTTTACCCTGCATTGCAAAATGGTCTGTTCAGTGGCAAAGTATAGTATTCAAAGTAGCTTCTTCAGCAAAACTTCCTAGAGGATAAGAGTGGGAGATTTTTGTAAGTGAAACATCTGCTTTGCACTTGAAACAAAAGCAAAAGGCAGTTGGTCTTTGAAGGCCAGGATTGAATTACTTTTCAGCTTTAGACATGAGTACATAGCTCCCCCATCAGTTTTCTGTTAGGTGGTTCCTTGCTAGTACTCTCATAGGACTCTGCTTGTTCAAATGAAATATAAATGCTGTTTCATAAACTGTTCTTAGGGGGCAGCTTTTTTTGTTTCACTTTCTCAAGCAAATAGTACTGGTCCTTCTCTGTTATGAAGCACAGGAGCAGTCAGCTGCTGAAATATGTTCACTTTTTTTCATACTTGTTTCTTCATTACCTATTTTTCTTAGCATCAAGAGCAACAGCTGGAATGTCATTTAAATAGAATGCAGTTGGTTGTAGTGGTGAAAGACCAAGAATGTAAAAGTATTTGCTTTCAAAAATGAAAAAAACCTGAAAGACAAACTGATAGTGAGTCACTG
This sequence comes from Petroica traversi, assembly GCA_025920805.1. NCBI lineage: Eukaryota > Metazoa > Chordata > Aves > Passeriformes > Petroicidae > Petroica > Petroica traversi. The sequence continues at coordinate 20,781,582 of JAHLSL010000006.1, read as the reverse complement.
TTGAATAATTCTGGGAGGTTGATCCAGATGTGCTGGCAGGTTGCCACTGCTCCCCTAGATAATAATGTTTTATTGAAAAGAAAAAAATAGATATTCTGCATTTTGATTTATTTCTTTGGGAAAATGGCTATTATTTTGTGTCTATTAGCACACACAGCTGTTACTGTGGAAGCCTCTTTGCAGTCCAGACTTGTGGGGGAAAGTACCATAGTGGCTGATATTGATTTCTTTTTTTTTTTTTTTTTGGTTTTGTGATGTGAATGACCTTTATACCTAGCAAAGCAAGAAGAACATTTAAAACTACCTATTTGTGTAAGGAAAGATGTGTTTTTATATATTTGCATTCTACTCAAAAATCCAGATGAGAGAGTGAGGCGGGTGGCTCATATTTAGTAGACTAGTCCTTGGTTAAGGTGCAAAGAAACAGCAAGCTCAAAGCTCTCCTGTGCATTCTGCATTCTGATCTATTTTCAGGAGCATGTTGTTTGTTATCAAACATGCATGTGGAGTGCTGAGAAGGCATCACAAAGCAGATGGAAGATAAAAATGCCCTAACCTGAAAGCCATCCATGCTTTATTGGCAGGAGAATTGTGTTTCTCCTGCAGGATGTGGGAAGTCACTGAATAAATTAGTGCTTACCTGTAAGCAACATAACCTTTCTGCTGTATTGTGAAGAAATCAACATGCACACTTAGCTAGTGAAGAGAAGAGTTCAAGAAGTGGGGTAATAGATTAGTTGTTGAACCAGAAAGAGGTGCCTTAGTTGTTAAATAAAAAAATAAATACATAAAAAAATACCAACACCAAAAAACTCAACCCATCAACCGGCCAACCCCCAAAACACAAACAAACCCATACAAAGCAAAGCACTGGTAGTGCGTTTGCCACTGAAGTATTCAGGGTGAATTTTGTCTCTTGCATCTTTTTTATGTTTTCCTGGTTAAAAAAAATAGGCATGAAGAGTTAAACCCGTGTTGCAGTTTGGAGGGAGCTGCAAAGCTTAGAAAAGCTGTTTGCCTGAGTTGTTGGCTGTTTGAGATTTTGAAATTTGGCTCCAGTATCATTCCAATCCCTTGATTTCTTTGAAGTAGGATGTTTCAGTATGTTTTATTCTTTTCTCCAGAAATACCTCACGTTGAATGAGTGCATTTGGATGAGTGCATTCCAGTACCACTTCTCCCCTGTAGATTTACATAACCTTTATACCTGACACAGAATTTGCCTGCAACTTTTCCCAGCTTCCCTGGGAAGTATCAGCCCTTCAGTGACTGCTCAGTACTCTCACTCTGTTCGTGCTGAGTAAATCAGCACAGTCTCTGCTTTCAGCAGTGTGCTTACCACAAAAAGCTCTTCCTGGAAGTAACAGACTTTTTCTCTCCATATGCACAGAGCAGCTGTGTGCTGTGTGTGCAGCAGCCTGTTTGATGCACATAGAAAATACTGTCTGTCTTTAGCATTTCCAGAAGTTTTGTAGTGAGGTAGTTACAAGCTAGTAGAACTCCCTGTGGCTTACACACATCAAAAAACCAACATATAAATTCTCAGACAGCTCATAGACTAACCTCAATGGACAACATTTTTCACTGGGGGAAAGAAATGATTATTCAGAAATGACATAAATACAGTGTTATGTAATGGGATCACTCATTTAGTGGTGATCTGAGAAAATCAGTTGCTTGCTATTTATAAATTGTGATTACATGCTTTTGTCTTCCTACTAGTTTTAAAATTGAAAGGTTGCGAATACTGATTTTTTAACTCCCATGCATACATGAGAAATTTAAATCTAAAAGCCAGACTATTCAGTATGTGATGTACCGAAGTTAAGCTGTGCACTGGCAAGCTTTAAAAGTGTTTGGGATCATAAATATCCTTGTCAGGATCTTTGCATTGGAAGTACCATGTCTTGACAGATTCCTGGTCTGAGGATGGATAAGATACAATTGAACATCTAAAACAGACCGTTGCAAGACAGTGGAACCCTTATGGCTTTTGTGCCTTTAAACATTTAATTGTATGGCAAGGGATGAGGTGAGAAAAAAATTGCACAGATGAAAGATAACAGTTAAAAATAAATATAACAGTAACAAATAAGCAGTTATCATAAAAGGTTGTGTGCAGAATACAGGAGCAGGGGTCTGTCTCTGCTGTGAAGTGTGTCACAAAATGAAGATGGAACAGCCTTTTGGTGTGAGTTCAAATTCTTCCATACACAGACATCCACATGTGCACACACACACACTCTCTAAAATGGCTCCCTCAGCATCTGTGAGTGGGAAGACTGAAATCCTGTCCAAGCCAGGTGTTTGTTGTAGTGCCAAAGTAGAGCAACAGATATTTTCCTAACTGGAGTCAAGTGTGGGAATGCAGATCAGGCTGACTGTATGTGGAAGAGAATGGTCTTTAAGAGCCTGTTGGTTTCTTGCATATAACCTTTTGTGTGTATCCTGACAAGTTGATTATAAAATTGCTCAGAGCACTTTTTATGTATATACAGTGTGCTTAATGGTGTTACTAGAAGACATGACTCTACTTTTTTCATCTTACTCAAACTAAACATTGCTCCAGAATATACTGAAGTTGAAACAGGGGAAGTGGAATTGGCGAGGTTTTCAGGTACAAAGCCTTCACAACCAAAGTAATGAATTAGTAGTCTGTGGAAGCTTTGGAAGGAAGGTGGCATCATTTTGAGGATGCCAGGGCATGGGAAGGCAGAGAAAGCCTTGCTCTGACCACAGTGCTGCCCGTTCATTCACATACATCTACCTATGAGGCATTGGCATTTGAATGAAGAAAGCTTGTTGATAATGGTCTCGCTGCTGGAAATCCGCTCTCCTCTGCATTGCCCAGTGTGGGAGAGTGTCCATTGCACAGCCTTGCATTGTCTTTGTCTCGAGATGGACCCTGAGATGGCAGCCCTTCTCCTTTGGTTGCATGTCCCTCCTGGGTATTTCATCTCTCTGTGCTGATGGTCCACAGATTAAATTTACATGTCACCAAAAGGCTGCTTTTTCATCTGCGTGCTGTTTCTAGGCAGCAGGGCATTTTTTGGCTGTCCCCATCTAAGTGTAAAGGCTTTTTCCATTTGGCTTCTACATCTCTAATTGTTGTGTCATTGTAGCACAGCAGTGGTCAATGTAACAGGTCTGGCAAAAGACAGGAAGTGCACTCTGGTCAGTATTTTGGTACGCTGCTCATCTTTTAAGAGTTGTGGAGACACTTGTAAATCTGAAATGAGAAACACTTTCAGTGTATGAACACTCAAGTGTGTGGTGAATTACTGCTGGTAGGACTGGAATTCAGTTTCCCATTTCAGTTTTCTTCTCTCTTGAGTTTTTCAATACTGGTAGCTTCTTTGCTTGGAAAAAGGGATGAAATTTGAGTCCAAGTGCTACTGAAATAGCTCTGACTGCTTGACAAAAGTGAGGCAGAAGTAGTATTTATGCTCTATTAAGCTATGTATAGACATTTTTTTTCCTGTTCAGTTAAGAAATAGGGCAAATGTTAACAGGCTACTAGTAGTTACTGTAATTTTATGAACATGTGTAGGAAACTTGGTTTTGCTGCAAGGATGAATTTATTCTGAATCGGAATTAATTTCTTTATAACCATAGAATAGATAGGGGTAGGAGTATTTGAAGCTTTTAAAGATAATTATATCTAATGAAAAAGATGCAGACGTTTAACATCTTAAATACCATAGAAAGGCCCTGGAAGACAAACTCCAGGGTTTTAACTTCTTAAGATGCAGTTTTTACCCACTGCGTATCCTGAAAGCAAAAGCTTGCAGGCAGGCATGCACACATTAGCCCCTTTCTATGCCTAGACATACTTGTTAGGGAATACTCTTGCAACATTTGGCCCTGTACAAATAATAGCTCCTTCAACAACTATGCCTGTGGTAATGCCCATACTGCAACACTGTGCTAGGGGACAGGGGCAGAAAGAGGAATTTGCTGGTTTTACATGCAGAAACCTCGTGCCTTTCTTTTCCTGAGCCTACTGAAAAGGCAGACTGCATATCCAAAAGCCATTATTATAAAAATGAAAAGATAAATTGTGAAAGAGTGTGATGGATATTTTACCCTCATAACTCTGGGCTCTTGGGTAAAGTATTTACTCAAAAACAATTGTTCTCTGTTTATATTCAGCAAAATACAGTAGGGTCTTATTTAACGCCAGTCTTTCAGGAGATTGCAGAAATGGGACTTAAATGGATAGAGGCCCATGATGGAAACACTGAAACTTCCAGGATGTTGCAGACAATTGAAATAATACCATCTAAGTGACTAATGGCATGCTCCCAAGAACTTAGGAAAGAGGTAGTACAGGATGCAGGCTCATTCAAGCAGATGTTTCTTAGTCTGTGCTATATTTAGATCAAGAAAAAAAATCTGCTGAGTGAAACATTTGCCTGTCAGGGATTCAGAATTTTATTTCCCTCTCTAATTTTAATTCTGATAAGATGCAAAGAGCAGATGAAAAGAGAAGAACCTCCCTCTGTGACTGGATTGAGTTATGTATGCAGTTTTTCTCACCGTGTGTTAGAGCTGTCTTGCCGCTGGATAAAGTTCTTACTGAGATCACAGGACTTGATGGTTTGTTTAGGGATCTTCATGCTACTTCTCTTACAAAGAATAGAAAAAAACATGACTGGAAGTTACTCAAAAGTTCTCACCGAGAGAAAGTTAATAGTTTTTTAATGATGAGTTTGTGATTTTTTTTCCCCACTGGATTTTTGTTGCCAAGCTCTCTTTTATGGAATAATGTGTTACTACAGAAAGTCATTGCACTGTAAAATCTGTAGTTCTGCACTGCTGAACATGTATGGGTAAGCTCTAGTCTCTCTTCACCCCCTGCTGTAAACTGTTTGCTTTCTTTTGGCTTTGCTATGCAACCTGGTATAGTCTTCAACCTTAATTTTGTATCTGAAAACAAGGTAATTTATGTAATTTCCAGTATATCCAGGGCTCATTCTGGTTTGAGAGCTGCAGAGAAGCCAGCTGGCTACTGCCACCCATTAAAAATTAGGCTTCTCAGTACATTGCATGAATTTCTATCCAGCTTTAATACCCTGACAGTTTTATTCATCTGTGGTGGCTTTATTACAACTTTTGTTTATAAACTCCTAGATTTTTTTGAGGGGAGGATGTTTGTCAGAAACTTACTTGGTGGAAAAATGCAAAAAGTTTATTTAGTAATGTATTAGAGTAAGTTCTGCTCTGGAAGTGTCACAGAGCTGTTTAGTCACTGCAGAAATGGCTTAAATTGTTCCTCTTTCAACAGCATATGAATCACAGCCAGACAAGTAATGCATACTAATTACTCTCCTTCTCTTTCTGCACTTTTCATAAAGCGTTTTTGCTTCCCAAGCAGGGGACAATTCAGCTCATGGGCTAGGCAAACACAACGTATTTTTGAGCCCTTCAGTACCTTGGGGGCCAGGTACCATGTCTGCAGTGCTGCCATGCTGACCAGGCACGAAGGCAATCAGTGCAATACTTGGTTGTGCTGTGCCCATGTCCTTCTGCTGGAGGGAGGTGGTGTTACCTTGAACTGGCTGTGCAGAGGGAAAGGTCTCCATGTCCTCTGTTGGCTTGGTCTCCAGCATCCAGGGTGAGCTCTGAGGTAATTATTCACATGCACAGTACCTCACCAGTCCAGCACTTGTAGGTTTTGCTGCTTCTGCCAGGTCTCCATCCAGTTATTGAAGTGGCTGAAGTGTATGTGAAGAGTAAGAAATGAAGAGGTGAGGTGTATTCCTTGTAGAGGTCTGACCGAACTCAGCTGCAGAAAGCATATTGTTAAAAATTCAAGAGGCTCTCAGACCTGGCTTGAGCTGCAGTACAGTACTTCTAAGGGACCCAGGGGGCCAACTTGATGTAGTCTGAGAGACTCAAAATTATTTAATCCCACTTCCTCTGTAGTAAATATCTGTGTAAATTTGGCCTTTTGTAGGCAATGCAGTAAGCATGATGTATATGTAAGCATGTAGAGGTGTTCTAGCCAGCACCAAGCATGTTGTAGAAAACAACAAAGTATTGCTCTCAAATGTCTGAGCTGTACACACCAGCTCACCTGGAAGGTCTCTGTATTTTTACAGAGACCTCGATGCTGTATTTTTATGGCGCAGGCATAATCTTCACAAGCTAAGAGGGGAATAAATACATGTCCTCTGGGCACTGAGTAGAATTTTCAGTTGTATTTTCAGGCTTTTTGCTCTTAAGTTTCATTAGTTTCCCAGTTAAAGTTTCATTCCATTGTACGCATTTGGAAAAAAAACATTTGGATGCTGCATTGGGTTATGCTGGAATGAATGTTGACGAGTGCTTCTGACCCACTTGTTAAGTTCCATTGATTTGAGGTCCCTTTAATAAGAAAGACTGCTGTGCCTTGAGCTTGTGGTGTTTGCAACTGTGGAGTTGCATTCAGGTTTGTGACAAGCATTGTCTTTGAAGCATATGAGTAGTCAGAATAACTGTGTATGAACAGACAGTTCTGGTTTGGGGAGGAGGGGATAGTAGAGGAGTCTGGTTAAATCTCATTTATTCATCCCAATAGTGAAAACTTAGCCTATAGCTTGATTTACTCAAAACCTACAGGAGGCATGGAGGAAGCTGTGACATACTAAAACTGGCATTTGGTTATAAAACAAAGTTTCAAAGGAACTAATTAATCGAGACCTGGAATTGTTCACTGAGTTTTCTATTTTAATGGAGTAGTTAGGAAACCTTTATGATTAGAATATACATAAGCAAACAGCAGAATGAAATGGCTATTTCTGTAGAAAATGTTTAGCAAAGAAATAAAGAAAGCATTCAAGCTTCTCTCTTTTGAATTTAAGCTGATTTTGATTGCTTAGTTATCTATTTTAACAATGTTTACCTTTTAATTAGGTTCAAAAAATCTCTACAGTTTTCAAAGGCAGAGGTTGAAATGTCAAAAGACCTTAATGCTTTGATCAGATCAGAGTTACTCTTTTGGAATAAAAAACAAACTCTTGTTCTTGGAATTGCAGCATTCAGGATGGGATGATAAAATAGACAGGAGGGACCGGGTTTGAATGCTTCCTGTAAGAGCAGCTGTTCCAGTGTGATGTTGGTGCTGCTCATGGGAGTGTTGCAGGACACAGCCGTGCTCCTGTTGCTTTTTTTCAGTTCCACAATAGATGGCTAATGGTTTGCTGATTGAGTGGCTTTCACACAGAGCTTAGGATGCAGCAGCTTCCGTCATGAAATTGAGGAAAAGAACACCATCGGGTTCTTCATGTGACCAGCAGTGATACCTGTCCAGCATATACCTAGGGGTTTTTGTGTAAGCTGTGGTGTATGGACATTCTTGAGCAGGGATATGGGCACATGTGCAGCAGGGAGGAAGATTGTCAAATTAATTGGTAGAATTGCTTGTGATGATTTTGTTGTAATAGTGTGAAATTAAAATCAGGAGGGCAAACACCGTCATGATAGAACAATGACTTCTCACATCTGATTTGTCTCTGTATTTTGTTTTCTGAAATGCCCTTCCTTTTTTATTTTTTTGAAGGTCACTGGAAAGTGTTATGTTGCCTGTGTGCAGTGTCAGCCTGGCAGTGCAAATTTGATGGTGGCTACAATACATCTCCCTTCCTTCCTTCCTTCCTTCCTCCCTTCTCTCGGAGAGTGTTACCATAGCATTTCTCTCCCAGGGACTCTCGCGCAGAGCTGCAGATGGGATTCTCACTATGAACTCTCTGCTGCTCAATCGGATACACTCAGTTCTGTAGAAGGAAAATGGGGAAGAAAGGGTGACTTAGCAACACGGATAAAGCTTTCCTGGTATTTCCAAGAAGCGAAAATCTTTTTTGAAACAAAGGCTTGTTTTCATTAATATGAGGATGGGATTTTTCTGTGAAGAAAAGCAAATCCTCATTTTCCCTGCCACCTCAGTCTGTTTTCTCTTGTCCAGGGAGATTGATTCAGAATAGTTTCCTGCCTGATCCTCGGGCTTACATTTCTTGCTTTTTCCCCTTTCCTTTAGCTGTGGACGTGGCTTGAAGAGCTACAGAAAGAACTGCTTGATGATGTCTATGCTGAGTCTGTGGAGGCTGTCCAAGACCTGATTAAACGTTTTGGTCAACAACAACAGACCACTCTGCAGGTTACAGTCAATGTCATAAAAGAAGGCGAAGATCTCATACAGCAACTAAGGTAAAACAGATTTTTTATTTTAATCTCTCCTGGTGTTCATATGATGTTCTATGAGGGTCTTTCTATTTTGAGGGTAGAGACGATGAGTAGAAGATATGACCTATAAATAAAACTTGTAAATATTAGGACTGCAGTGGTCTTTCATGCTGTACTGATGGTCTCTAAACCTCTGTTTACAGGAAGTTCAGCTTATAAACACTGCTGCCACAAGAAGGTTTTGTTGACAAAAAGCTACCTTTTTGATAGAAGCAATTATGTGTTTTTGTACTCTGACATGCAGGGCTCCACAGCATTTTAAGTTCTGAGCAGCAGCCTTTTTATAAAGCAACACTTGAATTTATTTTGCTGACTGACAAGTAACTTCATTGTAGTAAAAGCCAAGTTTGTGGTCCATTTCAGTAAAAAATTATCTGAATAAATAAATTTGGTTTCCAGCTGCTCTGCTACGTCTCCTTTGCTGCACGGGATTAGCAAATCCGAATTTGCAGGTTTTATAGTCACGTAAAAGATTAAGTAATTTTTTTTAGTTAGCTAATTTTGATTTTCTTTCCTTGCCAGGAAGATTCACTGAAGTAAATTGTTATCATATGATCCTTCCTTTTCACAGTGGAAGCGTTTTTCTCTGGTTTTAAATTTTATCCTTCCTGTAAATAGAATGTCTTTACATGTTGAATCAGGCAAAAAAGGAAAGTAATTAATTTGCTTTTTTTTTTCAAGTATTGGAACATAATTTGACTTTTTATGTACAAAGATGTACAACTTTCATGTAATATGGCTTGCAAAAACCTTATCTGAAGCAGGCTTATATCTTGCGCTCATGTATAGCGTCCAAATTGTATGGTTGGTTTTTTTTAAAAAATAATGCTCTTTTTTCTTCCCCCTCCCCTCTCTCTGCTTTGAATAGGGATTCTGCCATTTCTAGTAACAAGACCCCCCATAACAGCTCGATCAACCACATAGAGACAGTCCTGCAGCAGCTGGATGAGGCCCAGTCTCAGATGGAGGAGCTTTTTCAAGAACGCAAGATCAAACTTGAGCTGTTTCTGCAGCTCCGCATATTTGAAAGAGATGCAATAGATGTGAGTGTTTGCTTTCAGACTTGCACTGCATGCATTTCTCCTCTTGAGTAGGAATGTTTATGCTGAGATTGTGTAGTTGCATTGGCATGTGACTCAAATGGCTGATAGACTTCATTCTTACCTGAATTAAGGCTTTTGTCCTATATGTGAAAGTGTCAGCAGAGCTCAGTGCTCAGCAGAGCTGAGCTTTTTCATCAGCGCTTGGTTCATCTTCAAGCAAACATTTGGTAAAATCATAAATCATCAGTTGCTTCATCTGGTAAGTTTGAATATCAAAGTACCTTGATATAACTAGTACGCCTGCACTTAATATAAATAGGACTTGCCAAAATGGTTTTATACAAACCCTCTAAGCCGATGCTTTCTTTTCCACATCAACAGTCTTTTTTTCAATTGTCAGCTGCTAGTGGTATTTGGACTTCTGTCTTAAACACTGGGAATGTTCTATGGGCTGTCGTTTTTAAAAAATAAAATTATTTTCCCTCTGAAAATAATTCAGTAGCAGTTGTAGTGCTGCACCCCTGCAAAACTTCAAGTTTTGAGCCTGTCTAAACTTTGAAGGAGAGTTACTGCTTATCAGTTGAGAAGTTTGTGTTTGTGTGCAGGAATATATATACAAACAGACGTGAAATTCCACAGGGAGCTTAAGTTAGCCTCTGCATTAAAAATCTTCAGCTAAGTTCATATGACTTTGTAAAACTACTAGCGCTGTACACAGTGACTGGAAGAAGTTGGTGCCTCATAAGGTTTGGGGTTACCCATTGGTAAATGATCCTGTTTGAGTGCATAACAACTTACCTTGAGAGTCTGAAAACCAGGAGTTCGAGTAATTATTTTACCCTTTGCTGTAAGTAGTAAAAGCTGCAGCTGTTGGCTATGAATGTAAGGGTAAAGAGGCAGTCAGCAGAAAGCTTCTTAGGTTTTTAGTGATAGTTTCTCAGGTTTTTAGTGTTTTGGTTTGGGGAATTTTTCCCCCTTCTGAAAATCAGGATTTGATGTCGTGGCTGAAGTGTGGTTTAGCTAAGCACACTGTTAGTTGCAATGCAGAAATAGGCAAACACAGTTCCTTGATCCTTACCCACAGGGGAAGTGAGAGTGTGCGCTCCACAGTAATAAGAGCCCTCGTGTAAAGGAAGACTAAGGTTTTTTTTTTTTTTTCCATTTTGCAATTCACAGTGGTCTGAAGAGAGTTTTCTGCTTTGTTTATGTGAGAGGAGTTGTCTCACATACGCTTACAGTATTTGCAGGAGTGATAAACAGTGCTCAAAATCTGTGAGATGTTCTCAGAACACTTTTCTGGAAGGAATGGCAGAATTTTCTGGAAGGAATGGCCTCTATGAGGCAATGCGTGCTGAAAAAATGAATGGAAGAATTAGGATAGAGGTTTGAGTGAAGTTCATGGTTAAGTTCATTGCTCTCTGCTGCAGGTTACTTAAGCCAGGATTGTACACTAGCAAAAGGCTGGTTGCAGGAGCCCTGCTTTGCAGATGTGTTCTAGTCCTTCAGTTCAGGAATATCTATATAGGTAGGAGTACTTGGTACTGTTACTTGGTGATGCCCATAAGATTTTGCATCAGAAAGCTGCAAACCCTAAGTTCATAGAATCACAGAATCGACTTGAGCTGGAAGGGACTCACAAGGATCATCAAGTCCAATTCCTGACCCTGCACAGAACATCCCAATAGTTACACCATGTGCCTGGGAGTATTGGCCAAATGCTTCTTGAGCTCAGTCAGGCTTGGTGCTGTGACAACTTCCCTGGGGAGCCTGTTCCAGTGCCCAGCCACCCTCTGGGAGAAGAAGCTTTTCCTGATAACCAACTTGAACCTCTCCTAGCTCTGCTTCATGTTGTTTCCTCGAGTCTGGTCACTGGTAATGAGAATGAAGATGTTGGTACCTGCCCTTCCACTTCCCCTCATGAGGAATTGTAACTGCAGTGAGGTCTCCCCTCAGTCTCCTGAATTGAACAAGCCAAGTGACCTCAGCTGCTTCCTCTCCAGACTGTTAGCCCTCTTCGTGGCCATCCTTAGGATTCTCTCTAATAGATTAAGGTCTTTTTTATACTGTAGTGCCCAAAACTGCACCCACTTGACAGATCTTGCTTTTTTTAAACCTGACACTTAGCATGCTTTACATTTTGCCACATACAACCTAAAGCAAAGTATTACCTTGTTGAATAAGTTGGTAGAATTTGTCTGTATGGCTTGGAAATAAAAATCATGCTTATTTGATGGAGAGTCCTTCAGGGAAGAAAATGGACCTGGCTGCAGAGTGACTTCAGCAAAATGTTGATTGTTTTGCTCTCTCTGTACCATGTCTTCTCTGCTTGCTCAGCAAAGTGTGCTTCTCTTTTCCCGCTCCCTGAAGGCAGACATCTGTTCGGAAACTTCCAGGAAGAAAATGTGGGGACTAGTTCCAGGTCAGTTGTTTGAAAGCAGAGGCTTAGCTGAAGTAACTTGATAATGAGGAGGAGCCAGATGCCAGTTAGGAATTTGCAGACCTTGTTTTGACCTTCTCCTTCCTCCAGGATTTTGTGTGGCTGGTTCAGTCAATTAAGACTTGGCTGTAGGGGCAGTTCATTCAGGGGAGCATCCTGTGAGGACAGCTTTTCTCGAAGGCAAGTAGTGTTTCTAGCTTCTCTTACTGCTTGCAAAATTTCACAGGCTAAAATGGGACAAAGGGCTCCCCTAGCACTGCAGGTTCATAACCATGCAGCTGTACTTCTGGGGACAGTGGTGAGATTTGCAGTCAGGTTAATTCCCTTCTGCTCCTTACTCTTCCCTTATAATTTGCTGATAAAATACTTTGTTTCTTTTATCCTACAACTTTTCAGATGCTCATGCTCTTCTGAAATGTATGTAACTGCAGTACTGTCTCTGTTTTGCCCCTTGCTCTTGGCATATAAACTTGACCTTCTCTATCCTCAGCATGATTTTTACTGCCATCGTTGGTGGTGAGCTATTTGAAGGACTCCTTTGTAAATGCCTGAATTAACTGAAGGCAAGAGAGAGCAAAATAATGTAGGTGAAGAGTCCCTTGCCAGTGTGATCAGTAGCATGAGGAAGGTGTGTGTGAACCCAGCCAGTGGGATGGTAGCACTGGGGGCAAAGTACACAGTCTGAAATGCATTTGTCTCATCTGTGTCTGAGCATTTTTGCCTGTCTGTAACTTACATGCCTTGAGGCCTGTGCCAGGGCTCTACACAGAGCATACCATACACTTTTCAGCTCACAGCCTTATCTCAACTCTATTTTTGGACCATACTTACAAGATGCCTGTTAAATCACACTGATGAAAAGAAGAGGATGCAAAATGCTGGGGTATCACAGAGACCTTTCCCATTTCCCATTCCCCCCCGCCCCCTCCCCCTTTTTTTCCTCCCCAGCAGATAATGTTTTCCAGGTCTTGGTGAGCACTCAGTTGGTACCATGAGTGGTAGTTAGACACTCTTGAGAAGAGACCTGTGGTTCTTTATTTCTTTCCCACTCAGTATGAAAAAGTCTGCATCCCTTCTGTATTATACCCTGCCTTGTTTCCTGTCTGTGTTGCTTTTGCATTCAATAGAATGTAGCAATGTCGGGCTGCTCAGAAGCTACACTAGGAACTTCTTGAACATGTGCTGTGGTAAATTGTTAGTTTGGGTTTATGCTGGGTTGCCCATTTCTTGAGAGCAGTATGAATTTGTGATCTAGTTACTTTAGATGTCTATTAGTCATTTATTCTGTTTGTTTAATGCTGATTGTCTTGACAAACCTTTACAAGCAAAATGGGAGCCTGCTTGCTCTAAAAGAGTTGTCTGTAAAGCAGAACTTTAGGGGAAGCACTGAAGAGTGTGGGCAGAGAGTGAATGCTATTTCTGTATTAACTCTGTCCTCACATTTGCACTGTGGGTGCAATGGCTGAAATTTACCTTGCACCACCTAATTACTGCTGCAAAAATATGGGGATTACTGCCCTTCTTAGGAAACTTCTCTGTGATGGTCACATCACATGTGGAAACATGCTGGCATTATTATTATGACTTGTGGGCATCCTGATCTTTTGAAAGGGAAAGGAAATGTATTGGTCTTGTTCAGAGTGTTTCAAACTGCTTTAAACGGTGCACCATGATCTTAAATATGGGGTTGGTTGTATGAAATGGCATGGGGAAAGCTGTAATTCCTTCTGGCTGTTTGTGGCTGCTTCTTGGAGGCACAGTCAATGTGAAACCTCTTAGCAACACAGTTTTGATCTCTTGAAATTAGTTGTTTTTCCTATCAAGTAAAGGTGACTAGTGACTACAATCTGTTTCATTATTGTGACAATACTGACACAGCCACAGCAGTGTTGTATTGTGAGCTTACTGTGTTTTTTGCTTTATTCCCACTTAAATTCCTAGCAAAAGAGATAAGGATTTGGCATCTGTCCTGAAGGAAGGTGGACTGACCTCGCTTTTAAAACAGTGTCATAAATGTGCCATGTTATATCTTAATCCTTTGTATAGTGGTGTTTAGAAAGACGGGGGAAGATGGTGTTTTGATGATAGAGTTTTGTAACCTTTTTTAATGCTCAGATTTATGTTTGATGAAGTCCAACTACAGTTTTTTCTTCAGGGTAACTTTTGAATGTTGTTAACTGAGCTGGATGAATATAAGATGGTAAATCTGTTTTCTTAGAACTTCCCTAGTGCAGTGGATGAAAAAATGACCATTAGGTGACCTCCAATGCTTTAAATAATAAATGAACACAGAGTTTCAGAGAGAAGCTGGGAAGAGCAAAGTTGAGATGCACAAGAGCAGAAAAGGGGGTAGCTGAAAGAAAGCAATTTCTGTCAGGAAAACTTGAAGTTGCTTTAAAATTTCAGCTCACTTAAAAGAACATGATGAGCAAAGGGAGGTGATGAGAGATATTGGGCATGGACCAAGTAAAAAGGAAATGAAGGGAACTTGTTAAGGATTTTGTGGGAGGTGAAGCCTGTTTGTGTGTTTAGAGGGAAAACCACTCATAATGCCTAAATAGACTGTGATATTTAGAGCACATGAAAGATGAATGGAGCTTCAAGCAATGGCTAAAACCTTGTCCCATCTTCCTGAATACTTTGGCCATCTGCTTTTCTGTTTTCAGTGTTACCCCTGACACTTGAGTTTCTGCCTGTTTTCACTTCAGCAGAGATAGCTGAGCAGGCTTAGGGATTGCTAATAGCTTCCTAAATTGTCTGGTATCTCCCATTATGACATGGTGCAAAACTCAAATACTCAGTGAATCAAGTAAAATTTTTTGCATAACACCTTTAAAACAAGAAGTAACTCGCTGGTGCCACAGTTTTAATATTAATTGCTTGATGTGTCCTTTTTTTTTATGGCCTCATGTGAGCAGAATGGAAAAAAGCCTTCATGAAAGATTGTAGCAAACTACAGAAGCTTTATACAGATTATTTAACTTTGCAATCTCTCCAGTTCTACTTTTTTTCTAGAAGGTCTATTTTCCTGAAATTTTTCTTCTTTTAATTGTCTCACTAACTTTGGACCTACTACAGCCATTTGAAAAGGGGTAGTGACATCTTTCTTTTGCTGATAACAATGACTTTGGTTAAATATTTATGCACTTAGGTGCTTGATTGCTAATGCTTGTTTAGTGAGGTCCTCTTTTTGTTGTGTCTTGCTGCATAAATGGGTGCTTTCCTCTCATTTAACACCATTCATATGAGTTTCTCCTACTCCTGGAATTGTAGAACACTGCAACTAAGCCATACTTGTTTCTTGATATCTGTAATTTTGCTTTCCCAATGTACTGCAATAGTTAGTGCCACAACAGTGCTAAATTCTGGAAAAAATTTGGTTATTGGCTTGAGGGATAAGTGTATTAGACAGACTTTTTTTAAGTAACTGCTGCATCAAATCTGTACTGTATGAACTCAGCCCAGTTTGATAAGGAGGATTGTAAGGACTATCTGTTAGCCTTAAAACCAGTTTTGTATCCTAATTTAAAGGAATATTTTACATTTCAGACAGGCTTTGCAATATGGTTTGTGTTGACAGATGAGAACTTATTGTGATACATGCATTAAAAAACCCCTAAACTTTTTTAGCTACCTTTCTTTGGACATCCTATGGTGAAGAATAAAATCGAGAATTAAAGTGTAAGAACTGAATTGTAGCTGAAAGATGTCAGCAAGCTAATTTAGTTCTGACATTGCAGTAATATTGTGATAAAGTATGCTTTTTGGTTTTGCTGGATTCACTGAGTACCCAGCCTTTTTGTGGTAAGTGCTTCACAGTTATCTGACAGAAGTCAAAGGTGCACATGGCCTGATGCCTCCTACCCACAGCAGGGTAGAGCTGACTTTCTTGTAAAAGGGCTTGAGATTGGCATAATTGTAGGATAAGCTGGCTGTTGATGTGTGAATTATTACTTGGTGCAGTCTGAAGAATTAAAAATATATTCCAGATCCACATATTCCTATAAAAGTGGAGATAAAAATGTGTTAACTTCATCTATTCCACAAGTAAAGTGTTGACTGAGGACCCTAAATAAGGCAGGGGTATCCATAGTATGGCAAGCACTGGTTGAAGAACCAGTTCTTCAAAGAGGTTCCTTTGGATTGTTTGCTAAACTTTGAAATTCATGCTAAGACAGCCTGTGTCTGAACCATGTCAAACTTGATCAGTGATGTCAGTCAGCAGTGAGCAACTTGAGTTCCCTACTTTGATCATCAGTGCAACATTGGAAATAAATTGTTTTCTGTTGTGTAATGGGTAATTGAACATGGTCTCTTTCCTTTTTCCCCCCAGATAATTTCGGACCTTGAATCTTGGAATGATGAGCTCTCTCAGCAGATGAATGACTTTGACACTGAAGATCTTACAATAGCAGAACAGAGGCTCCAGCATCATGCAGACAAAGCCCTGACCATGAATAACTTGACCTTTGATGTCATCCACCAAGGGCAGGATCTGCTGCAGTATGTCAATGAAGTGCAGGCATCTGGTAAGATGGCTCCTTCGTGCTATTCTGGGCAGTGACTTTGTAAGAATCATCCAGTTGTCTCTCCATGGGATGTGTGAAAATAACAGGGATGCTGCTTAAATGTAAACTGGAGACATGTGGACTGCTTTATACTCAAATCATTCAGTACTGTTCATGAGAACATACTGGTACTATGGCACATAATTTCATTAGTTGGCAACACCTGAAGGTGTTTGGTTTTTAGAGAGAGGGATTTCAGGAAGTCAGTAAAATTAGAGTAAATAAGGGAGTGTTAGTTTTATAAGGTAATTAGATCAATGCAGTCAAGCAAGGTTTTTTAGCTTTAAAGTAGTATCTTCCTTTTTTGTTCCTTATGTGCCTTCACTTGGTATTTTTCACTGTATATGGCCATGTAGGATATTAGACTTTAATAACTTGGAAAAGGAGCTAGAAAATGAAGAGTAAAAGAGTGGAAAGGGGCAGTTTGCCATTCCTAACTGACTGTCCTGCCTGCAGGAGTGGAGCTGCTGTGTGACAGAGACGTGGACATGGCCACTCGCGTGCAGGACCTGCTGGAGTTCCTGCACGAGAAGCAGCAGGAGCTGGACGTGGCTGCGGAGCAGCACCGCAAGCACCTGGAGCAGTGTGTGCAGCTGCGGCACCTGCAGGCAGAGGTCAAGCAGGTACGGCCCTCCTGGGGGCTCTGCTCCCAAAATCACGTGCGGGGAGATGCCTTCTGCTGCAAAAAGTCTGTCCTTGAGAATGGGAGAGGACTTTGAGTGTCTCAGGAACTTCATCCTCTGTTAACATTAAGTGCATTTTTTGAATTTGCATCACCTGGTGATACTGCTGCAGGGATCTAGAGCATAAGTCCCATGGGGAACGGCTGAGAGAGCTGGGGATGTTTAGCCTGGAATAAAGGAGTTTCAGGGGGGAACCTTATCATTTTCTGCAACTACCTGGCAGGAGGGTGTATCAAAGTGGGGGTTGGATTCTTTACCTAAGTAACAAGTGATAGCACAAGAAGGAAAGTCCTCAAGTTGTGCCAGAGGAGGTTTAGATTGGATACTTGGAAAAATTTCTTCACTGAAGGGGTTTTTAAGCATTGGAACAGGATTGATGGAGGCACCGTTCCTGAAGGTATTTAAAAGATGTAGATGTGACACTTAGTCATGTGCTTCGGTGGAGGACTTGGCAGTGCTGGGTTAACAGACCTGGTGGTCACAGAGGTTTTTACCAACCCAAATTATTCTGATATTCTATAGATACAAGTCAAGTATTTGAAGTACAGAGTGATTTGAGATGATGTTAAACTAATCTTTTATCTTGTATGGTGATGGACAGCAGTGCTCAGTCATAGTTCCTGCACACAGACCTAATACTTCTGGGTCTGTTGTTTGAAACATCTACAAATAATGATAACATAATATCAACATAGGTTATTTTCCTCAAGGAGAAAAACAAAGTTATATCCTGGCAGTAGAGTGGCAAGTTTTGAGGTCTTTATCTGATAAACACCTAAACTTTTGGTGAATTTGAGATGTGGGCAAAGCCACTGAAGTAGGTTTAAAAAGGAAACAGGACACTAGAATAGGTAAGACTTGCCAGCATCACAGAAGTGTGCCATGATCTGTTGTATTACTGTGGCCCATAACAAGACTGAACGACAACTCCCAGATGGCAAAGTAGTATGAAAGGGGTCCAGCTAGGACTAGGAGAGGTGAGCAGAAGTTTTCCAAAGTATTTTCAGGCAGTGGTTGATTACTTTACAGTAGCAGATACAAAGTTTCTGTGTGGTCTTGTATTAAAGGTATGCAAAAAACTGATAGTTGTCTGCTGTCAGTGCAGTATAGGCATCAATCAAATACCTGATGTTCTGTTTAAAGCCTTTGCATACTCCACTGAACTGTGCTGTATCTGCCTTAGCACTTACTCATCTTGGTAAGTGCAAATTACAAATTCCTCTCTTCATATGAGTAATGGTTGAGATAAAGTTATTGCAGATCAGGATAGTTTGTGTTCTCAGTTGTGCGTTATCTTGAGGATGAAGGAAAAGAATGCACGTCTGCAGAAGAAGGAAGAAATTAAAAGAAATAATGTGAATGCCAGTTGAGGCACTCTCATCCCTTCATGGTACATCAGTGCGTTTGGGTGGGATGGGTTAGTAAGAAAAAAGGATTGTTAATTTCCATGATATTGAAACAGTATTCAGTAAAAGAACAGAATATAGCACTTTGGTAATATTTCAAAGAGACACTAAATCTTGCATGCTCCCACAATAAAGTAGAGTGCTCTACCCTTGGTCCACTACCTTTGTTTGTATGCAAGTTAAATGTGACAAAAAACACATTTTTTAAAACCTGTGTTTTGTGTTTTGCTCTGTATTTTGGCAGAAACAGGTTGATAATGAACATTATGGATTTTAGGGGACTATCCCTATTGGACTTTGTATGTGATTTGTAGATCATTCTATAAGAAATTTCTAACTTTTTCAAACTAGACCTGACTGAAACTGAACTCAAATTTGGATTCTTAAGAAAGTACTGGAAAAGTCTGTCTTATAAAAAAGGTATAGGTAGTAAGCTAACATAGCCAACTGTCTTTTCTTGGTAGATTGGGATTTGGAAGAAGAAAACATATTCTGTTTTATATTTCTAGAACACACCTCTGTCAAATGGGATTTTATGTTGAATTAAAAGCCATAATATGTGTGAATTTTTAGACAAACGTACATGCAGCTGCAGAAGGTTCATGTATTACTTTTGCAGATTTTACTGTACAGATTCACCTGCAATACTTGCCCAGCCTGAGGCCTGAAAATTGAATGGAACTCAAACTGAATACATTGTCTCATAGGATTTCTTTTGAGTCCTTTGGAATGCTTTGAGGCTAGTAACTCCTAGTTTTGTGATTTCACTTGCCTTTTCAGAAAACCACATCTGATTTATTTTATTTATATTAAGTTTTAGGAAGCATGATCTTCTCCTGTCTCCTCTGCACTGGGAAAAACTTTACAAGTCAGCAGGTCACAGTAGGTGCTTTACCTGAGAGTAAAGTGAAGTGGTAAACCTCCTCCTCAGTCTGTTTTGTTTGTGTTTTGTTGCCTGAAGCAGTGAACACATGGTTTTCCTATTCAACTACTGTGATTTTCTGTTAGATTTATTGTTGATGAACTGGGTGTAAGCATTATGTAGATTGGATACTGTCTCCATAGCAAGAATTCTAACAGTATTTCCATTTAAATTCTTCCTGTCAAAGCAACATTACTGCTGCTGTATTTTCAGACACACACACACACACATACACACATATATATTAATATAAAACACATAAAAATATTTGACTTGTGAGTATATGAAGTGGTTAGACAGGAACACTGCATGAATTTAGTCTAATACTTCCAAAGATACTCTTCAATACTAGGTAGTGAAACTTGTTGCTTAGTGAGTTTTTATCAAGTAAGCACAGAAAGTAGGCAAAAGCATTCATTATTGCTTCTTCCTTAAGTTCTGCTTTATGGCATTGGAGTTTTGTAGATCAAGCCTCAGGACTAGGAGGAAGCAGAAGAGCCAGAAGACAAACAGAGGAAACCTGCAAAGAATTTGCTTGTCACCTTGATGTGTAATAAGTGCAGAAAGGGCAAAACCAGATAGAAAACTACAGTGTAGAAAAACCACGGAAAGCAGGGGGAAGAGAATGCTGCCTGAAATAAAAGGGACAGTTGTATGTGGGGAAAACAACATGGAAAGGAAAAAGTGACCACTTTTTTACAGGGCAGGGACATACGAGTAGGTGGAGGCAAGGAAATATTTATGAGAATTTCTGTCTCACCCCGAACTCTAGCTGCATGTTTGCCAGGCAAGCCTTCTTTATTAATCACCTAAAATACAGCTGTTGGATTATTTATTGCTACAATCACTCCCACATACTCACTTTGTAGAATGGATGCTGTACTGTGCTTCAGGTCAAAATCCCTACCAAGCTCTAAGCCCAGTCCAATTGGTTTCAGTTTGCTCATTAAGCCTTTTCAGTGCAATGTTTTCTGTTGTTCTGATCACAGTGTACGTTTTTGGATATATAACTAGGTATTCATGTATGTACAGTGGTGTACAGATACTTCTGCCCTCAAGAGTACCTTGAGCTGCTTTGTGTTTTCGGTAGGAGATCTTTTAGCTTGCTGCTTGAGCTCTGACTATCCCAAAATACTACTCAGGAAGGGTATCCTGGCACTCCATGTAGTGCCATATGGATATTAAAACATAGCTAAGACAGCAGACTGAAGCAGGTTGTCTTGTGATCATGTTTAGTTGCAGTCAAAAATCTGTCCAAGAAACTAATCCTAAATCAATCATTTATCTTCAGATCCACCTACCTGACCTGTTCAAGTATCCCAAGTGACCCAAATTCTGTTTCTTTTCCACACCTTTGCTGATGCTCTGCTGGTGCTTTTCTAGCATGTTGAAGGCTGTGAGGGGAAAGATGGGGATCTCAGACAGGGAGATGGTGGAAACATGCCAACAAACCCTGAAGGCAGCACCATGGAAGGAGAACACGCTCCCTATTTCCTAATGTTTATATTTTCCCTTGAGTCAGAGCAGAGGGAAGGGGAAAGTACTGCTGGCAAATTTCCACCCGTGAGTTTCACCATCTTGTGCACTTGCACCCTGACCTGCACCAAGCAGGAGGGCAAGTCTTTGTGTTTGAAATGGCATGTTCTGTTCTAGCTCTCTCTGCTGTATATAGTGGGGTGCTAAGTCAAGAGGAGCTTTCGACTGGTGCATCTTAAGTGTTATCCTTCATTAAAATTCTCTGAAGAAGACTAGATCAATAAGAACTCTAAACAGGTGTGTTTTGTCACACTATACCTGGAAGAATTACTTTTTAATGTAGAGAAGGAACCTAGAATTTCTTCCATAAGACAGAATAGAAATAAAAAAGGGATTTTTAAAAAATCATCTGCCTCTGTGTTCTTGCAGACAATTTATTTCTCAAAGTACAGTTTCTGTCTACAGTGTGTTGTACTTGTCTGCTTCCCTCAGAAGCTGCCCTTTTTCTTGCTCCTGAACCTTACCCAGGCTTGCTCCTTTGAGTGTTAACAATCCCCAGGTGCCTTAGCAACTCAGAAACTCCCAGCTTCTTCCGTGGTCCCTTTCGTGAGCCCCCAGGCTCTGATCTGCAGTGTCTCCTTTGCAGTAGGAGAGGTTGTTCCAAAGCCAGAGCCATCTTCCCACTGCTTACAAGGCTGCACCTGACCCAGTGTTTTCTCCCAGAGGACCAGAATGTGCACCCAGTTACACGTCTAGCATGCCCTCCCTTCTACATAGTGCACGTTTTTATGCAGACTTCCAGAATTTATATAGAAGAATTCAAGTATGTGCTATCAGGGTGGAAAAGACTTGTTACCTATTCATCATGCAGACAGAAATGGCAAAGACGGTGTTAATAATACAACAATGACACAATCTGGATAAGTGTAAGGCAGAGAGGGAGGTTGTAGTGCAGATTTGAGGGAATGGATGTTGTGTCAGGTTGGGTAGATCTCAAATCCTTCAAGCTGTCAGACATATCAGGGTGTACTTTGGATATAGAGCCACATGTGCCTTTCAGTTTTTAAGGAATTGTATTTTAATAGGTAATTTTCTTCAGTTCTGCCCATGTTTCCAGTCTGCAAGTGCAGTCATATCATTCCGATTACTTAGTAATAACCTGGTGCATTAATGCTTTAATTGGCAGTGTCATGTGTGGATCACTAGGTGAAAATGTTTAGTGTTAAGAGCTAAATGATTTGGTCATTAATATATTTATTAGCAGTGATTAAAGGTCTAAAATCAATTAGTAGGAAAAAGTTAGAAAAAATGGTGACGTTCAAATCAACTGAAGAGCTGGCCTAAAGAAATTCACTCTGGAATGCCTAGAAAACTGCCTGAAATAATACCATAGACTTTAGTGCTTATTGTTTACAAACATCAGGAGGTTGGATGAGATTCTTGGGGGCTGGAACTCAACATCTACTTCTCAAAAGGGGGAAAGGACTACCTAAGGGAGGATTGTAGGTCTGCTAGTTTAACACAGTTCTCAGGAAGAATATTGAAACAACTGTATTATTGAACAGAGACAAAAGGAGAAAAGGCTAACACAGGTTAATTAATTATAGCTTTCCATTGATAAACCCCCTTTTTCTGACAAGGTAACAACTCTTCTGTAAGGGGTGGAAAAGCAGTATTAAAGCTTTTTAAAATAGTGTGGCTCGGTCTGTCTGGCCCCAATTTACTATGAGGTTGTTATACGAGACTACATTACCAAGAATGATAACTTGCTGAAAAAAACCACACTCAGTAGCAAAAGTTATTAAGAGACTCAGTGAATTGGAAAACAGATTTGAAAATGAAAAAAAAAAGTATTTGTCTCTCTTTGGATACTGCTAGTTCTGTTCTCAGTCACAAAATCTACATGTTAGAAATTATGCTATTAAATTTGAAGTTAAAAGCAAAAGAAGCTGGAAAAGAGTTTTCAGTTCATCAGAAGACACTGGATTACAGTTCAGAATTGTCTTGATGTATGGGAGAATTGTGCTTTAAGATTGATATGAGTTATAATAGTGAAAAATACAGGTCATGATGTACTGGAAAGAATAATCAGCTGAATAAATACAGGAGTAATTACTGGCTGGGCAGCAGTTCCATAGAAGAGTTGTACAGATGACAGTGAATAACCTGAATTATGTCCCATTTTACTCAGTATTTGAAATATTATTACCGAAGTCATGATTATCAACTGGAGAGAGCTCATAACAAAGCAGTGTTCTAGAAAAATAAGGCAACTAACTTCACATGGGAGACTTCACATGTGGTCAATAAGATAAGAGGAGTCTAAAGGAGGGAATGAGATAATGTTCCTGATGGAGAGAGGAGTGGAAAAAACAAAGCTGATGCAAAGAGGGAGAAAATGTCCTTTTTTTTCTTCTTCTTCTTTTTTTTTTTTTTTTTTTTGACGAGGTCTAAAAAACTGCGTATTCCTGCTGTTGATAAAGAATGTGCAAGGTGGCCTTCTGAGGCTTCTGCCCAGCCATGAATTTTTCCAGCTTCACTGGCCATATCAAAGAAGGAACATTCTTAAAAATGAAAAGCTGTAAGCGGTTAGAAGGACACTCAATGATCGCATTTTGCACAACACTACTGTTCAAAGTTATGTGCATACCTTTTAGTAAGCTGGATATCCTCGATTTACATTACTGACACTGGCTTTTAGGCAACTACTTCTTGTAACTTCTTGTAACTTCTTGCAGCTTTTCAGGTGACAGAAACTGTATTCAGAAGCACAACCTGTTTCAGAGTATGAACTGAAACCACAAGCATGTCATAGTCGACTGCGAGCTGTGAGTTGTTAGCTCATTGAAATTGTAGTAAATGCCATTCACTCTGCTTACTCAACATAAAATTCACTGCAGTATGTGATCAAGAAATTATTAAGTTATTGATTCCAGTACTGATGTGACCCTAAATATTTTTTCTCCTAAAGTGGTGCTTTTTTGTTGGTTGGCAGTAGAATTGTATGCTTCATGGTCTTCCCTTCTGTTACAGGTTTTGGGCTGGATCCGAAACGGAGAGTCAATGCTAAATGCTGGGCTTATCACTGCCAGCTCTTTGCAGGAGGCAGAGCAGTTACAGAGGGAGCATGAGCAGTTTCAACATGCAATAGAGGTAAAAGCACCATTTTAATGACCATAGCATTATAGCCCTCTTGGATTCATGGTACAGTGTTTTCAGTTTAGGAAAAGCTGTTGAACTCAAGGCAAAGAGATGAAAACACTTACTGAGAAGGTGTTTTTTGTTCCTATTCATTTTGAAGCTGCAGTTCCAGGTGAATATCTTCTCAGTGCCTTTTTGCATCTTTGTAAAGTGATAGCTCACAGCAATCCTAGCAATTTTGCTGAAAATAGTGTTTGCATTTGTTATTCCTTCCCTAGAATATAACCCGTAATGCTAAATGTAAAAAAGATAAGTGGACTAGGAAACATCAGTTTTGTGTATTCTGAGGCCATCCTTTAATGTTTCCATTTTTGTTTAAGAGTAGGTTTCACTGAAACTTGTGTGTGGTGGTATGTCAATCCCCTTGCCATGTCTTCAAACCAAACTTATCAGATTGGTCATATTGCTGCAAAAAATTAGGCAGTATTCTTAAGATTGATTGAAGTGCAGTATTATTCATTTACATGCACTATTGACTAAGTTTGCGATAATATTAGCAATATTATGATTGTTTGTATAGACTGTTTTCAGAAATACTCTGCCTTGTAGTAACTCTTTAATGTTTGTTTACTGTTTAGTAGAGTTTTATACTTCTCCTCTCCTGTTTTTTTGTTTGTTTGTTTAATTACAGTTTGCACTGAATGCACTCTCATTTTGAGAGTTTTGGTAACTCTCAAGTATAAAGATCATGAGACCTCTAGGTGTTTGTCAATTTAAGAATAAATTGTAAGGAAGCTTAAAATTTTCTGTTTCCCAGGTTATTCTTTACTCAGGTATAATAATACTTAGTAGTATTTAACCCCTTAACATTTTTATATGACTTGGTTTTAGGGAAGTATTTCTCTGCACAGAGAAATACAGCTTAAACTATTTGCTTACAGTCAATAGAGAGGTGTCTTTTCTTTATGGGTCTGCACACCTACACCTTTCTTTGCTCACTACTGTTGTGCAAAAGACTGAAGTTAAAGCTGTAAAGATTGCCAAAATAAGATACATTTTTGTCATCTTCTTTTTTCTCACTGTGAAGGGACAGAAAATCAAACTGAAATTCATAATTACAGTAACATGTACTGCAGCATAGATACGTCACATGTGGCTTAATGCTAGACAGTAACTATTTGTTAAGAACTGCTATTTAGTGTTGAAATGACTATAAATCTCTACAGGATTTATTGCTTTTGTATTTGCATAGAGACTACCACACAGTCATTTTTAGTTGATGGATGTTGTGTATGTGTATGGAAGTGTCATTGGCACAGTGGAAGTGTGAGCCTCTGAGGTCTTCAAGGAAATGGACTGAAGTGCTCCACTGAACTCCTCTGACTTTTCTCCTCTTGTCAGAAAACACATCAAAGTGCCCTGCAGGTTCAGCAGAAGGCAGAGGCAATGCTGCAGGCTAATCACTACGATATGGATATGATCCGGGAGTGTGCAGAGAAGGTCGCTTCCCACTGGCAACAGCTGATGCTGAAGATGGAGGATCGTCTCAAGCTTGTGAATGCCTCTGTTGCCTTCTATAAAACTTCTGAACAGGTACAGTAATGCTACATGATCTGTGTCTGCCTTGGTTGATGCCTCAGTGTAGCATAAAAGAGCATTACTTGAAATCAAGTGGTTGATGAGGCTTGGTTATATTTACTCATTTGATGGCTAGTTCTGGTTTTTGTGTGAGAGTCAAAGAAAAATCAGCTTTATCTGCTTGTCCACAGAAATGTTTGGGGGAAGGTTGGCAAGACTGCTTTCTCTGCAGTTATAATGTAAGCCCATCCAGAACTGTCACAGAGGCAGGGAAAGTGAACAATTTTAGGGACAGCCTCTGAGCAATTCCACAAAAGTAGGCCAGTGCTTGCAAACCTACAGCCAAATTTTGTTGCCTTCTCTTAAGTCCCAGTCACAACATGTTCTAGGGCATATATGTAAGGGATAGATTGGTTTTCTTTTTTTGAGGCCTGAATTTTGATTTTTTTTGCCTTACTGAATTGGTCTCCTTTTTCCTGAAAGGTGTGCAGTGTGCTGGAAAGCCTGGAGCAAGAATATAAGCGAGAAGAAGATTGGTGTGGGGGAGCAGACAAACTGGGTCCGAACTCTGAAACTGATCACGTTACTCCCATGATAAGCAAACACCTGGAGCAGAAGGAAGCGTTTCTAAAGGTAAGGTTGGGGATATTTTGCAGTCTCCTATGTCTTAGGAAGCATGCAGGCTAACAGCTCTTACAGTGCTGACGGGCTGGGCCTGTTCCAAGCTACACAGGTATGTCCCCAACTGCAGAGATGTGGGAAGTGGCGTGTTAACTGCTTCTGACAGTGATTAAGAGAATGCTGCCAGTTGCATAAAATTGTAGCCTGTCTAATAAATACATTTCCTGTTGAACTTCAGTAGATGTCAGATCTCCCAGTGTGACTGAAGAGGAATTGGAAGTCACTGCTTTGAGCAACTGTCACTCCAAAGAATGCTTAAAGGCCACTGCTTTGGAAGAGAAGGGACAGTCCCACAGTGCCATTGCTGCCTGTACATCAGAGCAGCTCTCAGTTGTACTGGGACTGCAGTGGAGTTATGGAAAGAGGAAATTGCTAGACAAGCATCTGGGAGTGGTTGGGTTTTGTGTAATAATCTTCAGATAAATGAAAGATCTTTGTTCCAACTAATGTTCTAGTAAAGAAGGTTATTGATCATATTTGAACTAAATCTGTAGCATGTGCTTGCAGAGCGGTGTAACTAACTCTGTTATGAAAGACATTTTCCAACATCACCATGGAAGACTACTAAGAGAATAAAACTTTTTGTTAAAAACCTTTTTGTTCTCATTACACAGATTGCAACACTCAAAAACTTGTTAACAGAACTCAAAGTATACTGCCTAATAGATCCGTCTGCAGCTGACATGAACTGCTAACCTTTGTTTTAAAATTATTTGAGAAATTACTTCGTGTCTTTGTTATTTATCAAAACATTCTACCTTCATCTAACTTTTAAAGTATCATTCCATAAGTTGCATGTTAAAAATGAGAGAGCCAGCCCATATGTAGTATTTGATGTACGTTAAGATGAAGAAGACAGCTGAGCTGAGTGCTTGCAAAATAGTGGCAAGGACTGAAAGCTCTCAAAGCCTTGCTTAAAATTTTAAGAGCAGATATTACTAATTTAGTGATTTTGGTTTCACTTCAGCAGATCATTCACTTTTTGTTTAAAGTACTAATGGATGTTTTGGAATATCCAGGTGGGTACATGAGCACGTGCACTGTATTTATGCAGTAAGCAACTTCAGGTGTCACAAGGCTCATACATTAAACAAACTTCCCTGTGGGCTCTGAGTCATGGTTAAAGTCCTAGAGCAGGTAATTGCTTTTCATGTTCTTCAGGAAAGAGGAATAGCGTTTTATTGGGGATTATTTATTTGCTTTTTTTTTTTTTTTTTACCCCCTGCCAGGTAAAGGGTAGCTGCTATTTAACAGAAAATCTGTTTCAATAGTTGGCTTGGCTTGGCTTACTTGTAGAAAGATTTAACATGCAACACTGTCCAAAATTGAAGAGGGTGACAAATGTACAAAAAGGGGAGAGGAAGATCTTTAATCTCTTCTGTATGTGTACTTGTGCATCTTCAAATAAAGTTGTACTGCTGACTCTCTAGGCCTGTACACTGGCTCGGAGGAATGCTGATGTCTTCCTGAAATACCTGCACAGGAACAGTGTCAACATGCCAGGGATGGTGACACACATCAAAGCACCTGAACAACAAGTGAAAAGTAAGGGGCTTCTTGTTCTCTTTGTTCTCACAAGCATGTGATCATCATGTGCTGTGCTACATGTGGTTATGGGCTGGTGAAGCCTGCCCAAGTGGAAAGAGTTCTGTCAGGCTTAACAGGAAACAAATTGCTCGCACACTTTGAAGGAGCTGACAATCTTCGAAGTCTCTTATACTCAAATGAAGTTGCTTGCAGTTCTTTTATCTGCTACTTACACCTAATCTTCTTTCTATTTGAGGCTCAAATGTGCTGCTTTTATTGAGACAATGAGGTAGTAAATTTACACATGATAATGTTTGATCAGAAGCCAAATGGGAGCGGATCTCTGTAAGCTTCTTCAGTGTATTGGTGTCATACATTCTGCAAGTTCCCTAGGAGTGCCAGGATGATATGAGATTATTGCTTTTATGATGCCCTTGGGCCCTTCAGATAGTTTGAATCAGTGTTGAGGAGCTTCATGAAGTTTGGGGTAACTTGCATCATGTTTAAACTGGATGTGTAGACAGGTAGTAGCTGAGGTGAAGCTGGAAAGAACTACTACATGAGGCTTGGCTTTTGCTAAGATTAATAACATGTAGCTCTGCTTTAAGGTGTAATCAGCTCTCTAGGGAATGGAGAGAGAAAGAGACCTGTAGGGCTTTGAGGGACAAAAGTACAAAAATTAATTGGGTATGCACAACTGATGGGTGTGGTAGCAGAACAGAGATCAGAGAGATTCAGAAGTAAATACTGCATTTTACTAATTTAATTGCCAGTCATATTATACTCTGTGCATTTTGAAGCTGTAACTGAACATTCTGGCCATGCTACAGTCTCAAAACCAGAGAAGTCTAATTTCTAGTTAAATGCTGTTTGCACCTATCCAAAGTGGAGTTATGCATATGATGTAGCTGGACTCAAGAGGAACATGGCAGTAAGTCCAGAGAAAAAGTTGCAGCAAGGAAAATTCTGAATGGGAGAAAGTGTCACAGTAGGATGGAGTAGAGCAGGTAGTCCAGAGAGGTAGTAGGATCTGTACCCCTGAGAATTTTTAAAACTTAGTTGAAGAAGGCCCTGAAAAACTTTGAAGTTAGTCCTGCTTTGAAGAGGAGATTGAAACAGATGGCCTCCAGAGGTCACTTCCGCTCTAATTTACTTGATAGCTCTATTAGAAAAGGACACGTTCACTGCTTCGCTTTAACTACAAGGGGGAAAGAGTTTGTGTTAAATTTACCCAGTAAATTTACTGACAGTACCCAAGTCGAAGTCTGATGGTACTCAAGTTGAAGATCCTTCTGTATTGAACATCTTATGTTGGAAAGAGAATAGGATATTGGCCATACTTTTCACTCTTAAGGAAATACTGCATTGTGGCAGTTGAAACTTTGAGCATTTAGAGCTATGACAAAGGGTTGTTTTTTACTCTGTCCCCAAGACATCAACATTTATAGAACTGTACAAAACAAAGACTCAACAGAAATGCCATCAGTATCAATTACTGAAGCTGACATTTGTCACTTAGCTCTTCTCTCAGTAGGAGACAAAACAGAGCAGAAGCAAGCAGGAAGTTGTAGTTACCACACTTACTGAATATCAGACAAAATTTTTTAAAATTCAGTTTCGAAATCTGAACAGTCATTCTGAGAAAGGTAAATGTGCCCATATGAGGAAAGACTAGAAAGCTCTCTTCTAATGTCCTTAAAAATAGTAATTGCATGTCAGAACCATAGTGTTATGTATGTTCTGTGTACATTTAAAATTCTGGATGAGTGATACATGTTTAAAAAGCAACAAAAACCAGCAAAAATCCCCAAGTAGAAGAAAATACCCCATTGCTCTAATACTTTTCTCCACATAAACCATGTAATGTATGCTTCTGAGAATTAAACATGAGTTAAGGTAGAACTAGTGGGGACTCGTTCATGTTAAGCCTCAGTGGTATGGTGGTAGCTGACCAAATGATACAGAAAATCACGCTGTTCTTCCTGTTCAAATATGCATGTCAAGAAAAAAAAGACCTCCTTTCACCTCTTCTCTAAATAGAGAAAAAAAAATTGTGTGTTTATTTTGGTGAAAGAGAAGTTACATGTGTTCTAATAGAGCATTACACACTCAAATGTACACTTGAAACTGGCAGATTGCATTCAGTATATGGTTTATAAATTAATGCTTTAAAAACTTGAGTAACCCTTGAGTTTCTGTGGAGCTGATGAACATTTTTCAAAAACCTAATTCAGTGTCATACTAGATCCTTATTCCCAGAGGCAGATTAAGTTATCTGGAAAAGTGATGTCTTAATCTAGGCAAAGTTTAGCTAAGCGCAAGCTTCACGGGAGTTACAGTGGTACTGAACTCTGGTAAGTGTCGTTAGGTCCCTGCATACCTGTTTAAATATGATATGCAGTTAAGAGTACCCAAATATTGTCTCATTTGGGAAGGAATTATGGCCTAAAACTGTGCAGTGGCAGGTGGATTGAGTTGGTGACAATTCCTATAAACTCAGAAATGAGACCATCTTCATCTTTGTTTTGGCTTCTACGTCTGCATGCACCTCTGTTACCTGTCTCTGCTGTACAGGCTGCGACTGAGCACCATTCAGGAACTTATCTAATGGTGCTTATATTTTTTGATAGGTTGATAGAAGGGACCAGGATGCATAGAGACAGCTGAGTGCTCTTTGAGTCTGGAGAATAAGCTGTAAGTTTAGGGAGCAATCCTAAGAAATGTTGGAATCAAAGTAAATGATAACAACAGGGACTGTAATTTGGGTGGCTTGAGATACAGAGATGCTTTTCCAAACCTTAGTATTAAATATTGATGTTCTATAACTTCCTTAGAGTAGTTTATAGAATTTTTCTCCTCTTTGTCAGTCCAAGAAATTAGTGGCACTAACACTAACAGTGCCCAGCCAAATATCTCTCACTGCCTTGCCATCTGTATCATGTCCTGACAGAACAAATGCTGTTCCAATTTGCTAAATTCACCTCGCTTGCTCTTTGTCAGAACTACTTTGCTTGCGTCACTATCAAGATGTCTCTTTTTATATGGTGTGTCCAGTTGGGTGTGTGGCATTGTATAATGATAATTGTGTCCCACCCACTCCACCTCCCTGCCTCCTGAAATCTGGCATATATTCTAAGCAACTGTTTTGGAGGTGACATAAGGCAGAAATAAAACTGAGAAAGCAGGGGAGGCTCATAGCAGATCAACTCATAGCTTGGCTAAGGGACAGATCAGCTGAGGCAGATTTGAGGGGAGTCAGACCAGCAGAAAATAAAACCTTGGCCACAGTGACCACATTTCAACCAAAAGCAAGTTTTGGGTGATCTCAGCACCCTGTGGCAAGTGGGAATATGGTGCTTGTAAGCAGGAGGATGTTGGCAGTGATGCAGGCAGGTTTCATAATCCTCAGGGAGGCTGTCACAAGTGGCTTTGTTTGGTCCCAGATCTCTGATGAGGTAGACAAGATGCATTTTTCCCTCAGGCTTCCTGTTATTTGAACTTCTCTGTCAAACTGTTTCTCAGAGTTGTTAGCTTTTGTGATGTAAAGCATGGTGGAGAGAGCAGAATGAGAGACCTAAAGACACCTACCACTTGTAATTAAGGATTGTGGAAAATAGCCAGCTCTGTTTATAAGTAGGAAAACAAGTAAAGTGTTGATGTTAAGAATGAGGCCTTTTTGTGGTCTCTTCTGCTTCTGCTGGACCTCCCTTTTGGCTCTATGTAATTCCAACAGAATCACCTGGTGGAGACATTGTGTGTCCCCATCCTCCTATGCTCAGCTTGCCCTTAGGGTTTGCTACAAAGTCAAGTGGGGCTGCTGCTCTGGAAGCAGCAGTGGGTTAAATGAGCTTCACAGGAAGCGGCTAGAATTTTTTTGTTTGATGGAAAAACCAGAAGCATTAAAGAAGCAGAGTGCAGATAAGGTCTTCTGCATATTGTAAGCACAAGGTCTTTGCTAGGAAACATTTAAAATACTGGACATGTGGGATTTGGATGTGAGTTTTCTGATACTCTGGAATAAACTCCACACTGTGGAGTTAATTATTTGATTACCTGGGAGCTCTCTCAAGGTTCAGTGAGCATTCATATCTAGCAAGTCAGCTTACTGAATTATATATTGTAGGATTTGGTATTTTTTTTCAGTAGAAAATGGCAAATTCAGTAACTGCCTATTTTTATTACTTGGGTTTCTGCACATATAATATCTGCTTCTGCTGCATTTGATCTTGCAGTTGTACCTTTGATCTGAGGTTGTACATTTGTTGGCCTGTATTAAATTGTTAAATACTTTATAGGAGATTGATACATTAAAAACTCTTTTTTTTACTTCAGTTAATATGCAGTATTAAGCATGTTGTGATTACTTGTGCATGCTCATTCTTTCTGAGGAAATCCTGTCAAGAGCCATCTTAATCAGTCTACATTTTCAATCCTGCAGTAAGCAGTGGCAGTCCCCTTGTGAAAAATATTTGAAAGGAGAAAAGGTGTCATTAATAAGTTTTAAATTGCATCTCTAGTTTCTTTAACCAGCATTTCTGTAAGTAATGAAAAAGGTACACTCTCTATTTCATGAATATCAGGAAAAAGCAAAGCAAAGACTAAAAGAAAGAATAAGTGTATAGTAAATTCTACAATGTAAGTAGTTTATTCCCCTGATTTTAGTGTGATATTTTAAATTTGGTTGTCATAAGGTCTGTTTTCATTTCTTCAGATATCTTGAATGAGCTCTTCCAGAGGGAGAACCGTGTGCTGCATTATTGGACGATGCGTAAAAGACGTCTTGATCAATGCCAGCAGTACGTGGTGTTTGAAAGAAGTGCCAAACAGGTGAGGGTTTCATAAGAAAATCCTCTTTGGTGTGATTGAGGGTTGACATACACTGTCTTCTCACAGTAACAAATTTGTCATTGACTTCAGTATTCCAAATGGCTAAAACACCCTAAGGATAAAAGTAGCAAATTGAGTTGTTTGCCTTCCCTTTAATACAGAACAGCTAAATTTGCTGAGACAGTTGTAACAGTTGTAACTTAAAGGTGATGTTTTGTTTCTGCCATCTTCATCTGGTTCTGGCAAATGTAATTTCTGCAAGCTTGTGTTTGACAAATTGTTCTGCTTGTTAACTTTTACACACACACCTAATTTGTCTGAAATTACAGGCAGCAGTATTTTTCTCAGATGTTGGAGGAAAATATCTAATTAAGTTGATTGGCAGTTCTAGAAATCTGACAAGTTGGATAACTCATTAAACAATAATAACTGAATTACATTGGCTTTTCAATTCTTTGTG
This sequence comes from Petroica traversi, assembly GCA_025920805.1. Lineage (NCBI taxonomy): Eukaryota > Metazoa > Chordata > Aves > Passeriformes > Petroicidae > Petroica > Petroica traversi. The sequence continues at coordinate 20,748,610 of JAHLSL010000006.1, read as the reverse complement.
TATTTGGTTTCCTGGTTTCCTGTGTGATAGATCCACCTCTTGGTATTTTGTTGAGTTTATCAGTCTGGAAAGAACTATTAAGTAACTACCACACACAGAGACAAAATCTCCTTCACTAATCAAAACACATGCCTTAAAAATAAGTATGAGATGCAAGGCAGAACTGTTCAGTAGATTGATCTGTGATGGATTTTTACTCCTTTTTTTTTTTTTCTTAACTAGTTATAAGACAAAGAAAGGAAGCTATCTGTTCCTATTCTGTGGAAAAGGACACAACGCCCACTGTGTAAAATCTAGTCAGATCCTCCTTAAAGGGCTCAAAAACCGAATTTTTTATTTCTTTCTGAAAGCTAATTTAGATAAAAGTTTAAACACTGTTGATCTGATTTACTCTCTTGAAAGAATTCCCCAGTCTGCCTTTCATGCTTTTACAAAGAAATTAATGCAAGATGAATCTTGGAGAGAATTTGAAGACTGATACCTCTTTAAATCAACATGACCATCCCCTCCCTGCCTCCCCCATCACTTCCCCCCCAACTTCTGAATAACTTTAAATTGAACCTCTGACAAGCACATGATCTACTCGTTTTTGTATAGAGATTACTAACAGTCAAACACTGGAGATAAAGACCTGTCAGCATTTTCATTGTAAATCCCGTTTTTCAGCAATCACCAGTTTAGTCATCGAAAAACAAAGCAAACCATATATGGGACTCTTCAGTGATTAGCCAAAAAAAAATGAAAATGTTGCTCTCTTCATTTAGATGTCTTTTTGGAATTTGGAAGAACCTGTTTGTTGTGCTTACGGAGTTGATGCTCTTGTGATGGAAAAGATGCCATAGTAGTTTGCAAGGACAATGGTAGATTCTCAAATCCTTTCAGAGTTATGGGCTTACCTGATCCCTAAACTGATTTCTCTTGTTCTTTAAGTAACACCTCACATGAAATGAAAGCTGATCTAAACTGTAGGAATTAAGATCAAGTTGAACTCTCTGTCATACTGTGCCTCTAGAGAGCTGCCAGTAAGTTAGGAAAGGACAACATTTCATTCTCGTGGCAGGGGATTGGAACTGCGTGATCTCTAAGGTTTCTTCCAACCCAAACCATCCTATGATTTGGGAAGGGGAAAGTCTTTTGTTTATTATTCATTCCAGCATTGTGTAATAAACCCACTAAAAAATGGCAGAAGTTAAAAGCCAGAAGTGTTCAATATTGTTGGTGATATTAGTGGTAGCCATGCTGCCTGTCCGTATCAGTCTTTGCTTGCAAAGATTGACATCAGAATGACAGTGGGTGTCAGAGAGGTGGTTGGTTGAAATGTTGCTTTTTTGACAAAAGTCTGAGAGTTGTTGGTTTGTTTCCATAGCAGATTTTAAAAGTATAGCCCCATCTCATCAGGCTTGCACCTGCACTAAGAAAATGTCATATTGACACTCACATTCAGTGTTGAATTTTGAAGGCTTTCTACTCACTTCAGGTTTTGCACCAAGAAGGAAAACTGTTTGAAGTGGAAGGAAGGGAATCCGTGTTATTTCATCACATCTTTGATGAGCTTAAATCATTTGTAGAATCATAGTACAGACAGTGTCTTTTCTCATTTAGTGTAAGGTTGTGTGTGTGAAACATACATATCATATGTATGTCCACCAAGATACATCTTTTCCTGTCCTTGCTAATATGGATAGATAACACTCATATTTTCTGTTTATCCTTTTAAGGGAAGAGTGAGGTCCCACCAGCAGTCTACTACTTTTTCTCTTGGGGTATTAAATTTTTGTCTAGTGTTCTGTGTATTTACTGAAGATGCAGAAGATACACATGCATTTAGTAATAAGGTGGTTCTAAGCAAGCTGTATAAAACTCTTTGAACATCTGCTACTGGCTTTGTCAGAAACGAGAAGTTTCTAAGCTGCCGTCCCCCTGCATGCTGCTGTAGGAAGCTGTATTGAGAGCTGCAGAACAGTTGTCAGTTAGATTTTCACTGTTATGCAGCAGTTAGAGACGACTCTTGCTTTTTCTGGGAGCCAGAGATTCCTCACGACCCCTGAGTTATGCTTAAAAGGGCAGCAGGTAATGTGGGTAATGTGGATAATTGCATTGATCAGCATTTTTCATAATAGCGAGCAAATAAAGTGTCAGGATGTGGAAGGGAAACAATTTTCGTTTGCAGTTCTTCATTCTTGTTTTTTTCTACTTACACATACATGAATTGGTTTAACTGAGACATCTTACCATTCCTTCTCTGCTGCAGGTTTAATTTCTAGGAGCACAGACCATACTTTGTGAGGCTGGAATACATGCCAGCAAAAGAGTGAAGTGATAGTTAAATCTTACGTGCTTGGAAAGTTTAGCCTACACACTTGGCGGTCTTATGTACATTTTGACAAGTTGGAAAGTGTGTATTTCCGAGTCCCATGTGTCCCATGTGGCACCGAAAAAGTGATTTTTTTTCTTTTTCCGCAACTGGGGAGCATACTACCAAAACTGAGTACACAATTGTTTACAGTCTTTCAATAGTGGACCGCTGTAGTCCTGCAGTAGTGGACTTCCCTGAAGTGTTTGGACTCATATGTCGTTTTTAATTTTTTAAACATTGTTTCACAGACTAAATTGATTATTTCAGAGTTATGAACTATGTGATATTGTAGAGGTATTAGATGATTGCCACAAGTGACATGAAGTACAATTCACCTGTGGCCAAACTATGTGTGAAATACTGATTACAGATGGTTTCTGTTGGCAAAAATATACTGCCTTTACTCTTACTTTCCTTTATTATTGCTTTACTTAGGCTCTGGAATGGATTCATGACAATGGAGAGTTTTATTTATCCACACATACTTCGACTGGTTCCAGTATCCAGCACACTCAAGAGTTATTAAAAGAACATGAAGAATTCCAGATCACAGCAAAGGTAAAATAAATTTTAAAAATTATTATAGAATCACAAAATACTTTGAGTTGGAAGGAACTAATCTGGAGATTAGTTAGGCCAATACCCCTGCCAAGGCAGGGTCTCCAAGAGCAGATTACACAGAAATGTGTCAGTGGGTTTTGAATGTCTTCGCAGAGGAAGATTTCCATGACACCCCTGGGTAGCCTGTTCAGTGTTCTGCCACCCTCAGTGCAAAGAAGTTCTTCCTCGTGTTGAGATGGGACTTCTTGTGTTTTAGTTCATGGCCATTAGTCCATGTCCTGTCACTGGGCATCACTGAAGAGTCTGGCACCATCCTCCTGACAGCTGCCTTTAAAATATTGTTAAATTTTGGTGAGATCCCCTCTCGCTCTTCTCCAGACTAAACTGGCCCAGCTCCCTCAATCTCTCCTCATTAGAGAGATGTTCCAGACCACAAACCATCTTTGTGTTGCTCTGCTGGACCCTCTCTATTAGCTCTTTGTCTTTCCTCACCTGTGGAAACCAGAATTGAACACAATGATGTGGCCTCATCAGTCAAGTAGAGGATCAGGATCAGCTCCCCCCACCTGCTGGCCACACTCTTCCTGATGTATCCCAGGATACCATTGGCCCTCCTGGCCACAAGGGCCTTGCAGGCTCATGCTCATCCACCAAGACTCCCAGCTCCCTCTCCACAGAGCTGTTGCCGTGTAGATCAGCCCCAGCCTGTGCTGGCACTTGGGATTATTCCCTCCAGGTTGCAGGACCCTGCATTTGCCCTCGTTGATCTTCCTTAGATTTCTCTGCCCAAATCCCCAGCCTATCAAGGTCCCACTGACTGGCAGCACAGCTGTTCCCCCCAGTTTCATATCATCCACAAACTTGCTGAGGGTGCACTCTGTTCCTTCATCCAGATTGTCAATAAAAAAGTAGAATACAAATTGAATTATGTACGATTTGTAACAAAATTAAACAACTGAATGCCCCCTGTCCATCAAAAATCCCCCAAGGATGTGTCCATTAAGATCTGTTTACTTACAGTGGCTTTCTCTCTGTATTTCTGCTAAGAACAGAATAAACCAGAAGATAATCAGCAGATAATCGTTGTTACTGGAGCTCCATGAGCCCTTTGCCCTGTTGATTTCTCATGACAAAATCATAATGAGATGGCTTTAAAATGTTTTCAATACCTACAAACCTTGCAGGGCCTTTGATTTCCGCTTTCATATCTTCATGATTGTGGAATACTAGATGTTTATTAGGATATAAAATACAACAAGCTATATTACTGTTCAGCTTATTACTATTATTATTAAATAGAAGATAGTTGAAAAATGAAAGTTTTATTTGTTAGGTAACTAATTTTATTAAAGTATTCTGTGATTCTGCTATAAACCTTTTTGAGTCAGGCAGCACAGTGTAATCCTGCATCTCTGGAGGCCTTTACAGAGATGCAGATGTCACTCATGAGGCTTACCAGTTTTCACATATGAAAGACAATCAGTGCATGACTGAAGTACCTGAGTTTGTAGCCTTGTCTGTCTCTGTTTTTGTTTTGCCACCTGTTCAAAGTGTCACCTGTTTCTCCCTCTGGTTCTCCAGCCTTCACAGAGAAATAATAAAGCCCAGGAAAGTAAGCAAGTGTTCATTTTTGTGATGGATCACCTGAGTAGAGACTTGGAGATGGAGTTGGTCAGGGGACATGTGGGAAGGGAGAAAAGAGAATCCAGAAAAAACAGAGATCATCTTTGATGTTCAGACCTTAATTTTCTTCTGTCTGAGTGTTGCTCCAGGCTTTGATTTGCTGGATCTCTTCCAGTGTGCAGAGCACCACTGCTCCTCCTTATTTCCTCTGTCAACCTGCAGATAACATTGGTGCCCCTTTTGAAAGGATGTTGTTTGTATCGCTCCCTTGGCATTTTGCAGCCTATTGGGAGGATAGGTCAGCCCTTGCTAATTTCATACAGAAAATAACTACTTGGATGAGGGACCATTAGGGAAGAAAAAGAATTTCAAAAAGAGGACAAACTCGATTTTTCAATTAATGTTAGAGTCAAGTTTTTAGTGACTATTTTGCTTATGCTACCAAGGGTCCTGACAGTACATTTTGCTCATGACAGAGAGAAAGATGACTGTATGAACTCATCCATTGTAGATGATTTATGATTTATGTGAAAGACAGTGCATAATCTTAGGCAGCTTCTAGTTTCAGAAGAGCATTTACAGGTTTGATGGTAACTGCTTTTCTCTTAGTTTCTCTCAAACAACTCTGTGCCAACAAAGCATAATATAGAAAAGATTTAAAGAATGTAGTCTTAATCTGTTAAACAGTAAAGTATATAACAACACCTACTTCCATCTCAGCATTTCAGTGGTGTCTAAAGAAGGTAGATTCTTGAGACCGTGGCCCAGGTCCAGTACCAGTGCTTCAGTAGTAATGGACCAAGTACCCTCTTTGGCATCAAAATGCCTTTGTATTGATGCAAGAGTACCCATGCAGAAAGGCTTACCTAGCAGAATTTAATCTCTGGGTTAGATATGAAGCACATTTTTCAAAATAAAATAAACAATCTCCTTCTAGCCATGTAGTAATAAAGCCCAAGAAAACCTACATTAATCTTGTGCTGTTTCTATTAAGTAAAAGATATCTGTTTAAAGGAGCTCTGGGAAGAGTGAGGAGGAAGGTAGCTCCTTCAATTCCTTCTCTAATTGCACTTAGTAGCAGTTAAGCAAAATGACACCCTGCACAACAGGTAGAGCTTGTAACTTTTCAATATTTTCCTGTTTTCATAGCAAACCAAAGAGAGAGTGAAGTTGTTGATACAGCTGGCTGATGGCTTTTGTGAAAAAGGGCATGCTCATGCAACAGAGATTAAAAAATGTGTCACAGCAGTGGATAAGAGGTACAGAGACTTTTCCCTGCGCATGGAGAAATACAGGACCTCTTTAGAGAAAGCTCTGGGTATTTCCTCCGATTCCAATAAATCGGTAAGAGAAATTTGAGTGTGACGACAGGCAAACAGGCTTTACTTGCATTTGATTTAGCTACTGTTTTTTCCTGTCTCCTTCCTTAATCAATTCTTCCTTTCTTTAATAAAGAGCAAAAGCTTGCAGCTGGATATAATCCCAGCCAGTGTCCCTGGGTCAGAGGTGAAACTGCGCGATGCTGCTCATGAGCTTAATGAAGAAAAACGAAAGTCTGCCCGCAGGAAAGAGTAATACATTTATTTATTTTTTTAATCAATGAGAATGCATAAATCAATCCTGATAATGAAAAAACTGTCAAGGCTCATCTGGCAGCTTAGAAATCATATAAATGGTTAAAAGATAGTGATAGTACTCAGTATCTCCTCTTGCCATTTATTCACATGCTTGTTCTCACAGATAATTTCTAGCATGACAGAATCTTAAACTTTCAAAACTGTTTGATGTTAGACTTCTTTTAACATGCTTTTTTCCTTCTTAGAAATAATGTGAAATAAATGTGTAAGGGAAGGAAGCAAGACAAAAGTTAAGTTATTGTAGCAGTGAAGAGTGTTAGAGAAAAAAATTCCATCTCCTTCCCCATTTTTTTTTTGTCCTGGTTAGTAATGGAGGGATGTTACCTCTTAGGTTTCCTTCATCTGTTGTCTCTCTTCACATTTCAGTTCTCTGATTTTTCTTGTTGCAGTGGAAAAGCAAAAGCTGATGAGGAGAAAGATGTATTCTGGTTATTTTGCATTCATAGTGATCTGACAGACTGAGATTTGATTATTCTTTCTGTTGTCACCTAAGGTTCATTATGGCTGAGCTAATTCAGACAGAAAAGGCTTACGTAAGAGACCTCCGGGAATGCATGGATGTGAGTTTTCTTTTTTTCACTAATCTTTGAAGGCAGGATTCAATCCGTTGCTTTCTGTTTCTTTCTGGTTTTAACAGCTGAGCATGTTTGGTTTGTATTCATAGGACCAAATGAAGTAGTTTTACTGCTGTTAAGAAGAAACTTTGAATTATATCTGATAACAGCCATTTCAGAATTTACCCTATGTGTTTTGCTTTTGTCGGTACTGAGTTTCAGTATTTGTTCCTTTCCCAATTCATAAGCGTGTGGGGGGTTTTTGTTTTAGAGAGAGGAGGGAAAAAGGAGGGGTTTACTTTATTTGCTTTGCTAGCAGTAGAGAAGAGCTTGTGCTAATTCTCTTATTATCTGTATCACATGTTCTGCTACTAGCTGACTTTTTGAATAGAAATTCAGTGAGATTCCATGGAAAAGTGCCCAGTAATTGTTATGCTGAAGCAACTAATGTTCAGTGGTAGCTGTTGCACAAAGCGTGAACTTCCCGACTCCAGACATGACCTTGATAAGGAATATCCTGAAGCACTGGAGGTTGTCAAGAATACTATGCATTTTAAATTATGAAGTCTCAGGGACTATGTTAAATTGTCAGTTTTAGGACTTGTATTTCACCGTTAAAATCACAAGGTGTATTTGACACAACAGGCACTGTCACAATTGGAGATGAATCTGCTGTTTGATCTTTGGCTAGTTTCTCTCCAGGAGTGTGTACTTACAGATACCTGGCTGTGTCTGTTGGGAGTTTATCATCACTTTTCACTTATCTTTTTTTTTTTCTGGGCAGACATATCTATGGGAAATGACAAGTGGAGTAGAGGAGATCCCACCTGGTATTGTAAACAAAGAACACATTATCTTTGGAAACATGCAGGAAATTTATGAGTTCCACAATAAGTGAGTGACTTATCTTCCATTTCCATACTACTGCTAAATCCAAATGATGACCTGAGGGATTTCCTAATGAAAATATTGTGTATATCAATAATGAATGCTTTTCCATTAAAAAAAATCAAAAGATTTTCCTTTTGCATTGCTAAATTATTTCAGCTGTTACTTTTTGCAGAGAGGTAGGTACACCATTAGAAATTGTATTTTTCAGTCTTAGGCATCTTTCAATATTTAAGGAATTCTTTGGCTACACCAAAATTTTGATGTAGGTTTATCAGTTGTTCTAGAGAGATGTAAACCACTGAACTCAGTAAAATACAAACATAGCACAAACATTATGACTCTGTCATTCTTTCAGAACCCTCATTCCTGATATCCAAGTGCAGCTCTTAGTGGGAAAGAGTAGGGCTCCCAGCTCTTTCTTGTCTCTTTATTGCTTCTGTGGGGATGCCCCAGCATAATTTCATTTACTTGTGAAAGAGACTTGTCCACTCCATTTCTTCTGAATGGAGTGGTTCCTAGAGGCATCTGTGTACAGAAGTCTTGCTCTGAATCTTCCTTCTTTGTTATTTCCTGGTTGTGTACACATTTGTACTGGGTTATGATTCTTTGAAGTAATGAAATTACTAGTGTATTCCAGACCCTCAATTTGCAGTTCTTTATATGTTTTGTGTTAAAAATTGAATATCCAAAAAGCAAGGCTTGGGTTGTTTTTTTTTTAAGTAAAATTAAGGCATTTCTTGAAACTGAAAACAGTAGGAAACCTTCTTGATAGAGAACAACAGCAATTACTAAATTTTTTTGTATTCTTATGTATTAACTGCATGTCTGCTGGTTCAATTTCTGATCATCTCATCAGAATTTTTATTGAATTGTATTTTATATTAGTACATTTTTATCTATTTTATTCTATTTTATCTATTTTCTTTATTTCCTTAACTCATACATTTGGTATTACAGTAAGTTTTCTAATGGCCTTTGTTCACAGACAATAGATCCAAAACAGTTGGTGTAATGAACGTGTTTCATCTGCCTTGTACTATTTGTGTCTCTTCTACCCACAGCATATTCCTCAAGGAGTTGGAAAAATATGAGCAGTTACCAGAAGATGTTGGACATTGCTTCGTTACTTGGGTAATGAAGTCAGACTTCTGTTTAGAAGTGGGAGATAGGAGGCATGAAGGGGCGAAGTCTTGTTCTCAGATCCCTTTTTGATTTGTAAAAGTACCTCTTCCTTCAAATTTAAGTAAAGTTTGTAAATTTAAGTAAAGTAAAGTATCTTTAACTGAGAAAACAACTAGGGCACTACTCTCAGATGCCAGTGCTTAGTTGCTCTTAAAGTGTATGCAAAGTTGCCTAAACCTATGTGCAGATTTGGTTTGTCTTAGCTTTGAATAAGCTACTTTTATATACATTGCTGTTGTTTTCAGTCTTACTTTCTTGGTGTATATTCTTTGAGTGGTAATATAATGCCAACAGCTCAGTTTCTTGATAGGGAAGATAAATTCTCTCATAATGGTGTAAAAACTTTGATGCTCTCTGATAACCTGTGTAAATTTGCAATTTGTTCTGCAGGCAGACAAATTCCAGATGTATGTTACCTACTGTAAAAATAAGCCAGATTCTACTCAGCTGATATTAGAACATGCAGGAGCATACTTTGATGTAAGTACATCCTGTCCATCTTACAAGCACGCCTTGGGTGTTTGACTCTTGTATTTGCAGTTCTGCTGAGTACCTAATTTGTTAACAAAATCCAAGTTTTCTGTTAATAACACTGCAATTTTTTAAGCTGGCAACATAAGAAAATCAGTCCAGTATCTCATATGGTTAAGTCCCATTGCTCAGTTGGTGTTACAGAGCTGTCAGATCAGATGTGAGAAGTCGCTGTCACGTATCAGAGTGGTTCAGAACTGGAAACAGGTTCTGGCAGCAGCAACCAAGATGTGAATCTTCAGCTCACACAAGCACATCCTGCAAATCTTAGCATTTTGATGTGCTTAGTTTGCATTGTATGTAATAGAGATAGAAATCTTGGTTATATTTTTGGAGCACTTCTAAACTGTAATTGCATGTAGTGGTAATTGAGCTGACTGCTGTTATTCAGAAGGGCTAAACCTCCTTATTCAATCCCAAAATTCTTTGGTTTATTCATGCAATATTCTGCATTAAAAAATCAACAAAAATGTAGATGTGTTAGAGGGAGGAATTTTGGCCACAGTGAATGAATTTTGGTTGGACATGTATTTACAAATCATTCAATTTAGAGTGCTCTCTTTCAATTTTTTTCCCAGCTGAGCCACTAGCTGTGTAATGATACCTCAATTTTTTTTAGAATTGTTTGTACAAATAGAGGGAAGTAGAGGAAATCCCTGAAGCTCTTGGGGTTAATCTCAAAAGCCTAATCACTGAGGAAATGGGGCTTCTAAACACGGTAAGACATAGACTTTCTGTGAAGCCTCTATTAAGTATTCAGTGTTTGAAGAAGAGCAGATAAATTACAGAAAATCAGGTAGATACGACAAAAAAAACTCCAAGAAAAACTTAGTAAATACCATTTTAAAAAATAATGCAGGGCTCTGATGAAACTATTAGAAATAAATTTGTGACACTACCTCCTTTGATCCATCTGTTTCACCACTATATCCAGAACTCTCCATCCCCTCATGCACCTGAAGTATATAAGAAGTGTGAAGACCTAATTCTGTACAGAGAACTCAAGAGCTTTCACTGATGACACCATTGGTCCATGTGGAAATATCATGTGTATGCCATTTTGGGAATTTCTGATACTATAATCATGGTTAGAGGGCACATAGCTATGTGGCATCACTTGCTGTTTGAAATTGCTTGGTTCAAATACATCCAGTGCTATGATAAATGGCAGACTCTATCAATGCAGTTCAGACCCAGTCAGTACCTGAAATCTGTATTCATCTAGCTATCAGATTATTCTGGTTTCCACCTTTAGCTTCATGGAGGTCATTCTTTTTTCTATTTGTAAGGGACTGCTTTCTTTTCAAGTGCTTGGTAACCTCTATCCTTCAGTCAGAAACTGGTGCTCCCTCTGGTGGGAGATGAGGCCGTCTGTGGCACTGAAATAGCAGGAGATGCTGAGAAACCTCCACCTCAGCCTTCCTAGTATTCCTGCCTCTTTCCTATAACACTGGAATGTGAGGGGTTTTCCTCTCTTGCAAGTAGCGAAAGAAGTACAGATCTCAATGTTTTTTAAAATGGTGTTGCTACGCGTTGTGTGCCCCTTATTGTTGCTCTTAGTATTTAGGTTTGTTGTTTCACAGGTATTCTCAGGTAATAATCTTCTCAGAGGCAGATACACAGCGTAATGATTCACTATGCCTGAAAAATCTGGTCACGTGTTGGTTTTTTTTTTTTTTTCTTGCTAAAATATAGTTTGTGGTAAATGTATTTTATTGCATATCCCTCAAAGCAGTTTATATGCCGAGTGTTGTGCTTATAGTCCTCAAATGTTTGCTTTTTCCATGTAGGAAATACAACAACGACATGGACTGGCCAACTCCATCTCCTCTTACCTTATCAAACCTGTCCAAAGGATAACAAAATACCAGCTTCTTTTAAAGGTCAGTATTAATTCAGGGTTCTTAATCTGATTCTGCTGTTTTTACGAAGGCAAAGCTCTTGCTGAAATCAGGAGGGATGTTCTACTTTGCTCTCTGAGACTCAGAATCCTGGGCAGTCTCAAATACTGCTGTAAAATTTCAGCTGAAAATGAAAGAAGGCATAAACAAGCAGCTTTTTGTCTAGATTTCTGTAAATCAAAAAAGATACCTGTCTGCTGATGTTTACTTAGAAAATATAATTTGCATTTCCAGGGTAAAAAAGTAATCATGGCTATACGGATGCATTTTTGTAATGGTTTCTACACGAAATTTTGACAAGGCTTTAGCTGTGCTGGTGGTATTAGGCACTGTAAAATAGATCATAATTTAATGCTTTTATTTATATATAAAACTATAATATAAAGTATCTATAAGACATATAATTATATGTGTTTTCAGTAAATACATACGCATAGTCACAGTACCAGTAGAGCAGTTGCACAGAGTTGTTATTTGTAATGTTGCCTGGAAATCTCAAGTAAGTGGTAGCTGTTAAAACAAGCAGAACTTTTGGAACCCTGTAGTTAGAGCTTTCACTCAGTGGACAGATGTCTTCACAAGTGAACCTCAGTGTTCTTGGCCTGTGCTGGGTCTCTGTTAGAGGGCAATGCTTGTTTTGTTGTAGCAGCCTACAAAAGCACTTTAACTGATCTGTGTCTCCCCTTTTTACATGAGAACAGCCATGCATGTTTGCTTTTGAAATTTCTGAAAAATATTAGAGGCTGTTTCAGGTCAGGTTGGGTGGAAACAAATCTGTCATTTTTGACTGAAGTTTATTGTCTGTTTTCCACTTGCATAGAGTTGCAACTTAGTCAAGTTATAATTACAGAAATACTCTGAGCCATACTGTTTCAGAAAATTTGAGGTATTAATTCCAACAATTATTATTTTTAATGTTAATATGCCTTAGCCTGCTACATTATGGAAATAGTGAGATGGATTGGTTTCACCAGTGTTTGCGGAGCCAGGTGTCTTTACTGCATAGTAAAATGGATTTGTCTGGTGGTTGCTGTGTTTCTGGGCTGTCCTTCCTTTTTTTTCCCTTCTTTTCTGTAAGAAGATAGTTGTAAAGCACGGTAGGATTAAAAGCCTGAAACTTGAATCACAGATGAAACATTTTATAGTTCTGGAAGTTTCGCTTGTTTTTCCAAACGGTGTTGAAGCTGCTCATCTTCTGTGCCTCTGAGAGATACTTAGTTACTCTCAGTGTTCTGTGGAGTTGTCATGCAAAATTTAAATGTGATCATGTAATGTTTTGCTGTGACGTGGTATTGGCAGTTAAATAAAAATAATGTAATGATTGTAATAGTAGAAGTCACATGGCTTTCCCTTTAAAAAGGGGAAAAGGAATTTAACCTGAAGGAATGAATTAAGTGGGCCTTTTGAAGGAACATAATATGCCCGTTTAGTTACGTAACCTACATTTTAATCTTGATACTGTTCAAATGCTTAAAAGCTGTGAGGAAATTTGAATATCGGCTCAGGCACTGTTATGTTAAATCTGAGGGATGGTGAATGGGCAGAGAACTGTATGCCCTAAATTCTACTAAAACACTTCAGCATGTTCAATTCTCTAACTTCTGTCCATTAGTTAGTGCTTGTTTGTATTGAAAAGTTTTGTCTGTAGGTTGCTTTTACCTGCGTGAATATGGAATATATTAATTAATGGAATACTTAGAATAGAACAATGTAAATTCTCTTTATTAGCAGTTGTGCAGTGCAGGTGTTTGGTGCAGTGGAGCAATGAGTGGCATGGGGGGCAGGAGGGGTCCCTTTGTGCTGTCCTGCTTTCTACCATCTTCATGACTTGGCAGCTGCAGTGATCTGGGCCTTGCTGTGGCACAGCATCTGATAACTGCCTGTGCTTATCAAAAAAAGTTTTGTTCTTAACATAACTTTGAAAGATTTCTTATTAATCAGATAATTCTGTTTCAATTAGAAGCGGTTAACTGATAGCGGGGGCTGCTCCTTGAGGAACTGATCATGATAGAAACAAAGTATACTGTCATGTCATTGGCAGAGTAAGAAGTTCAAAAAGATTTTATATGTCAAAAATGCTTCTTGGTTTGTTAGAAGTACTATTCAGTTGTCTGTCATATTAGTGTAGAAATACGTGATGAGAGTCCTCTTGTCTGCTTGTCTTTTGCAGGAGCTGCTCACGTGCTGTGAAGAAGGTAAAGGTGAGATTAAGGATGGCCTGGAGGTGATGCTTAGTGTGCCAAAGCGAGCCAACGATGCCATGCACCTCAGCATGCTGGAAGGTAGGATTTAAGCTGCCTTTCCAATTCATTGTGTGCTGCAGATTAACTTTGTTTTGTAAACATGTTATTTTCTCTGGGTTTGCATTTTTCATACCATTTTTGGATGGCTATATAAGATGCAAACTTGTTTAGCAAAATTAATTGTTACAGACAGCTGGTACCGTTTTGTTAATTTTTAAGTGTTCTTTTACTTTAATCTATAGCCATTCCACTGCAGATTTGAGAAACATGTAGGCTAATGAAGCAGTCCACTACTCACCCAAAATGCCATAGGTGACTGGTCAGATATGCTGCCTTCAGCTGCATTTTCCAACCAGCATATTTAGCTTCTTTGTATGAGGCACCTAAGTGTATTACCGGTGATTTTGCTGATTTATGTATCAAATAATTGTCTCCAAAAAGTTTTTCTTTTTCACATCTGTTTGTCTGTTCCATAACAGACTTCTGGTTGAAATGAAATCCATCTTCTGGCAGTAAAATGTCAGCATAAGCCAATTTAGCCCAAGCCTAAACCAGCATAATCATGTTCATGGCAGACAGTGGAGGTTGGATGTAATGCATCTATGTGCTTTCTGCCAAAATCTGTTTTGCAATTGGCACATTATCATGTTATAATGGTGCAATCATACATTTAGTAATAAAAGTGTTTTTCTTGGACATTTGAGTTTTTTGAGAAAAAGCAGGGCCCTCTTACACTACATTTGCTGAATAGATACCTGCAAGTGCTTCTAGTCAATATGCCTTTTCTTCTGCCTTCTGGTAGTAGCACACAGCTTGTCGTGGAATTCCCAGTATTGTGCTAGTTACTGTAAAATTTGCCTTGGTTTGACATGTAATCCTTGATTGTGTGAATGCTCCTCTGTTCCTTGATTTTGAACAGTGTTGGTCAGTTTACAGGATCAGTTCCAAATGCTTGTATAGGAGGTGGCCTTAGTATAACGGCTGAGCAGCTTTAGTAATAATCTTTTAACACTGGGAATGTGACTCTGGAGAATATCCTAATCTTTTACATAAGTTGGTTTTACAACGAATCCTGCGTATGTTGTTGAGTCATCCCATGTTGGACAAATATAGTGAGTGAGCACATTTCCTCTTTATGTCTCTGGAGGATTTTGAATGAACATCCTGATGGAACTTGCCTCTGATCCTCTCCATACCGTTGCCCTGTTTAGAACATGAGAACTGGCAAACAGTACCTATTTAAAATATGTTTTGATACTGCTCAGGAGGGTATGGTAGACAGTTTTTGTTATCCTCCAGCTCTAAAGCTGTGTATTAAACTGGGAGAACATGGTGCCACTAAAATGGAAGTTAAATTGTTGGTATTCTCAATCTTCATCTTTTTTTCATTATGTCTCAGTACAAGTGATCCAGCTGGTAATTTGGGGTCAATTCTGGCATGACCAATAGCAGGCTGATTGTATGCCAACAGCTCCAAGCTGCCATGTTTTTTTCACCCCCAGCTGGAAAACACTTCTGTGCTCATTTCCTGCATGGCAGAGAAGTTTTACGTCCAGGAAAGGTGGCATTTGGGTGCTTGCCACTCTCAGAAGAGCTTTATGTGCTCTGTCTTTGCAAGTTGCTTACTTTCTACTGTGGCAGAAAGCTCATAAGAGAAATCATTTTCATCACAGAAGAGGTTACCAGAGCTGACAGATTTGTCATTTGTTAGTAAAATACTGCCAGAAGAGTTGATTAAGTTCTTAATAGTTGGATGTCTAAATTTAGAAGTACATTTGAGCTGCAGTTACATTTAGGATACTGCTGTGTTAAAATCAAGTCTTGATTTTAGTATTGTTTTCTTAGAATGATATCTTTTGGAAGTTGTGTCAGGGAGAAAAAAATTATATCATTTAATGAACAGAAGCTGTGCTTTTTGTGTCACTTGCATAACCAACTTTTAATGGTGACTCTTTCCTTTCACTCTGTTATTAGGCTTTGATGAAAATATAGAATCTCAGGGAGAGCTCATCCTTCAAGAATCCTTCCAAGTGTGGGACCCAAAAACTCTGATTCGAAAGGGAAGAGAGAGGCACCTTTTCCTTTTTGAGATGTCCTTGGTTTTCAGTAAAGAAGTAAAGGACTCGAGTGGAAGGAGCAAGTACATTTACAAGAGCAAACTGTTTGTAAGTATGGGAATATAATTGATCATGCTTACAAAACTGTTTAGATTAGGCTTCACCTAAGCTAGGAGATTTAAGTGTTCCTGAA
Organism: Petroica traversi; assembly: GCA_025920805.1. Lineage (NCBI taxonomy): Eukaryota > Metazoa > Chordata > Aves > Passeriformes > Petroicidae > Petroica > Petroica traversi. Next base: position 20,732,881 of record JAHLSL010000006.1, on the reverse strand, counting down.
GAACTAGGACAACTATTACAGAGCACTGAAAGTACAGCCTTGGAATGTATTGACTGAATCTTGCAACTTTGGTGCTTTGTCTTGCTTTAGAGGTGAAAGGATAGGCTCAAAGCAGCTATTGAAGGGTACCTGTCAGTCTTCATGTGTCAGGTCAAATGAAAATCAATGTTGGGCTGGACTGGTTTTGTCTTAATTGTGTGTTGATTGCAGATTCTTTAATGCTTATGTATATAAAGTAGATTGATGGAAGGAGTTGATGAGCTGCTTTCATCTTTCTTATTTACTGTTGCTGTTAAGGATTCATTTTAGTGGATATTCTACACATACTGATTGGGGAAGGCAAGAACTTTGTTTAGGAAAAGTTCATGTTTGCTGAGACCAGTAGTCTTACAATGATGTTTTGCAAATAGAATTATAGTACTTACTGTCTACTGAAAGGATGTAAAGGTAGAAATGTTTTTCTTACCATCTAAAAAAAAAAAAAAAAAAGAAAAAAACCCCAAAATGTCCACTCTTGATTCCTTATCTGTAGTGTGTATGCTTTACAAAATGTGATTGTGAATTCACATCCTTAGATTCCTATCACGTTGGATGATTTGGGTGAGGGCAGTATTCACACTCCATACATTTAGGTAGCCAAGTGACAAGAGTCTCCAATGGCTCGCTGTGCATCTGTTGATGGCAGGATTAGCTTTTATACCAAATAGTTCAGAGCAAGTACTTGAAATTACTTTCCTTCTGAGAATCTCACTCTAGAAAACATTATTCTTGTATTGACCCTATTGGGATACATGACTAAGTCTAGATTGTATAAATAATGAGTCTTTTCTCCATGCTTATGTTCCTTTTCCTTCATTCATTTCCTCTTCCCACTTCTGTGTCCAAATCAGTAAAACAGGTTGGTGAAAAAAAACTTCTCCTTTTTTCTGTGCCTTTTTTGCACATTCTGTCACTTCATTTCCAGCACTTGCTTTTTTCCTTCCTGATACTAAATAGCCAGCAGGTAACACAGCTGCAGCTGTTTGTTAACACACCTTTCTTTGGTGCTCTTAAGAACCCAAAATGCAAAAAAGTGTTGGTGTGCTGGAGAATATTAATAGCTGCCAAAGGATTATGTGGGAGAGGGGGCAGAACTGAAGAATCAGTCCTGTAAACTTGTCATGTCAGTTCCTCTGGCAGGAATTTAGTAATAGCCTTATGTCCTAGAGAGGCTGATGGAAATCTTCAGGACTCCCTTTGTACTTAATTTTTAAAATACAAGGATTCTTTCTGTTGTCATATCCTATCTGGCAAAATATCCTGTAGTGCAGCTTACTGTTACAGCAGCTCTTATAATTTAATCTTTAGAAGAGGCATGTGTTGAAAGCATACATTTAGCATTTGTGCTAAAGATCTTTTTTGTATACTATCCTATGATTTACTTCTGGAAGGTGGCTGTAAAAAAAAATGAGATCCTTCTCTTTGCTTCAGGCATGGTGACCATCAGGGTTTCCCCAGCACTGGATACTCAATGGCACGATAGATTTCTGTGGCACAATGTGTTAATAAACTCCTCTGGCAAGAGATTGTCTCCAAAAACAAATGCCTAAGGAGGGCTGTGGGAACAAGGCAAGCAGGTGTTACTTTGACAGAACACTCTTCCAGTCACCAGTAAATGGCAGTTTGGGAGCTTCCTCACCTCAGTGTGGTTTCCATGCATCCAGTAACCCACAATGATTTCTGTTCTGCGAGCCTGTCCTGGAGCCACATGCATACTTTTAGCATTGCCAGTGTCCTTTGCAGAGAGCTGTGTTGCTCAGCTGCCTATGGGGTACAAGCAGTTGAGTTTGGAAGGGTAGATGTGTTGGGTTGGGATTATATGGAAGAAAAAAACAAACAAAACAAAAGAGCTTTCGCCCACCAAAACAATGAAAAAAAACCCACACCAAGTTGGCATCCAAGTGAGACAAAAAAAAATGTGCCTTTACTCAGGTACTGGGTATCCAGCACCTCTTGTGTTGAACTGTGTATGTGCTAATGATGATGTGTACGAGGGGAAAAATACAGCTTCTAATCATGTGAGAATACTTAGCAGCTGTTGGGGAGTGAAGGTTCTTTTAGTTTGAGCTGTATTTCTTAGTTTGTAATTTTTTTTGGAACAGAGCCTGTATGAATTGTTTTAAGTGGAAGCCAATTCACATGAGTGAGATGTTGTTCCAGTCAGAAAGTGAAAACATTTTGGATGATAATTAGCTATTAAGGTCTGACATTAGAACATTCCCAAAGACTGATTGTTCATGTAGATGTCTCACAAAATTCTCCAGGGAAACTCTGTTTCTGAATTATTTGATCCGTTTCAGAGGGAAGGAAACACACTAGGAAAGGCTCATTTGACAGAAAAGAAACCAGAGTTTTAGAAGATATCAAGAGAATTCTTAAGCATATCTTACCTGAGAGAAAGCATAAAAATCAGTAGTGAGTGTTCTCCAATGGTAACAAACAGGGAGAGAAGCCAAAACTTAATTTTTGCCAAGCATCTTCTCTAGAGTTACAAGGTCCAAAAACTAAAATAAGCAATTCGGTATTCAGATTGAAAGTGTTATTATTTATTGTCACTTTATAGAAAAGACTGTTAAGCTTGCAGTTCTTCCTTTTTTTGAAGAGACTTTACCACTACCACCAGAATAAAGGATTCTCTCTAGCATATGAGTTAGCCTTAAGCTTCTGAAAATCTCTCTAAATAGCACTGCTCAGTTTTGTAGAATGTTAGCATGCCTTTGTGGCTTCTGAGAAAAAATGCTGTGTGGTCCTAACAAATTTTTCTTAATTCCAGACTTCTGAACTGGGTGTCACAGAACATGTAGAAGGAGATCCATGCAAGTTTGCTTTGTGGGTTGGAAGGACACCAACTTCAGACAACAAAATCGTTCTCAAGGTAATTTTAGCAGATGTGTTTTTAGTCTGTAGCAAGTCTTGTAGTTGTTATTGATATTTGTTGGGAAAACAAGATGGGATTTCCTGCTTTGAAAGGGACAGGTGCTTACAAGTAATTTTCTTTGTGTTTGCAGAGGTGGTATTGGTGTGTGTATATATATATCTATCTAACTCATGTGGCCTGACAGCAGAGGGGAATCTTTGTAGCCTACTGAAGGATTAGACAAACCTGCTTTCACAAATCATAGTAGGGGAAGGTTTGATCCCATGGACTTCCACGAGCTTGAAAGCTTCAGCAATGAGCTGACAGGGAACTGGTGCCACAAAGGAATGATGGCATCAGTGTTACCTTTCAAGCTGTCACTGCATGTTGGTGATGATGTTTTGTGTGACCCATATTTTTATGCAGAAAACAAACACTGCTGAAGATTTTTTTATGGCTTTCTGTGGTCTGCAAGTTTTTCTGAAGCTGCTTGCCTTTGGATTAAAGTCCATGCAATGCCTGTAAATTCTGTGTCTAGGCAAGTTACAGGTGTAGGAAGTGCTCTTTGCCTGGCTAGGAGAATGGCTAAATCAATTTTTCCTGTGTTTATGGTATGTAACTTGGGATTCATTCTCAACTGAAGAACCTTTTTTGTAATACCATAAGCAACTAATGGGTAATTTGGCGTATTTTGAGGAGCTCTGTTGTTCTGAAACAAAGTTCATCTTCCCATTTATAGGGTAATAACACCTACTGTTAACTTATTTGTGATTTCACATATATTCATTGAGTGGATACTCAATGTCACTTAAAAATGGCCACTTTAATTTACATGTCAGTACTCAAATTTATCTTTTCCTTGTGAATTGCAGGCTAACAAAAGCTTACATTAGCTTTCTGGCAGCAGTCAAGGAACACAAGGAAATTAAATATAACATTAATAAATACTAGATATTCTTTTAGTTTTTAATGTTCCCATAATTTAACAGACAATGTTTTGCAGCCTGAAATGATCCTCCCAGGACAGAACATGATAGGGGGTTTTAATTCAGGGCTCTCTTCATAAGATCACTTTAAGGTGTTTCTGTTCTGGACTTTACTTAGTGCATAGGATATTTAGTAAACTTCATGATACATTGAGCTCTTAATCAATTTTGTGGACTTTGTTTGTTTTTGAAGACTGGAAACAAGCAGTTCCTTAGCTCATTAATATTAGAAATAAATTCCATGAAAAAACTAAATAAAAGGTTTTTTAAAAGGTCATTTTTAGCTTCTTTTTCTAAGTGTTTTTCTTTATAAAGAAAACAAAATTGTTTTTCCTACCTCTCCATATGTTCCTACAATTTTCTTCATCCCTTTAGAATTCCTGGTTATTATATATTTATAATATATTAAATATTTATAATTTATTTGAAGCCAGTTGTTCCAGGAAACAGCAATTAAAAGAAGTAGGATATTATATGAAATAATTTCTTTAGATCTGCAATAATATTTATGTTTAGTAGCATTACAGGTGCAGAGTTAAATTGGACTAAACAATCAGATTACAAGTTGGCCAGGTGGATATAAAGTAAGTTTTGGAGTTTTTAAAAAAATAGATACGTTGCAGGCAGTAATTAAAATACAATCCCTAAATTAGCTTTCTGCCTCAACATACATATCAAAAAGTGGGAAGAGTAATAGATGAAGTGTGTTGACGAAGTATATTTGTTGCAATAAAAGTTAACTTTTTTGCCAGGAATAGCAGATTATTATCTCAAGTTAGAATCGATGAAAAATGCTGGGAGATTTTAAAATACTAATATTCAAGGTGTTATTACTGGAATTCGTGAAGTAAACCAGTCTGCCCTGTCTTACATGAAATGTATACAGGGGTTTAGTCATCAAGTTACAAAAGTAGACTCTGAATTTAGGTTAAGATGTTTTTTAAATTGCCAATATTAATAATGTTGAGAGGTGTAAAGTAGTGTTGGCGATTCAAAATGAAGACAGCCGGCTAGAATTTCCTTTTCTCCATTCAGGTTTTCAGAAATTTTTCTCAAAATCATTCTTTATAACTTCCTCCTTATGTTTATTAGCTGACTGTATGTGTGGATCTTCTCAGTCATAATGGTCCATTGTGGGGGTTTTGTTTCTTTTGCATATCAAAGGCATCCAGTATAGAGAATAAACAGGACTGGATCAAACACATCCGGGAAGTGATACAAGAAAGGACTATTCATCTGAAAGGGGCATTGAAAGAGCCCATCCACATTCCCAAAACTGCACCAACAACAAAACAGAAAGGAAGAAGGTAAGTAGTATTTCAAATAATCAGAGATCTCTGTGTACACAACAGTGCTCTTTCCTCTGTAGTGTTGAATTTCGAATGACTTTCAGTGAATTGGACAAAAGCAAGAGCCATTTTGTCCAGCTTTATCTTATCATTAATTTACAGTTTCCTGCAATGCTTAATTTGTTGAGATTTCTGCTCTGAACAGTCCCTGACTTGGGTAAATGAACCTTTACAGAAGGGATTTGGAACTTCAGTACAGGATAGGCTGAACATTCTAGATTTTTGCAGTTCTGCTTGTGTTACTCAGGTCCTTGATTTTCCTTTCGTGAAGCTTGAAATGTGTCACCAAGTGTCCTCCTTGCTAGCTTTGGCTAAGTGCAGGTTTGTTGCCATCGTTCTGGCTCACTGGGTGTTGCCTTAATTCTACCTGATGTGTACCTTGCAAATTAATCTCTTCTCTTACAGCAGAAAACAGATTATTAAGTACTGAGTATGTGATTCTTGCATCAGTTAATTTTCTGTCTGTTGCCACACTAGGAGTGTCTACCTTCTTAAACTAACATGTTACAAACACAGTACTACTCTTGTAATGGAAACTGAATTTTTTGCAGGGATGGCGAGGACCTGGACAGTCAGGGAGATGGCAGTAGCCAGCCTGATACTATTTCAATTGCCTCACGAACCTCCCAGAACACACTAGACAGCGACAAGGTAAGTTTTCTGGGCATTGCTCTGTACTGAAAGCAGGTAATTCGCCCCTTAGTGTGAATTAGCACCCAAGATTAGTCCTTAGTTTCTTCAGAGAAGAGGCATGGAAATATTCAGCCTCTTAAAAATAGCTGTCTGCAAGAGAGAAAATACATTGATACCATGGGAGAGCAGGAGTTGTTATTTAAATCTAATAGGTCATGAGGAAATTATGTTTGTTCCAATCTGAAACCATTCTGGTCCCCTCTGTTCTGCAGTTTGCTCAAAGATTTGACCCAGTTTAAAATGAAAATTTTATTTTCTGTAAAATTTGATAGTGATGGACAGATTTTTTTCTTGAAGTTAGTCTCAGCCTTCCTGAAAGCACACCATCTGCTTTTCATGTGGGCTTGAGGCTGGTGATTGCCACAGAGTTACTGTTGTGAAGGAAAAGTATACTGCGATGTTTGTGAGTTAGAGAGTAGGTGTTCACTTTCTCCATGAAAAATGGAATGATGGAATGGTCCAGAAGTAACGCACAAAACTGTCATTTGGTGCTGGTGTTTCCTTCACCTCTCCCTGTAGATTCTGGCTGGGTTATACCTTAAGAAAACATAGCCAGAGTTTCTTTCCGGGTGGAAGAAAGGTAAGTGTCAAAAGAATAAAAATTCTTACGAAATGTGTGTATTACTTGGAATTGAAACAAGATTTTTGGCAAGTGAGAAGTGTTAGGACCCTGAAGGAAGGTAGAGATGGATAATAAAAGTTTATCAAACAGAAGAATGAATTAGAACACTGAAGATGCCTAGCAAATTACTTCAAAGTTAGGTAAGGGATTTCTGGTCTATTACTTCCTTGAGTAAAATAGTTCTGATGAGCCATGCAGACTACACAGATAAATAACCTATATCTAACAGATAAATAGCTATATTCTTAGCTATCAGGGTAGCTAAGTGAATAGGTTCTCAGAATAATATTTTGATTATTCCCATCATCACCTAAACTCAGTGAGTTTCATGTATTTTCACATGTTGCTCAAACTCTCTAGTTTGATTTTTCCATGTAGAGAAGCACATGGGAAGAGGGAAATATTAGGTGCTTAGGTTGCTCTTGTATTTGTCAAAAGCAGCCTATGTTTTGACTTTGTGTGTTTTTACTGAGGTTGGTCTGTAGTTTTGGTAGTGGCTTCTTCTAAAGATAATGTAGAGAAAAATAGTTGGTTAGAGGAAGAAGGACTCTTATGATGACTTTCGTTTTGCTGTCTTATCCCTAGCATTCTTACTTAACTGTTTAGGGATTTACAAAAAATAAATTTTGTATGCTAGCAAGCAGCTCTTTAAGAGAAGAGTTTAGGTAAGCTGTCCTACTCAGAAGCAAGAGATGCCCTCTCTGATGTCCCTGGTTGTTGGCTGAGACATCCAGCTGTGTGCATGCAGGGTGCAGGTGCTGCAGTCCATCCCTGCTGTGCAGAGCCATCGCCCTTCTGCACTTGTTTGTGTTGTCTAGGGTGATTAGCACAGGTTGTCTCCTGATGCCCTTCACAATAACATTTCAGGCATCATGTGAGAACTGCTGAGAAAGGTGGCCAAGTAAAATGCCTTCAGGATTGTTATCCAGTCTGACATGAGGAGGAGTCTTACCAACAACCTGTTCAACAGGAGTTAAAAGGAGGAGGAATGGAAGGAAGGAGAAATGCAGAACACGTTTCAGTATTTTCTTGACAAATTAAATTAGGAGTGTGATTAGTAACTGTAGTGTTGCTTTTAAAGTACTTTTGGGTTTTTTCATTTGTGTATAAAATTTTTGTTAGACTTTTCTTTGCCAAGGAAAACAAGCTGAAGACTCCCTGGAAGTTACTTGTACTATGTGTTATATGTCCAAGGAAGGAATTTACTATTGTGCCCTTCTAAAAAGTGTGTGAATTAGGAGAGTGGCTTTGTTTAACATTTCTGTTGTGTGCTTTGGTTTGCTAAATACATTGAGAACATTTTTAATCTGTTTAAAAATGCAAAAATTATTGGGGAAGAGTAACAGAAAGGTGGTCAATGAAATCCACAGGGTGTCTTAACACCATTGCTGAGTCTGAAGTAATCCCTCACTTGGGATGTTGAAAATGCATTAGCTGCAGTCATCTTGGGGTTTAAAATTTACTCAGTTTTCTTAGCCTAGAAGCTTGAAGTGTGTGTGACTGTCTTACAGAAATGTAGTAAAACAGTTGTGCAGATTTAAAGTGCTGTTGATGTGGTTAGCCAGAGGAAGCAGTGGTTCTCCTTGGTCAAATCTGGAGCATGTACCTAACTGAGATGGGATTCCAAGTCAAGAAACATTAAAAACATCAAGCAATTTAAAATAGTATTAATTAAGTGGTAGAAGTGTTTAGTGCTGTATTACTTATTAAGCTCTGGTAGAACATTTTTCTGTTCACATGGAGCCGTTATTGAGGTTAAGAAAAGACAACACAGATCAAATATGTCATACTAATCAACAGCCAAGTAAAACTGTTCTTTTACTTCCTCCAAATATATGCTCAGACAGTTCATTCTTTTAAAATAAATGTTTTGGTTAGAAGTGCTAAACTGTTATACTGGGAGAATATCAAGAATGAAGTCCTTTATCCAAATGTCAATATTCTTTCTCACCTCCTCAGAGTTAGACTTTGAAAGAGCTGAAAATCCTTAACCTCGATAGTAAGTGGTTGAATAATGCCCAGATGAACTTCTTTCCTTGTGTCCTGTTTTCTGGCATTGGTATTGCCCTTACAACAGAGAATAACTTCATGACTAGCTTTTTTCTTCTCCACCCTTGCTTTTTAGGCTAGAATTGTAACTCCTCAATGGTGGCTCCACTGTTGCAATGCTGCTTTTCAGTAATGACTGGGATGATGCAATAGACCATATGTTTATAAAGCTGACATTGACATCCTTCCCAGCTTCATGTCATCTGAAAACAGTGTTGGAGGGCAGAATTAGAATTCAGAATAATCTTGGCAGTGGGAAAAATTAACTGGCAAAATACTGTGCAGTTTAATAGGAACATGTTTGAGCTTATATGAAGAGGTGGAAATAGTTAAATACTAACAAAAACAATGAGCGTCTTGAACAGTTTTTAAGAGGACAATTGAGAAGCTAGGGAAGCTCACAAGATGTTTATTATTTAACAGTGTGATGCAACTGGGAAAGCAAGAGAAGCAGCAATGTATTGGCTTGTAGAAATGGGATGTTGAGGACACAAAGTCCTCATTCTTTTACTCAGAACTTGTAAGGCTTCCATTAGATACTGCATCCAATTTTGAGTACAGAATTTTAGAAAATTTAGAAGAATTCTGAGGGAAAGAAGAAAAAGGCTAATTAGAAGTCTACTAAATCTAACTTAGAGGGCAATGTAAAGAATTGGGACTAACAGGTCTAAAGAGAAGAAAAAGGCAGGAGGCAGAACTTCAGGTCTTCAAGTGTGTGAAAAGCTACCAACACAGTCTTTACCTATGTTTTAAGTGGACTTATTTTTAAAAAGGATTGCAATAATACCTTTTATGGGTATGAAAATGTGAAACCCTAGAGCAGAGTAATTGTGAAGGTTGGAGTATCTCCGTAAGTGGAGTTCTTTGAGAACAGTTTGGATGTTAGGGATTCACAGAGAGGTGGTTGACCATGCTCTAGAGGAATGGAATGAAGTGGACTGGAGATAATTTAAGATCCCTTTCTAGCCTTTTTATTTATTATCATAAAGCAAGACATGCTAAATACATCAATAGCACTGAACCATCCCATGGTATTGGGAGGTACAATGGAATCTGGTATGAAATACAGAATTTTGAGAGAGAGATTTCTACTCCATCAAAGCATCTCAGCTTTCTGCATGAGTCCTCTTATTGTACATTTCCCAGTAAATATTTTGCCTTTCACCTTTCACAGCATTCCCCTCATCTGATTTTTAACATCATCTTTTGAACTTGATCCAGTGCATAGGAAATAAAACAAGGAGGCTGAAGGAAACAATGTAGGTCTGATAGGTTTCATTCAAGCTTCTATTCAGTGGCCTGGTAGAAATGTGAAATAATCCAAACTATTATTTTGGTATCTGAGAAGATAAGAGGCTTTTAGAAGCAGAGCTATCATAGATTGCTATTCTAAATGCTAGTTGCTGTGGGTGGTCAGTAGAGCATTATTTTTTTTTTTAAGAAATTGTCTTTTGTGCCCAGCTGGTAACACTTTGTGTTACTGTCTAAGTGAAGTTGTATTTAATTTCCATCTTCTTTAAGCTTGTGTGTAGTTCTTTGAAAAACAGAAAGAGAACTGAAGCAGCAGGAGACAACCAAGTATTTAGTTCTGCCAGCTGAGTCTCCGGAAGAGAAAAGGCTCCCATCAAGTAGAAAAAAATGTTAGTAAAAAAGCAGACATGGCTCTGAGTACACACCTCTTTTCAGAGTCAGAAACCAAGTCTGGACAGCTACCTCATAAAAACAAAATGCTCTTTGAGGCAGAACCTTTGTGCTGTCCCATTTCTTTTTCCCTCGGTGTATTTATTTCCATTTTAAAAGGGGATTAAAGATTTTCATGCTTGAAATAATTGAGAAACCTTGTTAGCTTCTCTTTGCTTTCCTTTCTTCTTAATGTGAAATTGCAATGGAAAATTAAATTTCATTTGCAGTCCTGAGATTATGTTATATGGCCTGATGCAAAAGCTCTTGAATATCTGGTCAGCCATGATGTTTGCAGATAGTGGTGGCAGATGGACTTAGTGTGGTGTCTCTGGCTTCAGCAAACCTATGCTAAGAATGTACTCAGCCAGTGAGTGTTGGCGTGTTTGTGTCATTTGGTTCTTTCTTTCTACAAGTGACAGTGACTAAATGCCCCAGAGAGGTGAACATAGATGGTTAACATTAATTTCAGTAACTGCAAGACACTGTGTCCCATGATAAGATGTTTAATTAAACCTTGTGCCTTTTCTAATCTGCAGTTCTGTTCCTGTCTGGCTTTTGTTTCTCATCTCGTCTCTGTCTCTCCAGTTTCCATGTTTCAGACATAGCATCGTTTATTTTTATCATGCGTGATTAATTCAGTTTACATAAAGGGTTTCTTGAGACGGATGGATAAAGTATATAAAGCCTTTGTTCAGCCTAAATTTGGATTTAGATGGTTTGTAACTCTTTTCCCTTCAGTGCAAGTCAGTCTTCCAGTTTCTGCTGTGCCTCTCGCTCTTCCCTCCAGCTAGCCTGGAGAGTCTTGCCAAAGCTGTCCAACAACAGCTGTTGAGCAATGTGCTTAATCACAGACACTCCCTGCTGTCCAACTGCATTTAATCAGTGTGAAAGATGAAACTGCTTTCAGAAAGTGTGTTACGGAGAGAAATCAAGCAATGAAACAAAGAGGAAAGAAGTGTTTCCTAACCTAAGTGTTTCCTACTACTGTAGTAGGCAAAAAGAAGGGAAGTTAACCCAAAGGAAGGGAAAATTGGTAAATTCTTTTTTTGCTCAGCTCTCCAAAGTGCCATAGTACAGAAATCATTGTTTTCAGTCTCTTAGCAGTAGTGGAAAAGTTCTGCACTAAGTTGCCTGTAACAGCATAGGTGCATGTGTCTTACATACTATACTGAAGTGTGAAAGAGTATTGAATTTCAGTGGAATACTGACCAGCTAGGATATCTGATTCCCACACTGTCTGAAAGGCTAGGAATTTTGTGTACTGTAATAATATTTGACATGGCCACTGACAGCCTTCATTTGCTTTTTCCTTTAGCTTAATATTATATAAAATACTTAGAAAACAAAATCTGAGAGCCTACTTTTTTGTTAGGGAAAAGAGAAGAAAGAACATCTATATTACCAAAGCATGTGTCCATTGCACCAGTCACAAAAAATACACCTTAATATCTATTTGTAGGATGTGAAGGGTCAGGAAAGCAAACAGAGCACCGAAGATATGCTCCTATAGGTATTTAGGAGGAAATATGCAAGATGCAGTTTCTGGAAAGTGTCAGCTTGTTACTGTGCCTGCAATGCATGGGATATGGACTCCTGAGAAAAATTTGGTCTGCCCTGGACACCTTGTGAAGTCATACTTCATCAGCTATTTTGTTATCCCCATCAGGCGTACAGATGGTTTCAATTGTTTCTGAGTTGGTCTGACAAAGTCTGTAACGTAAATCAATACCAGAAAACAAGGGAAAGCTCTTTACTTTTTCCCCTTTGCATAGCTTTGCATGGACTAAAAAAGAGAGTGTAAGGGAACAGGAAACATTTTAATGAGGGAGGAGGTAACATGTTTTTAAGATGTACACCCCCCCCACACCCCCTGTAATTTGTGTATTGGGGCTTTCCAAAGAGACAGGGTAGAAGTAATGTGATTAATTTTAGCCTGGGTCTAAACGGGTACAACCTGATTTATCTTCCTTAAAGATGTATGAGGGTTTTCTGCCCTTCTTGGCCCCAGTGTTCCCTCAAGAAAACTTCTCCTCTATTGTAAGCACACACAGGCAATGATAGTCGGTGAGATTAGCAGGCAAATACCACGGGAAAGCTCTGGAGTTACTGCAGCCCATCTGCTAGGAGTTATGTTCTGTCATTTGTTGCAGACTTCAGGATGGTTGGAATTGTCCTTTGATTCTTACTGGGATTTTGGTGGTTTTCTCAATTGCTCCGAAATTCTTGCTTGATAACAAATAGCATTTTCCTAGAAAAGTTTCTGTCCAGTGTTTCCATTCCGGGCTATTAATGAAAACTAATAAATAAGAAACAATGCAGTCTCTTATCTCCTTTTTCTGAAGCTCGTGGGATGTAGGTGACAGCCATGAAACAATAAAAAGCAACGTGGCAGGATCTGTGCAGTGTGTTGGTGTAGAGCTTGCTTCTAGACTTGATGTAGCTGGAACTCTCACAGGTGTTGGTTCTCCTTTGTCAGTGTGGAGCATTGCAAGATTATCTCACTGAGCTGAAGAGGTTTACTGGCTTGGTTCAAAATTACTGAATTCACAGAAGTTGAATACCAGCTAAGAGCTGGTATAAGTGTTGCACTGAAGCAGCCAGAGCTATAGAAATGCTCACACATGAAAAACTGAAGTAGCCTGGAATGCTGTTGCCGTAAGGAAGAAGGAATTCTAGGACTGCTTGCTTAAGTTGGATGGGTGCTTTGGCACTGAGCAATCTTGGGAACTTTGCAAAGTTCTGATAATAATTTTCATTTCACATCAAAGCAGATGAAACAATCAAAGAGAGGAAACTAAAGCTTAGGCAAAGTTATTCTAATGAAGTGTTTTGAACAGGGGGAGGAAAATCCTTAGCTTGCATGCTTTTATTTCAAGTTTGTGCAGTTTTATTTGGGGAAATCAACAAAAATATGAAAGTTGTAAGCCTGTGTGAATTTTCTATTAAATAGTTAAGTATTTGGGAGTGTTATGTGAAGAACTTTATGATTACTTTTATAATTGTATATGATGTGTCCTGAATGATTTTGTGACCTGTATGTGTAAACTGTAAATAGGGTGGTAATAAGGCAGTAAGTTAATTTGAAAAAATTCCTCTTTCTCTCTTGAATTTGAAGATAACAAAGCTCATGAGTGATTGTATTTAGTAATATCTGACCTTTTTCTTGCCAATTATCACACATAAAATGTATTCAGAAGCTTCAGCTTTTGGGATAAGGAGCAGTCTAGCAAGAAAAGCTGCTTAAATCCTCCGCCCAGCACTGTCACAACCAGTGCGCTTTGAACAATAGGCAGAGACAGCAGGGTTAGAAATCTGTTTTAAAACGCCAGAACTGCCTGATTTTGAAATGCTCTCTTCTTGACGTGGAAAGCCCCAGAAGCCTGCTACCTCATCCAAAACACAAACCCTGCCAGGAGTCCTGAATAGGTAACCGTGCATGACGGAGGGTTTGATAGCGAGCACTCATCTGCCTTCTCCTGGTTGTCTCCCCTCACAGCTGTCGGGTGGGTGTGAGCTGACAGTGGTGATCCACGACTTCACTGCCTGCAACAGCAACGAGCTGACCATCCGCCGTGGGCAGACCGTAGAGGTCCTGGAGAGGCCCCATGACAAGCCCGACTGGTGCCTGGTGCGAACCACTGATCGCTCCCCAGCCGCCGAAGGCCTGGTCCCCTGTGGGTCCCTCTGCATCGCCCACTCTCGCAGCAGCATGGAGATGGAGGGCATTTTTAACCACAAAGGTAAGGATGATGGGCACAAAATCTAGCTGTCAGCAGCCTGAGCTTTGGGCATTGGAGAGTGCTGTGCATATGGCAGCTTCGGTGCTCTGCGCTGCTTTGTTTTCAGCAACCACACTGTCTGCTCCAAGAATAAGCAGCTGGCAGTGCTCAGCATTAAGGGAAAATGTGGCCGAAGATAGGGAAGAGCTTTAAGCAAATCATATCTTGGTGAAGAGTTATGTATCATACTAGATCAAGCTGCAGTCATAGGAAAATCTGTACCTGACAAGTGCTGAAAGTGGGGAGGGAAGAAAATCTCCAGCATGGATTATCCGGGGTTCCTGAGAAAACCTGCAGTAAGAAGTCGTGGCAACGTCAGGTTCAGCTATAGAAAAGGTAAATACACTCATGCATATGCCCAGGCACAGGAATTGTTCATTTGGACTTCTGTATTTTACTTAACTGAGCTTTTCAGAGTAGCACTGGCACACTTTTTCCCAGAGCATCTCTGAAATCTTACCTTGGTTTTTTTTCAGATGTATGAAAGAATATTCCCCTGAAGGGTGCAAGAAAAATCTGATGATTTTTTAAAAGGTTTTAGGGTTCTAGTGTGCTGTGGTCTTTTGACTCTGTAAACTGTCTAGGCTCAAAGAGTAGATTGTTATTAGGGAAAATGCTTGCTTGCTTCATTTGCAACTACTTGAGTTTGCAGGCTGTGAACAGAAAGAAATGTGAACTTAAAAAAAATAATAAAAAAAACAACAGAAAAATAGTTCATTAGAAAGCATTTCATCACATGCTGTGGGAAAAGATGCATCCCAAAGAGTTTGTTATTGCAGGTAAAAGATTAGCAGACAAGTGATGTTGGGGAAAATCTGTCTTCCAAAACACAAAATTATGGTTTTGGAAAGTTTCTCATAAATATAACCACAATTTTTCTCAATTATTCAGTCCATTCCAGTTATTACAATTCTCCCCATTTTTTAAAGACACTATGTAAATATGCTTAACTAAAACAGGAGTCTGTGTTTCTTACATTAGGGGCAGGCACAGCAGGAACTTCCTGAAATCAGGGTGATTAGGGGCTGGGGGGAGAGTTTGAAGGATTGAGCTGTATAGCTGTAGTAGTCTTTTGTTGTTTTGTGTCCTACAATAATTTGGATAGGGTAAGCTTGCAGATGTTCTGGTGATAAAATTGGAAAATGTAGTTGGGTAACACTAAAACTGTTCTTCTTGGACTAGGGGGTAAAATCTGTATTTTTTTTAACAACACTCACAGAACTGATAAAGTCAATTTCCTTTGGAGCGTAGAGACTTCACCTTTAAATGCAGAGAATTTTATTAAGAGAGGCAGACTGTACTGGACTATATATATATACATATATATATATATATTTTATATATATATATATATATGAAATACCTTGAGCCTGTCAGAATCCCGAGGGACAGACAGAGTTGGTTTTGTGTTTGAGAAGTTACTTTCATTAATCAAACCAGTGGACATGACCTGTGTTGCTTTTTTTTCTTTAGCAGTTGTTAAGGGAAAATGGGGCAGAGCATTTCAAAGATACTTTACTGTGTTTAACATGGTGCTTTGAAGTAAAGAGCATTATATTAATCACGTACACTGAAGAAGAAGAGAAAGCCATTGCTAGAATGAGCATAATTTGCAGGGTTAAATGCAGGCTCAGAAGTGCCTTCTGTCCCTGCCACAGGCTTCCTGCGGGATGTTATGGTATGCCATCCTAATCTCAGCTGATAAGAAGCAGCTGCTAATTGTTTATTCCCACATTGCTGGGTGTCAGGCTTTAGGAGATGGATGTTTAATTTGTAAAGTTTCTCCTAGTGTGACTGAAGTGAGTGTGAACTGTCTTGAATGTGCAAGCTGTTGCGTAATGTTAAGTAATCTGGAGAGGGGAAAAAAGAGGGTAGACAAGGCACTTGAAACTACTGGATTTGTTTCACTTTGACCCCCACCTCATCTTTCTGTTGCTTGAAAGAGGTTGATAGAGTTCATTTCACTGAGGGATTACAAAAATTAGGCTAAACCAGTGGAGTGCTTTGATTTTATTTTCCTCCCATAGTGAAAAGTACCTTCAACAATCCCACAAACCAATTATTCATTCTCAAGTGCTGCATTTGATTAAAAAGAGCATTTGGGAATATTCTAATCAGAAGAATGGAAAAACAATTAGATGATCTTCTCAGAATTGTTCGTTGTGGGTATTGATTGAGGTACGAATTCCTAAAAAATAAAACAGAACAAATCTTCTAATAAAGAACAAGTGAGTGACTTACATAATTTTAAATCAGTCCATGTTCTTGGGTGGATAGTTTTTCATGGACTTCCTAGATTTCTGGTACTTAGTTCTGTACCTTCGATCTTTATAATACAGATTTTCTTTTCCTTTTTTGACAAAAATTCAGTAAAACTTTCGGAGTTTATGAGAGTTTCAACAAACTAGGATTTTGAGGTCTGAAAATACATGTCCTATTTGAGGTTCATCAAGTTGGAGTAATTCTGTACAGTTCATGGACCAAGACATGAGTCTTGAGTTTTTGCATGTCTGACATGGCAAGCTATTGGGAGAGGCTGAGGGAAGGAGAGGGTTTATGTATTTCAGGGGAAAGAAGGAGGTGATCACCATGAGAAGTGGTGGGTTAGCTACTTGGATGTAGAGTGCTTAGCCTATACAGATGGCTTGCTGAAGAGTTTTGCACTCTTTTCAGTATCTACGAACCCTACAGTTTCCATCTCTTCAGCTTGGTTTATCACTAGCACCACTTGCCGATGAAACAAGTTGGAAAGCCACAGCATATCAGAGGTGAAATGAACTTCAAAGTTTTGAAATGGCAAACCTCTTGTAACTGACAGCTGGTTCATAAGGTGTGTCAAACCACATTTCATCAACTGAGTACAGAAATGTTGGGTGATACTTAATGCCTTAAATAATCTCAAATCGTTATCCAAAGTAGGAAAACATGCAGGATTGTTAAAGCAGAAAATATGTTCAGTGAATCCTAGTTCTAACAGTTAATCTTGGTCATTCCTTGTCCACACGTTATCTGTCAACCATGAAAGCTAATGTTGTTTTATTCTCATGTTTAAAGACAGCCCTAAAAATTACCCTCATCAATTGCCTGCAAGTGTAGGTATTACTTCTCCTCTAAGAATGTATATTATCTAAAGCATCTAATCAGCATGAATGGATAAAATGAATATGCATTTACAGTATCTTCAATCCCTGAAATTTTAAGTAATTAAGGTAATACATACTTTGTTAAGAGTATGAGGAAAGAATTGCATAGAAAAGACATTCACTACAAGAATAGTAACTTAGGAGGAGAGTTGATTGCAGGTTCCTGACACCTTGCTTGCTCTGCTGGATATCAAATCTATTTTTGCAAGTTATTTCGGTCATTTAATCAATTTGATGTGCAGTTCATAGATGAATACATTTTTTAAAAATCCCTTTTATAATGGGGGGAAAGAGAAACAAGTGGGTAGTGAAGAGGCTGAATAACAGTTGGTGCACTCTACAAAAAATAAATCACTAGCTCTGGAAGAACATGTTTTTCACAAGTAATGCATAAGGCAACATTTTTTTTTTGCAATGATTTCCCACATGTTTTTGGGTGTGGGGGAGAAAGATTGTTCCTGTTGTTTTATTTGGTACTTCTCTCTTTTTTAACATGGGTTTCTTTTCATTCTATGGTACATCCTTTTTTATAACTGCAGTTCTCTTTCTCTTCTTTCCACGGCATTTACTGCCAAAGAGCTTTGGGTAAAGGGCAGGGGACAGGATTCAGTGTAATGAAATAGAACTTGCAAGCTGAGAAAAATTTGCAGCTATTTAAAATTGTTTGTAAATGTCTTGCCTGTTTGGATCACACATTTTTTATCTTTTGTGCATATGTGAGTACTTCTGAAGAATTTGGAGTAGTCCATCACATCCCTTCTATAGGAGCTACTGTTTGGAGAGCTACAAAGGCTGTAATAAGCCTTTACTTATCAGGCTTACATTTATGTCTCCTTTAAGTTACAAGATTTTGAGGGAGACCATGTCTAATTGCCAATTCGTGTCACTGTCTGTTTCAAAACTTGGCCACTGAAGTCTTTTTTTTTTTTTTTTCTTTATCTGAAGGGAGAGTATTGCATGTTTTAAACCATCTCATAATCCAGGGATCTGTATAAGTTTTTTCAGATCTGGGAGGGAGGTGATGTCTTAGTAACATGGTGCCAAGCCACACACCACTCACATACTGAATACTGTCTTTTGATTTTACTCTGAGGATATGGTCCTGACTGTAACCATAAACAGAGAAACATTTTTTCAGTAGCCTTTTTTTTTTCCAAATGGAGTCTCTCTCAAAGAATCCTAAGATAATAAGGCAGATGTGGCTTTGCAAGACAAAAGTTGACAAATTCGTTCAAAGAGGTGTGTAATAAGCCACTTTCTACACCTGCAAGATGGGTAGGACTGATGTAGGGCAGGTATCAGAGCTTTTCTTGAATTGCTATAGGGGCCCTCTGTTTAGGAATTATGGCTGACAAAAATTGCACAGGTGACCTAGAGATATTTTCTTCAGAAGAAGCTGAAGCTGAGGCCACAGAATGGGCTAAAACAGTCTTGAATTTGTTACACTAAGTAAGCTTGCTGACACACAACTGGATCCTATTCAGAATACCAATTTTCAATGAAAGGAGAAGGGGAGAGAGTAAAAGTCTCATTGTATGACTGAGAGCTTTGAAAGTTATGCTTGAGGAAGGGAGTGTTTCGTGTTGAGTCTAAATACTGTTCAGTACAGGAAGAGGAAGCTCTGTGTAGCACAGCAGGAGAATTTGATCAAGCAAAAATGGGAATCCAGTTTGAATAATTGAAGAAGGACTCCCTGTTTGTAGTGGAAGAAAAGAGGGATGACTTGGGCAGCAGCAATTGTTTGCTTGCAAGCAGGAGGCTGTAGAAGGGGAGAATTTGCTGTTTTGAGACTGCAAGCAAGTGAAGCATAGGCCATGTGTAAGGAAAAAGGATCCCCACCCGTGGCTCCGAGCCAAAGCGCTGCCTGTGAGACTGCCTGACAGCATTTGCAGCTGCAGGAAATGAGTTACAGCCCAGGCCAGAGGGGAAAGTAACTCCTGACAATGAGCTGGTGGGGTACGTGCTTTGCTCTGCTGCCTTGGGGCCAGGTGGCAGAAGGTGGGGACTGTAGTTTCCAAGGCACCAAACCAAGAGGGATCTGCTGCTGCTACACAGACGGATGTGATTGCATGCAGAAAGTGATATAGAGGAATATGTTGGTGTTGTACAAGACACCAAACCTTCATCTAAAAGTTCTGTTTCTTGATGAATCAATTACCTCCTCATAAAACTTCCAAATAACAGGCTGCCCATCCAGATAGCCAGCTCATGGAAAGACTTACGAGGAGCCCATGGGAGGCAAAGCTGAGCAGTCAGTCGAATTTAACACTCCACGCGTTTTAGTTAAGAAAAACATTGTAAAGGCTGTGCTGCAGTGTCAGTTCAATTTATTTATCAGGCAGACTTGAGATTGAACAGAGATGCATGCATTTTAATAGCTGAAGTTCAACTTCACAGTTACCAGTTGTTTGAAAGTGTAATAAATCATAAATTTTAATTTAGTCACAAATATTTTTTCCCAAAAGCACTGCTAGTCTAATAGTGCCAAGGATGGTTTGAATTTAGGTTGTATGTGTGTGAGTCTTCAAACATGTTCTCATGCCTTAGTCCAGGTAAATAAAGTAGCTGCAGTATAAAGTAAAACAAGAATTCTCTATCCTGGCTTTCCCACCTTGTGGTTTTAGTTAAGCTTGCAGTTAAAACCATCATCTGAGCATAAGTAAACTAAATAAAATGTCAGCAATTGACTGTGGTCCATTAGATAATAATCTTTGCATTGAGCTTTATAACCAAACTGTGTCAGAGTTAATAGCCAAATTCTGATTAAGCCTTGATAAATAGTAAAGTCTTTATGAATTGCTTCCTTGTCATTGTGCAATCTTAAACTAGACAAGGAGGTTCAGTGAATCTCACAATTTGAATTTCTAGACAAGTTCTCTCAAAGTCAAGTTCACATGTGCTCTGAAACATCATAGGATTGATTTCTGCATAAACCTGCCTTTAACTCCTGCATTATTCTTTTATCATAATGCAGCCCAGGAAGACTTGTGAGAGACCTCAGTATTTCCCATGCTGACTCTATTCATGAGCATAAATACATGGTTAATGTGTCCCTGGAGATTTCGTACATAGCTAATGAAAGGATTTTGCCCTGTTTGTGAGATCAGTATTACAGCTGAGAAAGGGAAATTTTTATAATACTGGCTTGAATCTACTTTTGGTCCCAGAGAGCTGCCAAATATATTTCTCTTATATATTGTGGTTGGAAAGAAAATAGGTGCATAAAAAGTATCTGCTTCAGAACAGATGTATTTGCACAGCTGATCTTTGGGAGGTAGAGGGTGGATATAAACCAGCAATTCTGATGGCTTTAGGTTTCCCAGGAGAGTAGTTATTTTCCTTGCAATTAGCCTTTCTTTGACAGCAGTTTCTTTTTCTAACCAAGGTTAAAACAGAGTACAAACTCAAATCATATCCTGCAAATGTTGTTTCTATCTTGCAACAGAAGAAAACCTTCCTTAAGGGTTGTTTGATTTCCTTAACTTCTCCCTCTTCAGGTGCAGCAAACTAAAAAGTTTCTGAAGTGTTGAGAATTACTTGGTGAGGATGTCTTTGTAACCCATATTTTGCTTGCTGCTTTTTTTTTTTTTTTTTTTTGTAAGGAGCAGGCTAGAGCTGATGATCTTGTGCACCTTTTGGGACATTCTCACATTACATTACATTACATCATCTGTCATCATCACTGCCTGCTGGTGGAACCAGCAGGATTTAGGGTTCCACTGACTTCCTCCAATTCTGTTTTTGTGAGGAGGCTGCTGAATGTGTTCCGTTGACTTCATTTCACTTTTCCCAAATAGTAAAATAGGATGCTAAACTGGAAATGTTGCATCACTTTTAACATAACTATCAGAAGCATTTTTACAAATGCCCTTGACATCTCTTAAATTGTTGGCATTATTATGCAATGTTTCACTTCTGTTTTGAGTGCATATTCACTAACGTAGGTATAATTACAATTCAGGACATGCCTGTTTTTTCTCCTAGTTTTGAGTTGAGTACAAATAGCAAGACATTTTCCTCTATCTGGAACAGCTATTGAACCTAAATTTGTTTTTGTCCAGCATGGAAGTTAAGCAAAAAAACAATGGAATTCTTATAGCAAACTATGTAAAAGAAACTGTTGTGATAAGTTAATAAAAACATTTAATGACTCCATGAAAACACAGTGATCACGCTTTTCAGAAATTTGCGATCTGCATTTTCTAGGATGGATATATAATGGTTAACCCCGTAGCAACAGAAGATATTTGCATAGCTGACATGTAGGCATAAATAGTAAAGGTTGTCTTAGGTGAACTTATTATCAAATTATCCTTGATTACCAAAACCTTGTAATTTTTCCCAGTGCTTGTAAATCAGCTGTGGCCAACCTCTACTGCTTGTTAACCATTTACAGTGCAGCTGAAATAGTCCCTGTTATAAGAAGAGCTTAAATGTGTGTCAGGTTTTCAAGAGCAGACTGGACAAAGCCCCAGGTATGCTGGTCTGATCTCATAACTGACCCATCCTTTTGAGCAGAAGATTGGACTACATGGTTTTTTGAGGCCACTTGGAACTCAAATTTTCTTGTGATCCTATGCTAAAAGTTAGTATTGCTAGCAAGGACTTGGTGTATTCTAAGTATTTCCTGGAGTCTTGGACTCCCCTTAGTGCCTTTGGGGCTATCAGAGATGCTGAAGATTTTTGCCCCCAAAGACGTTTTTTCCACATAAGAAACAGGAAGGAATCATAAGAAGTATTTCTCCTTGTGAAAAACTGCAGCTGTGCTTGTTATACCTTGCTGGGTGTGGTCCTAATTAATACTCGTTTTTAATATAAGCTTCAAAGTATCAGTGATGTGGAGATGCTTCAAACATGGAGTCCAGGGAAATCCAGCTACATGTAAGAACCTGCAGATATGCTGAAGAAAGGAAAGCTGCTAGGGGTTAAGATCATCAAGCCCATCTGGTAATCCAGCACTTGCAAGCGCACTGCTAACCATGTCCCTCAAAGGAAACATCACCTCCCCATTGGTGAATTGTCATGCTGGTCTGCAGCATGACAGGCAGGGACTCTGTGACTAGATGGAAATGTTCTTTAGGCAGTATTAAACAGAAAAGTTTGACTGGTGAAAACCACCAAATTGTTAACCACATATCTTAAATTTTTTATATTAGTAGCCAATCTATTTTATGAGACTTTATTTGTCATGGCCTGACTTAGTTGTTGGCTGGTTCTAGTGTATTTCATGCTGACTTCTCTCATTGTCTCAGGAGTAACAAAATACATGTACTTTAAATGCTGGTTGATTTAGTAGAACAGGCTTAGGTGAGTTTATCCTTTCATCCTAAAGAGGTGGCAGGACACATATAGTCATGCCAGAGTCAGTTTGGAAAGCACTGACTCAGAGCTCTGTTTACAGTCTCAGAGTAACATCTGAAGACCTGGTGTTTACAGCAGGTGGTACCCTGGAGATGTGTGGTGTGTTCTCTTTGTGTCCTGGTTGCTTGCTTCAGTGAAAGCCCAGGCAGTGGCATCCAGTGCCTGTTCACATCACCTTTGTAAGACTGTGTGAAGTTACAGTCCTCTAATTGGAGTAAATTATTGGTAGTAGCATTTGACTGTCTTTTGCTGTTTGTGGAATAACAAAGCTTTAGTCTGTTATTGTTAGCATTATTAACCATCTAAAACTTCTCCAATGATGTCATGCTTTGTTCAGGTGGAACTAAATGGGACAAGAGAATGTGGAAAAATTTTGCATCAATTAAAACGATTTTCTGGCACCTGAATTTTAGTTGCTGCCCTATGGGAGCATTGTTGTCTTAACTGAGTGTAGTAACTTACTGAAATATCTAAAGTATACACTTAGAGTGGCTATTTCATAACTGCATTTTCACAATTCTACTAATGGGTGATGATGTAGGAAGTTTACCCTTTTCAATTTTGTCAGTTGTGTGATGACATTAATTTCTTTGATTCAGTGCTAATTTTCTTTTCAGGGGGTGTAAAAGCACAATCTGCATAACACAAACAAAAATATCTTACCTTTTTAAGGACTGAATTATGCTGTATTTATAATTCAGAGTAGATACTAAAAAAATGTTAATTACAGTGCAAAAACTCTCATATTTGTGGAATTGTTTGACAGTACACAATTTCAAATGTTTCTGAGTTTTATTATCTGATAGGCAATGTATAACAGTACAAGCCCCAGTCCTGTGGACTTTTTTGCTCCTCCTTTCTGTTGTGCCCAAGGTAAAGTTAGCTTCCACATATACTTAAATGTACTTAGTAACAAATCTTTGTTTATAATTTACAAAAACATGGTGTCTGAAATCCAGGCTTAAAGAGAAAATGCCTGTTTCTGTTTTTGCTCTCCTGTTAGATGCAGTGCAGTGAAATTGAGGAGGTTTCTTCATTTTGCTGAAGTATCTTTTAATACAATAAAGGAAGCTATGAAAGTATGTAAGGATTTTTTTTCTGTTAAATGCTTCTATTTGAGATCCACTCAGGTGCCTTTTCTGCTTTCTGAAGCAGTGGGATGTTGGAGTGTGGCTGGGCTCCATCTGCCACACCCAGGAGGGCCATGCAACTTAACCTGAACTGGGACCTGTGGTAAGCAGTACTGAGCAGAGACAAAAGAGGAGAGGTGGCAGTGAAGTAAACCTTTGTAACTAACCAAATTGCATTTTACAGATTGAACTTAGGCAGAAGTGGAATAAGAAAAGTGTTTTGGTCAATAATACCAAGCAGCAGGAAGGAGTAATTCCTCCAAATGCATTTGTATGGAGCTTCAGCATTAGTCTTTCTTACAGAGAGTACGTGCCTCATTTTATAAGCTTTGCTTTTGTTGTTTTGAGATTTTAATGACCTGGTTTGACCTGGTAGAACTGTTCATTCTCCTTTTAAGTGACTTAAAAGAAATTAATTTTAAGTTAAGAACAATTCTGTATTCTGAGCACTCCTCATGAATATATTCTTTTGTCTTTGACTGCATGCATTTTTAGTTAAGATAATTACCTAAGAGATTTATGCTAGAAAGAATCCAAACCTCCTGTATGTGCAGCTAAAACTGGTTTGGAAAATTAAACCTTGTTTTGACCAGGTTTTTTTTTCACACCAAAAGGCTGTTTTCCCCTTAGGGAAATAAAAAAAAAAAAAAAAGAATGATGAAGGGTGACTTGTATAATAAAATAATTGTAAAAAACTGAGCGATTCTTCAATATGTCTCATTAGGACAAGCAAATATTTCTCACTTGGAACACATTTTGTGTTTTCTCCAAAGAAGAGATGACACATGGCCTATTCCTTCTCCCCTCCCACCCCTTGCTAAGAACTGAATGTATGTGAAACAAAATTCCTTACACTCATCCAAAAGATTTTGTTTGAATTATCTAAAGCTGGTTTGTTGTGGTTTTGCTGACAGTGGCTGGGATCCTTCAAGCTGGTTTGGCATGCTGCAGTAGTGGCTGCTTTGAGGAGTCAGAATTTTCCCAAAGCTTTTCCAGATAAACAGAAGACCAGGGACACTGAATATCTCATCATTTTTTGAAAGGCCTCTTCATTTTTGGGAGTGGTATATAGGCTCCAATCCCTTGGCTACAGGAGCACAAAACAGAGTTAAAATTTAAGTAAATAATAGCCAAATTATTAAGATGGGAGAGAATTTACTGTGTCATGTGCTTTTTGATATTCTTTCTTACTGTAGGCATGAGCAACAGCTAGGGCATGTTCTGCAAAGCTGGAGACAGGAAGGACTTGTTTAGATCCTAGCCTGGATGATTGAATAGTTGGATACATGGTTCATTTCCCAATACTTTTAATTAAAGCCTGAGTACTTCGGTGTCTTGATACCAGTTGCTCTTTACAAATGCTTTACCCAAGATGTAGAATGGAAGGCTACAAATCTCCCAGCCAAAAATATATCTCATTGCCCTTAATCAGAAAATACTTTTCCTAAATTTGCCAGCTAATGAGAGAACCAGTGTGTTTTGTTGGAGGAGGCTGTTGGTTGGGGTTTTTTTTTGGTTTGTTTTTTGGTTCGTTTTGAGATTTTTTGTTGTTGTTGAAAAATACCAGTATTTTGAAGTGAGTTCTTGGAAACATCAAATTAAGGAGGTTCACACAATTCATTGCACAATACAGTTTCTGACTGATTGAGTTTAAAGTGTCTCTGGCAGCTGGCAGCAGGGGTAGTAAAGAACAGGAAACAACACTCTGAATGTTAAGTCCAAAGAGCTGCTTTTGTAATGATACTGTTCCTTGCAGACTGGCAGTGTTATTTATCTGAGAGACCGAGGAGCAGCGAGACTATTTTTTGGGAACAGGATGATCTTTGTGTGCAGAGCTAAAGAAACCAGATCCTAGTGGTGCAGCTGTACCCCAAGCAGTTAAACTGTGCACACATTGTACACTGAGGAAAAGGCAAAGTTAGGCTCCTTTCAGAATTTTCATGGTAGTGTGGGAGCTCACCTTTGAAGATTCAATCTCTGATTTATTTATTGATGTGGTTTTGCTTTCTACAATTTCTTGATTGTGTTAGAGTATTCTGATGTGGGGCAAGTGCCTAAGTTGCCAAAGATATAATTTGTATGGAAAATCTGTCTGTTTTAGTTTTTTTTTAATGCAAAATGCATATCGTAAATAAAATTCCTATTGATTTGTGCAATGTTATTTAGTTCAAGAATTTTAATAGGTATGGATTTATGTCTGAGTTTTGCTCCTAGGTCTGAGTGGTCTTTTGTCTAGCACAGTTTTAGAAGTCTGAATCTTTTTTCTCCCATACACATGACTCAAAACTGTAAGAACTGTGCAATACTAAATCATTTGTCTCATAGATTACTTCAAAAATAGTTTTGAAATTGTGACATTCAGATGCTGGCAGAAGTGAATAAGAATTAACTACTTCTGTTAATTTTGGTTATCTATCCTCTTGAGATGAACAATAATTTTTAAAATAACTTTGCAGTACTGATTCTGAAATCCAATAATTACTTCTTTTTAAATGGTATTTCAGGAATATGAGGGGCAAGATTCTGGAGAGGACAGATTTAGTTTTGCTTGAGAAAAATATTGAAGCTGTGTTTTCTCATACTATAATCTTTCAAACACAGACACCTCCCCACCCTGTGAAGACAGATATTAAGGAAGAAAGGTTAGCTCTGTAGCTTCTTGCTCTCAGGCAACTCAGAATAGTTATTTAAATTTGGAATTTCTGCATTTTGTTAGCTTCCCTCTCTTGTTCTGCTTGTTTCACCAAGGTGGTTCAAAATGCAATGGGGTCTTACGAAGATTAGGTTGGAATGCTGTTTATCCTTGTTCTAAAAAATTATATTATGTAATTCTATTATGTATTTCTATTACCATGAAAATATCTTAGGAGTATGAGAAATGCAGTCAGCTTAACTCCAGTTGTCCTGTAAATGAAAGAAGGGATGAATTATTAATAGACTAATAATAGAAGCCTCACATGAGGTAGCACTTCCATAAGGAAGTTAATACAGTGGCAAATGGTGGCTGCAGATGCTGCAGTTAAGAGCAGGTACCTGTGAGAAGCTAAGGCTGACTGTCAATGGCAGAGACTGGATGAGCTATTACATCTGTGCTGGGGTGAGCTGGCAAAACTTTATAACCTTAAAATGGTTTTGGGGGGCTGACATTGTCCATTAGTGATCCCTGAGATTAATTGCAGAAAGTTGATCCCATTCCTTCAGTGCAGTAATTGATACGGGCATCTGATGCTTCATTTGCGTCTGTCGTACAAAGTATGTGCCACCTGATCTACTTGGGATGTGCAGTGCATGCTTTTCTGGCTGGGTTTTTTTCTTCTTAGTTGCTTTGTTTAATCACTGGGATGCAGTCTTTCTTACTAAATGCTGTCTTAAAAACGAGTGAGCTCTTTTGCCTGTAATTTTAAAATCTTCATGAAATAAACAAAATTTTTACCTGGACATTTATTTTGTCCCTGCTCTAAGTAACTGGGAAATATCTTAAATTGCTAGGGCGCTGAAGGGCCATGCATTAGTACTTTTTGTTCAGAAATGAAGATAATTGTCTTCTTCTTTTAAAGAATATTATATAAAGTGTATATCCAAGAAAGCTCACTTCAGCTTTACGCAGGTAAGGCAAAAAATGAAACAGTTAATTTTACTTTAAAAGAGCTACAACTATTTAAGAGTTACAACTATTTCAACTCTTGTCCACTGGCACACATCAGCATGAGCTTTTTCATTGGTAATTTCACCAGAGTTTGTTTACCTGATAGCCTGTGGTCTCAAACACTGAGCAGCAGATGAAGCAGGGGCAGCTCACTGCTGCTCACTGCACGATGCAATTGCCTGTGCAGTCCAACCTCTTCTTCTGCACTGAGCTCGTGCTCTGTACCCAGCTGGCTTTTTTTCTAAAGATGTTCTCCATTCCTGTCTGTGAAATTAAGATTACCTGACTGGTTTGTTATTATCAGGGATGAGTTCCTACAAAAAACTGCTGATGCAAGGAGTTGCAGGAAGAGCTGTCTAACAGACAGGGGTAGCTAATGCAGGATATGGCACTGGAATACAGAAAACCGGATGGAGCTAAAGGACAAAGAGAGCTTTGTGGTAGAGCCTGAAGCTAGCCAGGGAAAGGCATTAATAGGCTGCCTGTTTGGGCATAAAATTACATGTATTGATACAGGTCCTTGTCTTGGAGACTGAGACTTGTGATACATCTTGAAGTGTTTTAAGTCTGATCTGAGGTGACAGTGGTACTGCATATTGGTCCCTCCCGTTAAATTAAGAAATGCTGTATTTGTGATACAGAAGTCATCTGCCTTTTGCTTATGCTTAGGAGAATTTCCAATTCTGAGCTGTCTGCCTTGTACCATAAGGAAGTTGCAGCTATTGTTTCAGTATTTGCATTGAGATGTTTTTCAACCAAATTCTTACCTAACACCGCTAGTGGCTCTACACCACGTTCATGTGTACTGTCTCCAGTTCAGGGTTACTGTGGAGCAATTGCATTTTACAAAAACTGTCTCGTCCAAGACAACTGTGTATCCGTGATACTTTCTTCATAACAGTGTAACCTGTAAAATAAGACTCTGAGACAGTCCATGCAGTCATTCTCTCTCCTTTGTCACCTTGATTTCCTCAGATTTTTCTCTGAGGAGTCAAGGCAAAACCTAAAAATAACAGTGTTTGTTTTCAGTAGAAACGGAAGAACTTTTTGCAAAAGCAAGCTGCAAATGATGTGGGTCCCAGAGCATTTATAATATCTTCCTGCATATATTATTGGTTTTATAAGGGCAGCCTACATGCAGTTGAAAAGCAAAACAAAACCAACCTAAAAACAGTTTTGTGTATAAATTTTGTTCTACTTTGGTCAAGTTTTTTTTATGTATGGAAATCACTACTTCAAAGCTCTATTGATTACCTATCTAACTAGATGTTGGGTAAAGCTGGGAGACTTTTACCACAACAAGAATTGCTGGATATTCTTGAGTGTGCTTGATGTGCTTGGGAACGGTTGCAGAGTAAAAGAAAGGGTTTGTTTAATTTATTTTTTTTCTTATTTAACTAGAAGCTAGAATGATTCTCAGATGTTTTGCAATTTCACGAAGAATAAACTAGCCTTAGTGGAAGTCTCACTGTAGGTGGTAAATTATAAAGATCACTTACCCTGGAGAAAGAGAAGGTTTTCTTCCTTTGCCTTGTCCGCCCCCCTTCCAACAACCCCGCCCGCAGGAATTCAGCGTCATTTGAAAGTTGTTTTGGGTCAAAAGAAAATTGATCAGGAATCAGAATTAATGGTTTCAGTGCAGGAGGCTGTAAAGGAAAAAAAACTAATTCAGAATTTATATTAGCTTTCCTTAGGAAGCAAAACATTATTCTCAGGTGGAGGGTGACCACGACTTTTCAGTACTGCAGGCAGGAGTGTGTGTGTGTACCCAACTTGTGTTACATGCTAGTGATAAGCTTTCTGTAACTCTGGGACCCTATAGACTCTCAGTTCCACATCACATTCCGATTTATCCTTGCTTACATCCATTTGTTTGTGCTGGTATCATTGTCAAACCCCTTCATGGTTTTATTTTCTTCTTACCCCCTCTACATGTTTTTGTATTGTATAGAATTGTTTGTTCAGTCTCACTTTTGGGCTTTTCTTCTCCCATGATCATATAATATTAGAAAAAAATTCTTTTTTGTTTTTACAAAAACTAAATTCTTGCTTTTGCTGTTTATCTATCTAGTGAATGTAGCTCCTTTAAAATTAGCTGATAATGTGTCCAGGGGAAGAAATCAGACATCTTCTCTAGGTTTGCAGAGCAAAAAAAACCCCGCAATTTAATATTTATAGGAAAATGCTTTTGTGACATGCTCGGTGAAGAATGCATGTACAAAAAAATAAAATACATGCAGTTTCAGTTTACTGAACAGGAAGACAGCTTAATGAACTAGAAATATATCTTGCAGAGTATGAGCTCAGAGGTGAAACAGATCTGAAATGTAGTTTAAACCAAGTAAATTAAACTAATGTGTCAAATGGCATGGATTTTCTGCTATTGTGGGGTTTAGTTGGTTGATTGATTGATTGTCACAAACAAGGCTCAAGAGAAGGGGAAGGTGAAGACAGAATCTGTTGTTTGTCAAGGAAAATGGGAAGTTCCAGGGAAAGCACTGCATGGTTTAACTGATGAGAAAATGTCTTTTTTGTATTTGTGCCTCTAGCTAAAGCATCAAAAACTATGCAGCGTAAACTAAAAAGAGGTGTTAGAGGTTCATTTGTGCATTCTGGTTACTATAGAGCTCTGTAGGGCTACTAGCCTGTATCTTTTCTGAAGGCTGAGAGGAAAACTTGCTGCTGTGCTGTATTTTTTAAGATCGCCCTGAGCCTCAATTAGGGTAGTTACGGTAGAGTGTAATCTGCTGCATCTGGCTATTCCCACATGTGAATTTAAAGACTGGAACTGTGTTCAGTGAGTCAGAGGAGAGCATCCCTGGGAGAGAGGAGCTGCTCTGACGGCAGGCAGGGGTCTGAACCAGCCCGAGAAGATAACAGCCACTTCCTCATCCTGATGGCATTGCCTGCAACCTTATCTGGGTGAACACCTCCAGGAGAAGCTGCGACCCATCGCGGGGTGCAGGCGAGGAGGTTTTTGGAAGCTGTGGGTATCGGAACAGCCGACTCCTCACCATGCCGAACAGGATTAAACAGATTGACACTCTGGGATCTCTTCACTCAGTAAATCCTACCTGCTGTGGCAACGGGCAGCCGAGTGGCTGTAAATACTGGATCCTGGATTTAGGTACAAATACGCGCACTACAGATACAATGGGAAGGGGGAGGCAGGTTGGTTGGTGGTTTGGGGGATGTTTTCAAATCACGGGAGTTTAGTAGGACGTTTTTTTTGTTTTCCTCCTTCTCTTTTTCTCTACTCTCCCCTCCTGATCTGACCCCAGCCAGAAAACGCAGAGTATTACAGAAAGGACCTGTATGGGAAAGGGAGCAGTTATGGAATTAATCTTCTCTGTAAACTACTGAGATGCTGTACAGTAAGCTCTTTCAGAAAAAAGCTTGTAAAAGGCATGTGCTACTTTATGGGGTTTTTTACTTGAACTAGGGAAAAGAGAAATGGTAACTCTTGCTCTGTGAAACATTTTTAATGGTAGTATTTTAAGAGATTTACAGAAATTTTCTTAGAATGTTACTGTTAAACCAAAGAAATCATAGATTATTCAGTATGTATCGCTTCTGTTAAATTCTTTTTGAGAAGTAATGCTTTTGGGGAAATCGAGCTTGAAAAGAAAGGGCATTTGGGAAATCAGTCAGTCTGTGAAATTTATTTAGAGGCAGCATTGATTCTGAAATGTAATACGGAGGTAAGCTGTGCTCTTGCATTCTCGACTGGAGGAGCACAGGATAAGGGCAAGGATGTTCATGTTAAACTCATTTCTTGATATGTCTTCTCCCATTCCTCCTTTGTAATTTTTAACAGGAAACAGTATTTGTGCTTGGCATTGATCTGTTGCTGCTGAACAAGTTTGCATGATACGCATTAAAATGTTGGAAGTATCTCCAGGACAAAGCAGGGCTAACCTTTAGTATCTGGAGCTGATGCACCTGTTGGGATGCCTACTTACATACCTCTTGCTGTGCACTGTGTTCATATACTTTAAAAAATTCAGCATAAGGCAAGTTATAATCGGTGTTATTTGATAATATGCAAACTTCAGTTATGGTTGGATGAGAGGAGAGGGAGGATGGTAGAAGGCTTGCAAACCTGAAATCAAGGATGTAATGAGAGCTAATCTTATCAGAGACCTCTGAAGACAGGGTCGCGTGTCAGAGGATGGTCATACCTCTCAGGAGTTCCTCGTAAGGTAACGGGGCGTTGGAGTTCCAGCCAGTGGGAGTTGATGTTAGCAGGCTGTCATCTCTGCTCCAGCAATAGAGCTGTGTTCTCAGAAGGCTGCTCTGTAGCCCCCAAGTGCTGCACAATCGCTTCCTTAAACAGCAATTATTCCGGTTTTTAAAAGTAAACAAGTACAGGTTTACAGTACTTCTTGCAGGAAGGTGGGAGTGAAAGGAGTCAATTATAAATAGTAGTTGATAGGCAGAATGTTCTGCAGCAAAATATTTTAGAGCAAGTGCTCACCCAGAGCTGTGACTGCCTAGTCTGCTGGAGGTCTGTTCATGGCACGGCAGCAGCCTTCTCCCCTTCCTGTGGCTTTGCATTCTCCTCTTTTGGCTGCAGCGCCTTTGCTTCATTTTTAAACTCTTGGTGTTGCAGTGGCTAGTTTACTTCCAAATAATTTTTACACAACATATTTTATAAAGTTCTGGGTGCAGTCAGTTCCTATCAGCAAGATGCTTTCCGGTATGACCATAAATTAGGATCATAGACACATATGAAGTCTTGCTTGGCAAACATACATGGTTTCAAAAACATTCTTCATTGTTCCCTTCCTGTGTCTTAAAAACAGATGTCCATGCGCACAGAACATGCCCTGAGGGGGCTCAATAGCCTTTCGTAATAGGGGAATAAAGCTTACTTGCATACCCCAGTATAACTGTAGCTATGCCATTTCTTGTACTGGAATAAGTAAAAATTGTATCTGTAGTATCACTGGCAACTGTAAACTTAAAACTGGTAATGTGGGATTTAGGCTTAATATTCAGAATGTACTCTAGTCCATTATTTTATTCGTAGAAGACCTCGCTTAAAGATTTTTTTCAGGAATTACAAACTTTGGTGCATTTTTTTCATTAAAATGTTACATTACATGTACAATTAATAATTATTAATTCCTGCTTAATTAAATGATCTGAGGTTTTGCCCCACTTACACATCAAGCCTGAAGGAAGAAAAACTCATTCAGATATAAGGAGAAAGAAAGTAGGGCTTTGAGTAATGAATTGGCAAGAAACTATTAAAACTAATAAGAAACTATTGTATTTTTGCCTTTATCTGACATCAGTTGGAGAAAGCAGTGGTATTGGTAGGAGGAAACCAATTCTCATGATAATTCCACCCATTTCTGTAACTAAAAAATGCTTTGCATATGAGACAAGAGAGAGAAGATAAATATTAAACTTGTTTATGGTTATCTGGCTGGAGAGAGTGTTGAGTTGCTTCAATCTGGAATGGAATATTGAAAATAACATATTTTTTCAGTTACCTTATGAGCTGGAAGAAACAATAGCATGTATGTGTTTTAGTCCCTAAGTGAGTCTGTATTTCACTTGGGAAATTCGAGAGGCAAATCTCATGGATAAAATCCAGGGAATAAATGTACAACCCCCAAATTTATCCTGAATTTACTAACCATCTGGGAGCTGGGTTTTGAGGGAGGAAAGGTGGTTGTAGGAGTAGAGAAAGAATAGAGAATTAGCTTTGGAGAAATAAATTTATTATATGTGCAGTAGATTGCTTAAAAGAATGTATGCGAATCAAACTATCTCTCTTTTTTCCTCTTTCATAACATTTTATGGTATATCAAGCCTCAGAAATAATTCATCCATAAACCAGGATGCTTTTACTGTAAAGTAATTGTTAGCAAATGGTGTCCAAGAGAGGATAAGAATCTCTGAGGACTGAACTCAGAGGATGCAGTGGGAGAGTCCAGTTATTACTAATGGGTTGGTGTAATTCTTGGCATAGATTCACATATACACTTTGAAAGTCTATTCTTTTAGAATACAGATGGAAGCTGTTAAGTATGTGCTGTGTGTGCCTTTCCATCTCCACAAAGAGCATGCAACAAAAATCCTCCTGAAACTGAGCTCATGTAGCAGCTATACAGTTACACATGCAAAGGTGCTGCTTTCCTGACCTCTGCATCCTTACTCACTTGTTCTTGGCTCTTCTGAACCATTAGGCTGCAGGACTTGCCAGAGAGTTAGCTGGAGGTGCTGTTTCATGGTTAGTAGCAAATGAGCTACGTGTCAGGTACTGCAAGTTTATTTACCCTGTGCTTGCACATACGATCCAGCTGCTTCTTGGGCATCAACATCAGCAGTCACACAGACTGACCTGGGAGTAGATCCTGCAGAAAATGCTATACCATTCCTTCCTCCCACACCCCAAGATCCCCCTAAAAAAGCCACAAACAGCTAAAACAATAAGAACAGCAACAAAATGTTACAAGGTATAAGAGTTTGTGCAAGAAAAATACTGATGTCCTTTTATAATTGCCATCCCTGCATGTGAACCTGAAGATATGAGACTCAGTTTTTTTGCTCTGAATGAGCTGATAAGATCCACAGCTATCCTCATTTTCATCTGAATTACTCCTGACTTTTTTCTCCTTTACTTTGGATATATTGGACTGGACTTTTCAACTGGACTGGACTTTTCAGTCTGTTGAAAAGGCAATTTCTGTAGCTCTGAGGTGGGTTACGTGTGAAATAAACCAAGACTGAGCAGCAGTGTGGATCAGATGTGTGTATGGAGTTAACCCCAGGCAGCCTTCTGACTCTAATCCTTAGAAGTCTGTTCCTTCCACTGCAGCGCTTTCCACTCAGACTTTTAGAAGTACTGCCTGAAAACAGAGTTATTTTAAATGGTTCTTTTAGCACCAGCTCATTCTCGAAACAGCTACTCAGTTCTGACTTTTTTTTTAAGGATGCAAAAGGAAAATACATGCTTTTCTGAAGGAAATGTAGTTAGGTTTATATACAAACTTCATGTAATAAGGACTCGTAACTCCATTTTTGTATTAAGAAAAAAGTGTTTATATGTAAGCATTTTTTGATTTTGCTATGATGTCTGTATTCCTGTGTATTGCATATTCAGAATACTTAGGGTAGCATTTCTAGATTTTTCTTCAAAAGCATGATGGAACAATGACCAGTCAATACCAAGAGATTTCACATTTCCCAGAGAGAGACCAGAAGGAATATTGATAAAACTTTGAAAAGAAGGGTGGAGTTTGATTTCATAACAGGAATGTGTTTGTGTCTTTACTTCCTTGTCAACTGTCTCAGAGAATACCTGTATCTAAGCATCTGATGCGTATAGTTTTGTATCATAGTCACAAGTCTGTATGGAATGGATGGGCTAAAACTGAGGAAAGCAGAAATATTCCAACTTATATTTCAACTTAATTTCCCTCTTGCTGTGATACAGCTCTGCTTTAAACAAATAACTTCAGTGGAGCAGTAGTGTAAGAATGGGGTATTGCCTTACATAATGAAAGTTTCCTCTAGGTGCTCATTGCAAGACTGGTAATGAACAATATGTTCATAATCTGCTTTTGAGCAGAGCTATAAGCAGCTGTAACAACCCATTGAATTTGCTCATCTAGGCTTGTGCTGACTGTCCCTTAGGGGAGGTAATGAGAGGAACAGAATTTAGATAATAAAAATATATTCTATCCTTCTTTGAAAAGACAACATCAGTAACATTAACAATCCTCACCCATAAAGGTTGGTTTTCCTCACAGACAGTAAGTATGCTTACTAAACCACTTACCCTGTTTTTTTGTTTCCTTGCATTTGAACATGGGACTGGACACCTCCAGTCAATCTTCTTGAGTGAATGGTTACAAAAGAACACCACCCAACTTATAAATTATGTGGACTAGTTTGCCCTAAGAAGAGTTTCACAGAGGTCAGCTGTCTAGAGGCATTGTAGGAGATGCTGGGGACTTGGTGAAAAGAATAAATGGGTTTTTTTCAATAGAAAAAAGAATAGAAGCTCATTAAATTTATCTCACTTCCACCAGATTACTTATTTGCCCCTAAATTTAGGCTTACAGTTGAGTCTGTAACTTTAAAAAGCAGTAATTACTGTTTTATAGAAATTATTAAAGATTTTCTTCCCTTCCTCTGCTTCATGCTTAATTAAAGCAAGTAATAAGAATTCTGGTTTATTACCTTTCAGAAGAAGTTTAGTTTTCTTTTTTAACCTTTTTTTCCCCTTTTGTTTCTTACATCCAAACCAGTTTTGAACAGCTCTCCCATGATCTTACCACATCATTTTCCATTGGCCATTTAGCTAATATTAGATGGATGGGAGCTGGGGAGAGACATGAGGAATTGGAATTTAGATGACTGAGTGAAAAAGGCAGTTTACAGCATCACCTTCCTTCTGAGGCTTTATTGGGAAAGTTTAGGAAACAAAAACAATGGAAAAGTTGCATGACAAGATGTAGCCTTTGTGTATGCATGGTATGAGCTTAATCATGCCAAAGAAAATTCAGCAGTACGTATGTTATTCCTGAAGAGACTGTAATCAAGTTAACAAACATGGCAATGATTCTGTTTTTAGTATTCAGTGTATTTGAATTGCACACTGAGATGAAATGTCACATCTTCCATTAATTTATAATTTTAAAATACTCTACAGCAAGGAGTTATCTTTCCCCTTTTAACTCAATCTATGTTCAAAATAGATGAATTTGTGGAGGAGTATCTTCCCCTTTCCCAACCCCTTTAAATACTTCATCCTGAATCGGCATCTCTGCAGCAGATAGGCATTATGACTTTCAATAGCTCTCTGCTAGTCAACCTTGCAGTGAGTCTGTTTAAAAAAACCCTTGTATTTCCACTGTAACTGACCTTTATTAAAATCACATGTGCTCTCATTGTATTGCTCAGGTTACATTTCCATCTGAAGACAAAAAATATAAAACCAGTTCAGTTTCTAATCACTGTCTGCTTTTGATAATGTAGGTATTGAGGTGGGATTGCACTGGGAGGAAGTTGTCTGTCATCACCTGCAGTCATCTCATTGCACAGTGGGGAGGCTGAAAGCAGTGGCATGGCCACAAGGGCTCCAGACTCTGTGCACCAAAAAGGTCAACATTTTACCATGCAAAATAATGTTTGTTATACAATTAATTTCTATCACTTACATTAATTAGCTGTGTAAGAAGCAAGCATCATTGTCTAATGAATCCCTTTCACTAATACAATTAATTGGATAAGGAGGAAACATCATTTTTTAGCTATATGAATTTTAGAAGACCCATTTTTATCCCTGTAAACCATTCCATCTTCGCTCCCGATTCCCTAAGTTACTTTCTCAATGTATTTTTTGAGGCTACAACAATATAACATTTGGAAAGAGAAAATGACCAAAGTTACTGTAATAGCCCGAAAGCTAAACAGTATGAGTATATTATTATTATTGAGCTTATGGCAGACTTCCTAACTTGAGATTGATGTGTTTGTACAGCTGTTGCTGAAGCTGTGGCTCCAAACAATTGCTAGTTGTTCTAATGAGCTCTTCTGCTTTGAATCAAGAGGATGGGGGGGAAAGAAAAAAAGACTGTTAAAACTGCTGTTGGATTATTATGTGTATTTAGGTTAATATGTAACTGCAGTAGGTGAAAAGGAAATAAATATTTTTTTTAGTACAAGTAGACATTTGAAACAAATGAAATTTGATAAACACATTATTTCTTTAGTTTCATTTGTTTTTGTAACTTTATACTAACACTGTGTAGTTAGTCTTTTTATAAACTTTACCAGTACAGCTGAAGGTACGCTTAGCAATTGCTAATAGTATCTACCCTTATTAAGTGTTTATTGACTCATCATATATTCTCTCAGTTTTACTAGAGAGTTTTTGGAGGTTTTCTCATGTGTTGGAAATTTTAAGGTGTTTCGAGAGAAATAAAAATGCATCTACTTTCATTTCTGGAGGTCACGCATTTGTAAATACATGGCAGAGGTTATATTTGCTCTAATTTTTTCAAACTTCTGGACAAAAGAAAAAAATACTTTTGGCATTTATGCAGATTTTGTGCGGGATTAATTTCTGCCTTCGTAATTGTGGGACTTGTTTATATTGATTACATGAAATGGTGGAAGCTAATTTCCTCCCTGTCTGTGAGTACCTTCTCAATTTCAACAGTACAGCAGAACTGTGTCTCGCTATTTCCTTTTGAGATCAGACTTGTTGAAACTTGCTTTTGCAATATCTTAGCAGTTTACAACCTTTTCCTTGATGTAGTGGAGGCTGTTTTAAAGTCTGTGTAGGTTAAATTCCTTCCATTGGGATGCCCTGCATTGCTGAGCTTTTGCACAGTGAAGCATGGCATGTGTTGCTTTAAATAACATCTGAGACCATGATTCTTCCTTGTGCAATTTCTGCAGACTTGCTTCTCTCCCTCCCTTCCTCCACAGCTTTCTCTGCTTTCAGCAGAGCTGAGGGCTTGCTGAATGCATCTTTTTCCACTCCCTTTTGGTTGGCTGTTCTATTATCTGTATTGATATGGACATTTTTATTTCATATCTGTTCATAATCTTTCTCTTCTGGACTGATGCACAAAGCTTATCAGATGAGCTGCTGTGCTGCTTCAGAGCTGTATTTCTAGGACTAGAGTTTATTTTTATCCATTTCTGAGCAAAAATTTACTTTGCAGCAAAAATTAGAGTAGCAGATGGTAAAACCCCTACAGCTCAGTAACAGATGAGCAGAATTAATTGTGCTGTTGCCCCAATTAAAATCTGAAATTGCTCATCATGAATCTTGTCAGGAGTGGTTCCCATTCGTATGTGACATACAGCTCTCCTCCATGAGCAGAGCCACATCTTTGCTGCTGGCATCCCCTAGCATGGCTTTTGGAAGGTGGGTTGCACGTGGCAAGCACGAGGCCGATTGATTGTCAGCAGTCAGCTGAACCCTGCCGAGTGTCTTCAGTGCCAATGTGGCCTACGAGGCCTTGGCCCAAAGCTCCTGCCTTCCTTCTTTTCCATTCTTTGCCTTGGATGTCACTTCTGTGCCCTGGGTGGCTGCTTGGTTTGTCAAAGGCTGTGTCATGGAGCAGTTGGAAGGGAGCGAGTGCTGCCAGCTCCCACTGCTCCAGCAGCTGTCTCGTGCCCTGCACAGCTTCCTGTGCTGAGAGCTTCAGTTCTCCAGCAGCAGCAGTGCAGGAGCCAAGGGCTGTACACAGCCCAGGGAACTGAGGAGGCAGCAGTCATTCCTGCTGCATCCCTTCTTCTGGAGGGAAGAATGGTTGGGCCTTGCCCTCATCAGATCTTCTACTTTGGTCATCCTGTAGGAGTTGGATATATACCTGGTACTAGGAATCTAGCTCAAATAGCACATACAGACAGTTGAAAATGTTTGTGTCTCTGTAGTAAAGCTCAAAAAATGCCCATTTTTGTGCAACGATGAGAAATTTGATCTTAAAAGCTACTGTATATAAAGCAAAATAGGGAAGATAACTTTGGTAATGTGGGAAAACCTGCTTGCTAATATAGAAAAGCAGTATTTGTTCAATTTTCTTTCACTATTTACGCTGAAGAACTTACTCAACTATTTAATGAAAGAAGTGTGTCACCTTAATGTTCTTACATTGCACGGTATGTATCAGCCTCTATAGGGAGTTGTTAGTATGTAACTTAAATCTGTCACTGAAAATCTTACCTGTTGTGGGTCTGCATCACAAATAACCTTCTGTGCTCCTTCACACTGATGTAAAATGATGTCCTATAAGGGGAGGCATAGGTGAAGTGCAAGAGATAAGTAACTGGATGATGGCCCCTGTTGGTCCGAGGGAACTTGCTGGAGGTTGTGCATGAAAAGGAGAAACCTTTGCCTGAAAATTAGACCACGTTTCTGTTCATTAGCTCTTGCATAAGAGCATGCCAGTGCCTGTGCAGTTAGTGGTGTGGGGAAATGCACCCTCCCTTCCAGCAGGAGACAATCACATTAAAATAATCAGGCCACTTGCTTTGATCTGTAAGGAGGATGACTCAGTAAACTGACACAGAGTGAAAACTCGACTGAGAAAAAGTGCTAAATTACATAAATCTGTCCTTGGCATGTCCGGCCAGGCACATGGATGTAGCTGTCTTTAAATCTGAACAAACAGGTGGCCAAAAGAATAGAGTTGAAATCCAGACACTGCCTGTTAAAATATAAGCTGTGTACAGGGAAGCTGAGATTTAATCTATTAAAAGCTTGTGGTTTTCCCAAACTGTGAAACTAAACTTCAGCGGTCTAAGTCTTAATACTTCCTACTTGTGACACAAAATGTATTTCTCGCCAGAAATAGGAGAGAAGAATAACTTACTGCAAAGAATGAAATGCCCCACGAAGTCCACTCTCCCTTTCTATAGTGCTGCCTTGTGCTTGTAGCAGTATATAAGATTTAGATGTGAGGTTTTATTTCCCTGTAGTCTGAATTCCAGAGAGCACAAACAGAACTACTTTCGTTAACCTGGGAGGGTTTTTTTTCTGGCACAATATTGTGCCTTCTTCCTGCTTAAAAACCCCAAGAACCAACAGCACAAGTGTGGATGAAAAGTTGTCCAGCAGTGCTAAGGGGAGGGTTTTTTCCCATCTGAATTTTGATGGCGTTTAGCTCACAGATAGCAGTTGTATTTGCAGGTCTCTCTGTGTACACTCTATAAGGCATGTGAAACCAGTTAAAAGTTTAAATGGAAAACCTTGATTTACAAAAACTTGGTTTTAAATTTATGAGGTAGAAAAGCGGGAGGAGATACTAAGAAAAAGATAATGATAACGTAACAGGAATTTAGTGTATTAAACATTTCAGGCACATGTCACTAATTTTTTAATTCAAATGAACAGTGAATTAATTTTGCCCTTACTCAGAGGTTTTCTTCATTCCTTTCTTTAATGCTGTTGCAAATATGTCTGTTGAACGACTTTTCTCAATATTAGAAAGACCTTTGGAAGTCATTAAGATGACAGTCTTAGGGGCAGGGTTGGGTGTTTTTTAATTGCTTGTTGGGCAGTTTAGTATCTCATTAAGAGAAGCTGAAGACTATCTAGCCTCAAGCTTAGAATTCCAGTCTATCTGATGTTAACATAATCAGCTTCTGGTGACATGGGAGACTTAATTATTGCATACATGTGAATCTAAGTGCTCTGGACTGGTGCCTGTATCAGTCAAAATTAATATAGATAATTTGTTCATCAGGGAAGATGTGCTGAGGAGTTGAACTTTTTATCTATTCACATACTTAAAAGAATACTAACCGGCATTTTGGCGTACTGCATAACTTTGAATTAAATGACAAGAAAGGTTTGCTGACCAGAGAAGAAGGCTCTGTTCCACTCCAGACACAAATGTGACTAAGGGATTTTCTTTTATGTATTGAGTATTAGATTTTCGCATTTTGTGATTTTTAAATTTTTTTTAAGAAACTAGTTTTATGTAAGTTTTATTGCTCTACTTCACAAGTCAAATTCATACTTCCCAAAGGGCATGGTGGAAATACCCCATTTGCAAACCTGATAATGCTTAAGCTTCATTGTCTTTAAATGGTAACTGCTGTTATGATGGCTTTTTAAAAGTTGAAACACATCTAATACGTTCTGATGTACATTCCAGTACTGGTTTACAAAAAATAGGCAGAGAGGATGTTTTTAAGAGGATACCCAGCTGGAGAGAAATAAAATTCCTGACACATACAAAACTATCTCAATGGTCTGTTTAATGGCAGATTGGTAACCTCTTACCACAAAAGGAGTTCCCAAGCAGAAACTGCACGTATCCATGACTAAAATAATCCTTGCTCTCTTTTTTTCACACCTTCCTCATCTAATAACAAGTGATCATTGTGTATCCAGACAGGCTTTGATGAACTTTTGTCATTAGATGCTTGTCAACTCCTCCTTGTATATTAAACCTGAAGTGCATCACCATAGATTGTGCTCTCTGTTTTGAGCCAACAAACAGCCATTTCCCCCAAATACTCATAATGTACCTGCAGCAGATCTTACTGATCAGCTGGTTGATTTCTCCTGATGAGTTTTCTTGGCATTGGTTGATTCGTTGGTTAGTTGGTGATTTTTTTGGTGGGTTGGTTGAGTTTTTGTTCCCTAAAGTCCATGGTGGATGGCAGATCTGCAGTGGCAGAGTGGCATTTCAGTCAGGGTTACTAAGTGTCCTTTCCTCTATTTCTCAGTCTTTGCCCCATCACTATTTCACAGACCAGACAGTGTGAAATGTTCTTATTTTTGATTTTGGAGCATTTTGTGTTTAGAGGTGCAGAGCATCAAACAGATTCAGTTTGATTCCCTCGGTAAAGAAGTCAGGGGTTCTGTAGCCCCTTGCAGTAAAACTCAAAAACCAGCAATATGGAAACAGTTAATACGGAGCAGAGTCTTTCAAGTCATCAACTAGCTTAACATGGCTGATTTATTTTTTAGGGAAAAAAGCAGTTTATTAATCACAGATGTGCATGTTTCTAGTGTTAAGAAAGCTGGGACTAGAATGAGAATTCCCATTTCCCTTCCAGTTTCAAAAATTTGCCTGTTTGTTGGAGGTAACTTTATCTTCTAGTTTGAGGGGGTCAGAGCCCATGCTGCCTGCCCTTTAGCTTCAAAAATATATTTATAGACTCTGAGTGAACTCTCTGACCTCACCACCAGAGCAGCATATGTGGTTTTTACTTTCAGGGAAATGGCATTTAAATGCCTCCTTTTCTTATTGTGGCTATGAATTATAAAACAAAGCCCATCCGTTAGGTTTTTTTAAAGTATTTTATTGAATTGCAGAACTTTCTCTACTTGAACAAGTAGTGCTTTTATTAAATTCGATGGTTTCTTGTTGGATTGGCATTGCTGTGTGTGATCACTACATGTGTGTTGGGTTTTTCTTCTCTCCAAGATGTCCATCTGTTTCATTTGTCTTTTTCTAAAAGGGAGTCTGATTCTCACTAGAAAGTTTACTGTACTTGAAACACATTTGAGGTTAGCATACCCCAAATTTATTCCATCTGTTTTCTTTTTTAAATTCCATGTTGTTCTCAGTTTAATTTTGAATACTCTTTTTTTCCTCTTAGCATGTCTTAGTGATAAAATATTCTTGAGCAACCCTAGAAAAAGAATTTTTTATGTAGTCATAAAGGAAACAAAGCTGATTTAGTGTAAACAATCCCAAGCACGGTAATCAATCAAGCCAAGTCTGTATCCCTAATTATATAGATAGAAGTAGTATATAGTGATGGGATAGGGAGAAATGAGACACTCCCGTGGGGCTCTTCTCACAGTGAAGGTGAAAGGTCTTTCTGTGCTCTTGAAAATGCTTGTATTGGATATTGATATTCCCTAATGCTTCGCTCTGGCAATGCCTCTACATAAATTCATGAACACGGGCACCTAGGTTTTATACATGACTGTGCTTTACTATTGTTACTGGGGTCCTGAGAAAACAGATGGGAGTAAGTAAGTGGAAAATCTGGATGCCTGTTGGCTGGGATGGGATGGGAAAATGAATGGTAAAGGGTCTCACAGGGAAAACACTGACGTGGAATATTTCTAGTGAGTGTTAACTAAGCTATGAGGTTTTAGAGAAGTTTTCTGCAGATTTATGGAGGGGCAAAAAGTCAGATCTGATCTCTGAAGTGGCCTAGTGGGTTGGTATTCTTTTCAGGTTAACTAATGCTGGTGATTTTGAATCTCTATGTCTTAATGACCTATTTAAGAAAATTTGATTATTAGACTGATGTTTTTATAGCAATGAAGTATTTTTGTTTCTTTTAAAAGGAGGTGTTATCAATGCTTACAAGTACCTTCAGGGTGGGTTTCGAGAAGATGGGGCCAAGCTCTTTTTGGTGTCCAGTGACAGGATAGGGGGCAATGGGCACAAATTGAAACAACATCCTCTGAATATGAGGAAGAGCTGTTTTACTGTGAGGCTGGCAGAGCACTGAAACAGTTTGCCCTGTAAGGTTGTGGAGTCTCGGGAGATACTAAAACCTGCCTGGATTCAACCCTGTACACTCTGCAGTCCAGTCATGGTCCAGCTGTTCTCCAAAGGTCCCCAACCTTTGTGATTTTCCTTCTCTCTGAGTGATTTCAAGCTTTAAAGAGCAGAGGGGAGCAGTGCTATCATTTTGGCATACTACTTACATTATGTCCACTTTTGTGATTCCCTGAAGCCCTAATAATACTTCAGTAAGGATTTCATATTAAGTCATGCAGAAGAGAAGATAAGAAGCAGCTACATGCCGCATGCCAAATGAAAACTAATGTTGTGTGGGAGGATATGGCTGAAGTATGTGCTGCAGAACATGTCTGGCTTACATTGTTTTGTCTCTTAGATCCTCTCTGCTTGAGCAGAGTGTACGTATTTCTTCATGCTCTTTTCCCTCCTCCTGCCCACAAACTCTTGGCTGACTTGGGTTTAAGAGTTAGGAATGGTACAGCAAAAGTGCAATTAGAGAAAAATACTTGTCTTCCATAGTTTCAGGGTCTCTGTCCTGTACTGCTTGGTTTTACAAGAAATTCGGTAGTTGCTAAGTGTAGTTTGTCAAAAGGATGTGTGAAAATCTGAGGAGGTGGAACACACTTTATAAAAAGAAGGGGTTTGTTAACTA
Source organism: Petroica traversi (assembly GCA_025920805.1). Classification (NCBI taxonomy): domain Eukaryota; kingdom Metazoa; phylum Chordata; class Aves; order Passeriformes; family Petroicidae; genus Petroica; species Petroica traversi. The sequence goes on along the minus strand of JAHLSL010000006.1, from coordinate 20,688,915 downwards.
TAGGCATGTTGCATGCTTAGGAATAGGCATGTTTGTCAAAAGTCAATCTTAGGCAATCGGTGCACCACCATGCTGCCTATTTTTTAGGAAGGAGCAATTGCAAAGGAAAGAAATGCAACAGATATAAAAATACAAAACGGTACATGGTGAACTTCTGTGAAGGCTTAATTTTTTCTTCTTATGTAAACAAGTGAATGTTCTGTATTTTATTTGCATGGAAGGAACCTTGTATGAACTGTTATTGAGAGGAAAAATATATACAAATGAAAGAAAAACTTGGCGGAGTAGTTGTAACATCTTCAAGCTTGGGAGTTTTAGAACAAGGCATTTAGTTTGTGCTTTAAGAAGCTTACTTACAAAAATACCACCACCATCTTCTCATCTTCTGTAGTCTGCTAGCACTATAGGCATGAAGGGTATTTATTGAAATACCCATCCACTGATGTGATTTCTGAAACAGGGCATCTGATAAGAATTAAAATGCATGATATAGTAAAGGTAAAGATTAGTTTGGTGAAAGAGCAGTCAAACTAAATTCTTACAGAGGTTTAATAGGAGATTGTTTGGATTCCTGTGGAGAGCTTGCAGATGGTTGCAAGTTTTGTTTGGAATTTTTTTAATAAGCAGATCAGGAGTTTTTTTACTAAAGTTAAAAATCTGTCATGATGTAGATGCTGATGGCTAGTAGGCTTACTTTTCTTGCATGTGTGCTGAGAACCCATAAGCAGTAATCCGAGTGCCTTGAGGGATACTCAGATTGCAAGTTGAAAACCATTGTTATAGATAATTAATTTCTTCCTTATGCTTTCCACTTCAGCAAGAAAATAATGTAGCAGTTCTTAGCACTGCTCTCCCAAGATTTAGAGACAAAGACAGCTAGTGTTGCTCTGCATCTGCTTTTTTGCTAATACCCATTACTTGGAGCCTTGAAGCCAGGTTAATGGCATCCTGTGAACTCTCCTTACCTATGTGCACAACAGCTACAGCTGTTGCTGGAAGATAATTCTGCAGATGTGAATCAGTTTAAACAGATAGCAGCTAGCTTGTTAAACTGAAAGTATGCTTTATAAAGTTTGTTTATCTTCAGCTTTGTGGAAACATGATGAAAGTGGTGGTTAACAACAATTGCTATGTATGTGTTCATACAGTATAAGCTACAAATGTTCTTGGCATCAGAGCTGATGTATCTTAATGGCAACATTGAAATAGAGGTTTTATTGGAACAGAGAAACATTTTCATAAACAGCATGATAGATCTCATTTTGGATTTCAAGGAAAGGGTGCTCTTTGTGAAACAGCTTGAACAGTGAAGGAAAAATAAAGTCTTAACTTTTTATGTCCACGTTTTATGTCCCTTTCCACATCTCCATTCAAAACCATGTTTTATACCTAGTGCTCTGTGGAAACAGAACAGCCTCACATACTTGTGTGTGGATCCAAGCATTTGGATAATTATGATAAAGTGTATTGCTACATCAGTGGGACTGTATTATTCCACAAAATTCAAACTATCTCTGGTCAGACTGGCAATACACCTCTTGAGGGAAAGCTGCCAGAAGAGGTGACCTGAACATCTGTGTCAAGCTTCAAGAAGGAACACAAGCACTGTATTTAACTTCCAGCAGTAGAAATATTCAACAAAACATTATTTATGTCATCCTTACATAAACTATCTGTCTGCAAAAGTGCACACACAGGGGGAAAAAACGTATTTGACAACCTAGGATAGTCTTGCTAATACACTAGTGGTAGATAATATTTATAGGAGTGGTGTTACACCAATGTTTCCAGCCCCTCCCCATTCACCCTTTCCCAAAAAAAGTATATTTTTAGGAAAAGAGAATTGCTGGGGGAAAACAGCATTGTGCTGCATGGGGGAAAAAAGAATTCTGGTCTCACAATAGCTAACCAGTGGGTGTTCATCGTAAGCATGCAGTCCTGGTCCAGTGACAGGAACCTTGGGGGGAAAGTGTTTTTGACCTCATGAACATTTAACTATGGCTTGAGAAAAGTGTATCCTTTGTTTCATTACAGAACTTCAAGCATGTCATGCTGAGAACTACTGCTGATCCTGGGATATCAGCAAGTGGGCTTTTATACATTGCTTTGTGCCTTTCTAAAAAACAAAGACAAAACTCTGAGAAAATATAAGCAAAAGCCTGACATTTAATTGTCTTCTCGTTTCTTCTTCCCTCTATCCCAAGGGTAGGGGAAATATATAAATAATGAAAGTAATTGGAGCATTTGTAATTAAATTTGGTGTTTGAAAAATGATTTGCTTATCTCATTGAGGCAATTATTGTTACCCTTCATGTATTTGCTCGAAGCAGTAAACAATAAAAGATAAAACAAGCGTATCCTTCCATAAAGTTCCATGACATATAGAAAGTATAATTCACTATCAAATAAGTATCAGCAGTGGGAAGTATGAATTAGAGTTGAGGCAGGAACAGCTTAATGAAGCTTGACTATTCTAGCACATGAGTGCTGCTTATGCATGGGTGGCTGATAGTTGTGGTGTCATTAAAGGCAAGGTTACCTCAAAAAAATCTCACTGATTTCTCCTAAAATTCAATTCCATATCCATTAATTCATATGCCCATTTGCCTTGTTTCTCACTTGCTGGTGCTTCAGCTCTAAAGTGTTCCCCTTGTTCTTTTTTCCAGACTCCCTTTCGGTCTCCAGCAATGATGCCAGTCCTCCAGCTTCTGTAACATCACTTCAGCCCCACATGATCGGTGCTCAGAGCTCCCCGGGCCCCAAGCGCCCTGGCAACACCTTGAGGAAATGGCTCACCAGTCCTGTGAGGCGCCTTAGCAGTGGGAAGGCAGATGGACACGTCAAGAAACTGGCCCACAAGCATAAAAAAAGCAGAGAGGTCCGTAAAAGTGCTGATGCAGGCTCTCAGAAGGACTCTGATGACAGTGCAGCAACCCCACAAGATGAAACTGTTGAAGAGGTAAGTGCTCAAGGCAGCTTCCTGAGACTTGTTTGCGTGTTTTTCAAGAACTAAATGTTGTCAGGTGAAGGTTGTCTCCTCAACTGACTGTCCAGCAGTGGAGCAAAGTTATGTGCCCATGCTCATCCTTGACTGCTGTCCTCTGCATCAGTCCTGTGCCCTCTGGAGAGCTGGTGAAGCTCTGTGAAGCACCTGTAATTTAAAAAGAGAAACAGAAGAATAAAAAGTTGACCTTTGGCTTTACTCTCTCATGCTAATTAGCAAAGTGTCTTTGTGAGTAAAGATGCTTCAAGGTCTGGGAATAATCAGGTCATTTTGTATTTCCTTTTCTTTTTGGTGGATTAGGGAAAAAGTGTAGGGAGAACTGCTTAACTGCTTAAAGCTCTTATTGCACCTTGCATAAGAGTCAGAGCACAGAAATTTCTGGCTCTTCAGTGCAGGTCAGTTACCAGCAGTCAAATGACATGTGTGGCAGTTCTCATTGGAGAGAAGGAAATTGTGAGCTGTTAAAAATTTTGCCACCAAGGACATCTACTGAGGATTTCCTTTCTTCCCACAAATATGTACCCCTCCTTCAAAGTCTGGAACTCATGTATGATCAAAGCTGGCCTCCAGTTAGGTGCAGACAAGAGCCAAATTCTCTGTTACAGACATATGGTTCAGGCTGAAACGAATGTCATTTTACTGCTTCCAAGGGCACAGCTGGGTGCATGCTCTTCCCTTTTATTAGATTGACTCTGACTATTGATTTTGGTACTTACCATATAGAAAAGCAGTCTCAGTTGCCCAATTTTTTATTTATTGCTGCCCTTTTTTTCTCTTCCTCCCAACATATTTTTCTACAAGCCTGGAACTCTTGTGTAGTTCCACAGTAAGTGTAGGGAAAAGAAAGACTGAAGACTTGGCAGCATGATGAATTGAGAGATGTTGTTTAGGAATGAAAAATGGCCTCTGACCTTGAATGTCAGGCCGTAAAAGAGACCCTCTGTGCCAAAAAACTACTCTGTGAGCAAAGGGAAAAATCTACGGCCAGTGCCTGAGATTCAGGAAGAAACAATAACCATCTATGCTGTCTTCCTGTAAAGGTAGATAAATTATCCTGTGAGATCAGTACATTAAACTTTGAGTAGTTGAAATGATAGTTCCTTGTGTGGGACAGAAAGGATAATTAACAAATTATTCATGTGTTGTAATAGGGGATTTTTTATGTCCTCTAGAAGTCTTGCTGTGATACATAGCAAGATACGTATTTCAGAGAGATACAGATTTCTCTTTACAGAACTGAACTGGGAAAGCAAACATAGCTTTGATAGCACTTTCCTCTAGGAAATTGCAGCTGAATGTCTTTTTCCTAGTATTTGAATTCTTTTGCTTTTACCAGAAATTGAGAACTGTCTTTGGAATCTGCATTTTCCCCCTCTGTTAAGGAGCTCTTGTAGGAGCATCTTGATTTGTTGGGAGAGGGCTGAAACTACAGAACAGACTCAAAACAAGCATGTGATAACAAGCTTCATGCTGTTGAGATAACAGAGCTTGAACATCTTGTTATTTACAGAGAGGTCGGAACGAGGGGCTGAGCAGTGGCACTCTCTCCAAGTCATCCTCCTCAGGCATGCAGAGCTGCGGAGAGGAGGAAGGCGAGGAGGGAGCAGATGCTGTGCCACTTCCTCCTCCCATGGCAATTCAGCAACACAGTCTTCTCCAGCCCGACTCCCAGGATGACAAGGTAGGTGCAGGACGTGGGGGAGGCGTCACATGGAGAGATAACCTCTGGTTGCAAAATTTTTCTTCTGCTTCCAAAGGTCTCCAAAATGTACACAATACAGCTTCACAGAAGACAAAAGTAATCACTATTTCCCCCTCTAGATAACATTAAAAGGGTGTTCTATGAAAAGAGCATGAATTAAATGCTTCTCTATTTTAAAAGCACAAGTGTAGAAATTTTCCTGCTAGCACTTCAAATGTGGAAATGGGCCACTTTGTGTGCTCGCAAGATGATTTACATCACTTTGGGTGATGCCATATTAATGATTAGAGTCCAATTGTTTTATAACAATACCTCTTGTTATTCTTGGTCTTTTCTTTTTTGGGGGGGAATTGTGGGGGGCAGGGGGGAAAGAGGGATGCCAAAGAGAAAGGAATTACCAAATAAGGGTAATAACTCTCATGGTTTAACCCCATCCAGCAACTAAGCTCCACACAGTCCCTGTGAGAATCAGAAGGGAAAGTGAAAAATCTCTTGGGTTGAAATAAAGACAGTTTAATAGGTAAAGCAAAAGCCATGCACACAAGCAAGGCAAAACAAAGAGTTCATTCACCACTTCTCATAGACAGACAGGTGTTCAGCCATCCCCAGGAGAGCAGGGCTCCATCAGTTGTAGGAGTGACTTGGGAAGATAAACGCCATTGTTCCAAATGTCTGCCCTTTCATTTTTATTCCCCTTAGCTTTATATGCTGAGGATGATGCCATATGATCTGGAATATCCCTGTGGTCAGCTGTCCTGACTGTGTCCCTTCACAAATCTTTGTGCCCCCCATTCTCATCACTGGTGGGTTGGGGTGAGACACCAAAAAGGTCTTGGTGCTGTGTGAGCTGTGCTTGGCAATAGCTAAAACACCCCTGAGTTACCAACACTGCTTCCAGCACAGATCCAAACCATGGCCCCATACCAGCTACTGTGAAGAAATTTAACTCTATCCCAACCAAAACCAGCACATAATCCATCCTTTTTTTACAAACAAAGGCACATTAAATTTGAAGGCAAAAATCCGGATGTAGTAACTGCATGAAGAAAATCTTACTTGCATATGATATGTTTTTCTTAATTGTTAGGATGTTCATATACTGAAAGGGTGCATTTCAATTTTGAACCTGGATCAGACATTTAGGGAACAAGTATCAAGTCTGGAAATATAGGGGTTTAGAATGGAAATAATCTGGATTTGTACAGCAAATATGCACATTATTGTTTTCTTGCCATTTTTCTCCTTAAAATTTTTAACCTTTATAATCTACAGCACTGAATATTGTTAGTGAATTTTGTGACTGCTTGCTCTCTGTTCTCAGTGGTGCAGATGTTATTCATAACTTTAGTGGATCTTATTTATTTTTCTTTTTTTTTTTCTTTTAAAAACACTGCCTTTCAGTGGGAATCTCACTCATCCCTGAAGCTGTCATTTGTAGGATCAAAATGGCTGGTTCTTATGCTCTACGTATATTCAGTTCCTACATGTTTTCTGAATTGACAAAGTGTAACATACGAGTTGAAGAGTTAATATATTGGGAAATACTCCTGCAACAAAACAAGCAAAAATAGGCCAGCCTTCAGAGCTGTGAGAATGTTTTCTTGCTAGAATAATCTCAGTTTTAGATCTAGAAATAAGATGAAAATAATGTTGGTGAAAATATGTTTAAGCTGCTGCCGATGAGCTGCCATATTTGTGCATTCCTTCAGTGACAGAAAACAATTGATATGCAAATATTATAAAAAGTTCTCCAGAGAAAAATCAATTTTGTTATAGACTTCTTTACATTGCAAGAACACTTACATGAAGGCATATACTTGTAAGCTAGTGTCTGCTTACTTGTGTATTTCTGGTGCAAAATCAGACCTGTACCACAGTAGAGTAAGACTCTTGGAGTAGCTTTCCATCTCCAGTAAATTTAGTTTTCACTGCTGTTGTGTGTTAAACCAAGCCAGCCACCAAGAACCATACAGCTTCTTGCTTACACCCCTGCCAGTGGGACCAGGAAGAGAATGGGTCAAGTAAAAGATAGAAAATGTGTGGATTGAGAATAAGCAAAGACCATGCATGGAAACAAATCAAAACAAGGAACAAATTCACTGCTTCCCATGGTTGGACTGGTCTTCAGCCATCTCCAGTAGAGCAGGGCCCCATCAGGTGTAACAGTGACTTGGGAAGACAATCTCCATCATTGAAATGTCCTCCCCTTACTCCTCCTTCCCTCCACTTTATATACTGAGCATTGTGTCACATAGTCTGAAATATCCCTTTGGTGAGTTTGGGTCACCTGTCCTCGCTGTGTCTCCTCCCAGCCTCCCAAGCACCCCCAACTTCCTCACCAGCAGGGCAGTACAAAAAGCAGAAAAGGCCTTGGTTCTGTGTAAGCCCTGCTCAGCAATAACAAAAACATCTCTACATTATCAACACTTCTTTTAGCACAGATCCAAAACATAGCCCCATACCAGCCACGGTGAAGAAAATTAATTCAACCCCAGCCAAAACCAGCACAATTTCTTAAAAGGTTAACATGCACCCATTTCAGTAAAAGCATGTCGGGATAGCTTTTAAAGTAGCCTAAACTACATTTAGAGAGGACTTCAGGGAAGTTAAAATTTGGTAAAGTTATTATTATACCATGATTTTTCAAAGTATGTATATTGTGGTTCTTCTGCAGTGTGTTGTTATTATGCAATATTTGTCCTTCATGGACAAATAGCAAAAGGTCCCCTCATGGAGCAGCCTGGGAGGTTGTGTGTGCCTCCCTCAAGGTCCACACACCACCAACTTCTAGCACCTAAAGTAAATGCTTTATTGGAACACAGAAGTGAGAAGCCAGAGCAAAGTTTTACCCAAGAGGAGGTAGTTGGCTCTGTTGATAGATTTACTGATTAACAAAAGGCTTGCAAACAAGTTCCCAGTTGTCTGTCTTCTGGGTGGAGTCCTTCTTCACATTCCTGCCATGCTAGGTGGTTTCTTGGGTTGCTCAGCTACTCCTGATCACAAGGAATGTCTCCTCCTTTCTGTGACCTCAGAGGCTTGGCATTAGTCTCTGCCTCCCTGCAAGCATTTCTTCCTCTCCAGAGCTCCTGCTCCGTGCTGGAAGCTCCCTGTTTGCTGGTTTCTCCTTCACTTCCCATCCTGCTGTGGGCCCTTAGCAGCATCTTATACCTGTGTGGGCTCAGTTGCTTTCTCCAACTTTCCCTTCTTTTCTGGCCAGGGGGTGTATTCTGCTCCCAGAGTACATCATCAGGAGAGTCAGCAAGGAGTTTTATCTACGCAGCTCCTTCTTTGTGCTATAACCACAGGCCCTGGAAATCACAGTTCTGAAATTTTACCTCACATCTCATATACCCCAACAGAACAATAAAAGAGACCATAACTAGAATTGATTCCAGTGTTTTATAAGCTGAGCTCTGCATCCAAAGTGAAAACCCACATACAGGCACAGCTTTGGAAAACCTGGTCAACAATCAGATGTCAGGAGCATGTAAATTGCTTATAAGACAGGCCAGCTTAGTTTTTGGTGTGCATGCAAACATCATGTGCTAGGCCATGCTGATTTGTCTAGTAGCACTAAATAACCATTTTTTAAGAGCTCATCTGTACACTATATGTATTTCATTCAGCAGAATCATTGCACACATCATGGATTTGCATTTGGTGTCAGTTTACAAGATGTTTGCATTTAATTTTTGGATAAGCAGTATTAAAGTTTCAAGATCAGTTATGTTAATATGAAACTAATTATTTTCGCTTTTTGTTTTCTCTTTTTGTAAATTCTGATGCAGCATTATGTTGACTTGTGTTCTGTCTCTGCTTTGGCTCAGTTCCCATATCTTTCCGTTTAAAGTTGTCTGTATTTCCTTTGCTTACCCAGCCCGTTTTCCTTTCCAAATAAGGCAAATACAAGGCAAACTACCTAAAATCTGTATATTCTTTTTTTTTTGTATTTACTTATGGGGAATCTTGTTACACCCATGCTTGATTTGAGCAGAACCTCTTGTGTTGAATCATTATTCGTGCTGTTTCTTTGTCCAGTTTGTTGGAAACGTTTGCAGGACAGCTTGCCCTGTGCTGCATGATGTTCACTGTGCTGTTTGTAATATGAAGTACGGTTCATATTACACCCTGTTTCCACTTTCCAGTTACTAGATGATAAATGTAATATGCAAACAGCTCTGTTTGCAAATTACTGAGGCTGAATTTAATGGCCTTCTCCCAGAATCCTTTACTGTGAACACCTTTTACCTTCAGTTGTATCTATAAACTGGCATTTTATAGCTTATGAGGCCAGAGATCTTCTGTGCTCTACACATACCATTGGGAAAAATGGATGGCACAAGGAATGGTGAGCTCAATTTCCCATCTGAATCTGGGCAATATACCCCAGCTCCTTTAGAAAAGTAAACGCCCATGAGTTACTGGTGTATTTTTTCTTAATGTAATAATGCTTCCTCCTTTAGTTTGAGACTTGCTGATTTCTCTTACTGTTCTGCAGTTGTTGCTTTGTTTAAGCAGCAGTAAAATAGGTTAACAAACTGTTGTGCGTTGGGTCAGCTCAGGCAATTTTCCTAACTATTTGCCAGGAATGATCAGCAATTATGTTTCCTCAACTTCTGCTGCATGTAGGAGCAGGAATTTTTATCCCAGCATTTAACTTCTGTGGGGTTTACTTGAAACTTCCAACTCCAGCTGCTCAAGTTGGAAGGCATGATCTTAGTGTTACATGACACTGGCAGTACCTGTCAGGTACCTTTGTGTGTCAGAGAAGTGAAGAAAGTCTCTTGACCCTTGAGCGAGTTCTGGGCTAACTGGGATTCTCTTTCCTTTGTGTCATTGCACAGACATCTTCCCGACTGTTGGTGCGGCCGACCAGCTCCGAGACTCCCAGTGCTGCAGAACTCGTCAGTGCAATTGAGGAGCTCGTCAAAAGTAAAATGGTGAGACTGACCAGCAAGTGTATGTGCCTAAAGAAGTTGTGCCTTCAAGTCCCAGCTTGCTACTCAAAGAAAACCTGCATGTTTTAGTTTGACTTTAAATTTTGCTGTCTGTTTCAAAAGTCACTTTCTGGGTTCATGAACAGGGTCATTTTGTATACACTCTTTGGTAAAAGCATTTACTGAATAGGTAAATGGCAATGTAGAGGAGGAAAAAGCAATAAATTAGAGGGAGAGAGGAGATGGTAGAAAATTTACTAAGTATGTCCTGTTAGTCAAAAGAAAATACCATATCAGTAGAATGAATCCAAAGACCCAGGGTCTCAGACTAATAGATGTTTATGAGAAGAATCCCTGAAATGAAATTTATTACAAATCTTATGAGTTTAGTAGTAAAGCAGGTAACCCTAATAAGAGAAAAAATTATGTTATCTAGTTGCTCTTTAGGCAACATGATAACGAAGAAATAAAAGAGTAAAGGAACCATTTCCCATGATAGTGCCTCCACCCTTGCTAACAAATTAAGCATGAGGAATTTGTGTCAGCTTTTTTGGGTTTCTACATTTTAAATTTCCCATGTTTCTGAAGATTCTCATTGACATGTTTTAAAGATTTCATATTTCTGAAGATTCTCATTATATGCATAATTCTGGGAAGGTCCTTCATAATCAAAAATCCAGCTTGACTCAGTCTGGGAAAAACTTCTCTGGCTGACCCTGTTTTAGATTGGACTATGTCTCAAGAGGTCCCTCAGCAGTTCTGGATTTCCTCAAAAACTTTAAATACAGCTTTTGCAGCATAGCCCCTCTTGGGCTCAATAGGAAGTGCCTTTGTGAAAACTGCAAAAAATTGCAGCATTGCAGCCTGATGTTACCAGAGGCTGGTATTTTCCAGGTTCATTCTAAATTGAAGCAGCTTTGACTTTCAGAATTAGAAATTTTATTTTCTGTTTTCTTATTCAGGGAAAATTACATGTTTGCATAAAATAATTACTGTACTCTCTTGAGTATTAACTTTGCTTTTTACTTCTCTTATACCAGAAGAATGAATACAAAATAATCTATGGGAAAATTCAACACATTCTTTTGTAAATGTAGAGTTTGGTAGTCCATGTGTCTTTCAGGCTGCCTGCACTGGATATAACTTAATGATCCATGCATAAAGTCCTTGGGAGAGATGTTCTCATTTCACAGTTTGAGCCAAGGGTCAGCTTCCCTTGGGTTTTGGGCAAGTCATATCATTATTGGTTTTTACTTTTTGTGGGGAAAGAAAAAGGATTTAGCTGAACCCCACCCTGGTGAAGTAAATGTGTCTTGCATTAAGGCTGTATCACATGCAAGGAAAATGTGATACATAGCTGCAGCTTGATCCAAGATTATGGGCTTGACTTAAAGAAATCCAATGAATACTTCATAAAAGATATTTCTATTATTTCCTCCTGTTTCTTCTTCATCTTTTATACAAACCTGTGGAGTCCATGCAAGGGAGATAGTGTATCTGGAAGAGAATACAGGGACTCTTTTCTAGGATCTGAACAAGCTCAGAAGCAACACTGGCAGTGTAGATGTCATTATTTTCTTCACTGAGACACTATTTTGGCTAGTTATTAAGATAACCAAAACATCTGACAAAGAACACAGCTTCTGTTGTATTAAAAATGTAGTATTATAAGAATCGCCCTCAAAGTTGTCCTACTTATTGGTGAAAGTTACTTGTATATGCCAGGAGTGAAATACGACAAACATATTGGCCATGAGGACACATTTGTGTTTCTCCCACCATAGAAGTACTTATATCCTGAGCAGGATAATCTGACTTTTAGCCACTACTGCTCAAACCAGTTCAGCTCCTTTACTTTCCTGTGAATGAAAGACTGTCATCTCAAATGTGCTTCTCAAATGTGCTTCAGAGGCTCACTTATCATGGAAAGCCATGTTGTTGGCTGGTTTCCTGCATGCTTGTGACTTGCTTTGCCAAGATACATTAAAGTAATTGATCTCCCATAGATTGCTATTTACAGATGCTTGTAATGTGTCTCGTGAATAAAGGAGAAATAAATCACTGTTGCTGACTGCCTTGAATACCTTCTCAGGCTCTGGAGGACCGTCCAAGTTCCTTGTTGGTAGACCAAGGTGACAGCAGCAGTCCATCCTTCAACCCTTCAGATAACTCCCTTCTATCCTCCTCATCACCCATAGATGAGATGGAGGAAAGGAAATCCAGCTCCTTAAAAAGACGACAGTAAGACCAATATTTTACAACTTTTTTTTTTTACAGTGCTCATTTTGAACTGGCAGCAGAAGCTCTTAGTCTGAAAGTGGGAGGACTTGTATTAAATGTCAAGAATGTGGTCATATTTCTCTGTGACATTCAATCTGTGGTTTTTAATTCTAGTCATACCGTGTTTGACTTCTGCTGCATGTCACTCTCATTTATTCAGGAAGATGCTGATCTTTAAATGTCCAAAGGTCTATTAGGCTTCAAAAAATAATCATTCCCCTCATTCCATGCCAACCCATACTTAATTTCTCTATGTAGTAATAAACCATTACCATGCTAGAATAAAAACACGCCTAGTTTCAAATTTTTTAAACTTGCTTGTAGAAATAACTGTCCGTATAGCTAAGAGTCTCCAGACCAGAGACATAATAGCATTTTATTTTAAACAATAGTTAAATGTTTAATTTACTGTCACAGTTAAGAAAACATCTGACTTTAGATAAACAGAAGCAAGCCTTGTCCGGTTTTAAAGTCAAAGCAGTATCTCGCTAAAAACCAATGTACATTAATTCTTCCAGTTCAGTTCTGCCTATCAAACATATGTGACTGCAAATGTCTAAAAAGTTGTGTGCCACTAATCCTCTGGAAAAGTCTGTTTCAATTTTTAATGTGTGTTCACCTTTTTCCTTCCACTGTAGCTATGTCTTACAGGAATTAGTGGAGACAGAGCGAGATTATGTACGAGATCTGGGCTACGTAGTTGAGGTATGTTTTTAATTCTCTTGATTTCTTCTTTTTTTTAAAAATGTGTTACTAACCAGCTGTGCAGCTTGAACCTCACGGTGTTTTTCAAAATGAAACACAGGAAGAGACTAAAAATGGGGAAGTTTACATTCTGAGCATTCCCTCCTGTACACTTGTAATGTACTAAAATACTGTATCAGATTTTATTCCTTTTTTCTTGTTACTGAGTTCACCGTGTTTTCTTTTGAGGAGTGTAGTTCTTTGCCTTTTTTTTTAAATCACAACCTCTGGCCTAAGGTAGATAGTGGATTTATTTAGCATATCTAAATTTAAATAAAAAGAAAAGCATTGTAGCTCAGCATACAGAGCAGCTATCCAGGATTTGAAAGTCCTTCTTCCTTTCCTATCACTAGGCTTCTCTTATACTTTCTAGCTTCCCCTGCTGTAAAATGAGATAACATCTCACAACTCCCTTCAGTCTTCAGCTACCAACAAAATGTATTTGGAAGAGTAGAAAGAATGAGCACAACAGTGAATCTGAGCCTAATAGAGTTAAATTCTTAAACTCTATTTTGGAGGCAGGGAGGGAAAAAGGATCAGCATTGTGATAGTGATTCTACAGTATTTAAAGAGTGCATTAGGAATCTGTGAATAGATGTTTTTTTGTAAATAACAACATAAATTCTGGTGGAAATGCTGGACATCAAAACATACACTTGGCAAACCAAAACCAGACCTGGCTATTTAGAAATAGAAGTATCGGGGGAAAGGAAGGAATAGAGTTACATGAACTGTACAAAATTTAAAAACACTCCTGATCTAACTATAGGTAGAATTACTCAGTGAGACAACTCTGTGGTCACCAAAAATAAGATGGGACTATTGGAAAATGTAAGAGGAAATTTATTGCAGCAAGAATGCTTGCTAACAGAATTGATTTTTAGGTTTTTTGTTTTTGGTTTGCTCATACTACAAGCAGTAGTCAATGCAGTGCAGTCCCATGGGCAGTTTCCTCCTCAGTGCCCTTTGCTGTGGGGCTGGTGTGAGTGACTGAAATAAGAGACACTGAGCAAGGCAGCACAGAGCCCACTCCAATGGCTCTGACATTTACTCAGGAGCAGCCCCACTTGGAAAGGCATTGCTGCAGCTTCAGGCACTAAGGAGAATGGCTGTGGAAGTATCCTTCGTACCTTGAGCCTGTTCACATAATTTGAGTGAATTCATTTTTCTAGTACTGTTGTGTAGACAGACTCACTTCAATTTGTGATATTTTCTGTCTGTGCTTTGTTATGCTGTGTTATAGGACAGTTTTCTGGTTTAGTATTGTGTCCACAGCAAATTGTGGCCATTGGACATCATCTGGGAAAAGGGGGATTAAAAGACAACTCGCTTTATTTTAAGTAAGAGTGTTCACAGTGAATTCACCTGGACTGTTGCAGGGTTATATGGCACTTATGAAGGAAGATGGCGTACCTGATGATATGAAAGGCAAAGACAAGATTGTATTTGGAAACATCCACCAGATTTATGACTGGCACAGAGAGTACGTACCTTAAAAATATTAGACTGATTTTAAGAAATTATTTTATTTCCTCAAATATTGTATCTACAAGATAAATGCAGTTGATTTTGTGCTTTGAGTTGTAGAAAATGTAACTTCAACATACAAATGTTGGTGTCAAGATTTGCTTTAAAGAAGCGTGCATGTGAATATGTATATATACATAGCAAGTATTTCAGCTGAGGATCTCTGGTATGAATAGACCTTTGTACTCTGCTTTCTCTCTGACAACACAGTGTAAAGAATTTGTTAGGGGTGGTTAACATGGCCATATTAGCATCTCAACCATTCAGACTAGGAAGGGGAAAGCTTTCAATCAGTATATATGAAATTTAATAATTTTATTAGTTAATGACAGGGTTTTTTTTCATCTTGGCATGGATTCAGCATATCCTTTTAAAAAACTGTATTGAAATATTACACTGTTACCCTTGTCAGTTTGGACATGCATTAATATCCAAAGGTGCTGATAGGAGACACAAAGTATCTTGCCTTGCAGTAAGACCACTTTGCCTTGCAATTACCTGTTACTGTAATGTGTTCTGTCAGAAAAAAAGAAGTGATTATTCTGTTTATGTTCAGCTTCTTTTTAGGAGAGTTGGAGAAGTGCCTTGAAGATCCAGAAAAGCTGGGATCCCTGTTTGTTAAGCATGTAAGTGCAGATGTCTTTGTTGGCAAACTCTGTTGCTGCTACTGACCAGCATGTTTGACTATTAAGTGCAACACAATAAGAAAGTGCTGTGCAACGTTCTTCACTGTAAGAGGTGGAGAGATAGCTTTTAAGATCTTATAAATAGAAGTAAATACTCTAGCCTTTGCCCCCAGTACCTTCCTGTGGAGAGGGAAAATCAATGTAGGCCCCATTTCTCTATTCAATTACATTTCAGTGCAAGGGAATCATCAATTCATATGACACCTGCCTCCTAATCCCAGGTATCCATGCAGTAGCATGGAATATGAGAAATAAAAATAGGAAAGAGGCTTATTCTTCTTCCAGTTTGAGCATGTTCTCGTTCTGTATCCTTTCCCCTTCTGGCACTTTGTCACTGGCAAAGTAGGAAACCTGTAGGAAGTAGCTCTCCCTCTTTCTGATTGCTGTTTTACTTTCTCCTGGTATTATTTGTAATTGAGTTTTTTTGAAAGGCACCTTTACCACTCCAGATGGAAAGGCAAGCTGTGATGCTGTTACAGCATCCTCTAGCAAAACCCTGTCGGCTAGAACACAATGATTCAGTTCCTGTTCTTAACATGTGTCCTGTGTCCTTTCCAATTTCCATCTTATTTTTTCATTTCTTTCTTACCATTTATCTTCACTGGTCAGTTCTCTAAGTCTCTGGGAAGCAAAGCCTCTAGCAGCAAACCAATCCTAACTAAGTGATAGAAAAGATTTTGGAGTAGGTATGTCTGTACTTCTTAACCACCAAGGCCAGTAATCAAGAATAAATCTTAAAGGCAGAAGTTATTCCATCTGTCTTTTTCTTTGTTGCTTTGGTATTAAAAGAACATGCAGAAGAAAAAGTATCAGAGTTAAAGAATACTAGTGCCTCCATTTCCAGGCTTCATCACTTACATGCCCACCTAAACTCAACAGGACAGCCAGTGCTAAATAAAAGATACAAAAGTTTTCTCATAACTGTTCTGTACATATAAGCAGGAGGAGGTCATTATTCTAATAAATTTCAATTATAATCAGATTATTAAGATAGAATAAAAAATATTATATTTCTAAGGCTCCATTTCAGAATCCTGGAATGGTTAAGGATGTGGGGTCATCTTGTTGAACCTTCCATGCCTCTTGGTAAAAGAAAAATATAAGCATTTTCATGCTTAACTTTATTGTGGACCTGCTGAGCTGTCATCTCCGAACACCTGTTGTTCAGGAGGATTTATAACAGTGGGAATTTTTTCCACTTGTGTTGCCTTTCCAAAATCATAATGATGTTCCTAAATAAATGTGTTTTCAGATCTGTAATTTCTGCATATGTAATTGCTTCTTTTTCTGAAAGGGGTCTTTTTAAGTTCATACATTAGAACTGTTGTACTTCTTAAAATAATACTCCATTTCAGTCCGGCATGTGTTTTTCTTGATTATGATGTATCATTCTGTCTCTTTGTTCCTTTAGGAGAGAAGGTTGCACATGTACATAGTTTACTGCCAAAACAAACCAAAGTCTGAGCACATTGTCTCAGAATACATTGATACATTTTTTGAGGTAAGTTTGTGAGAGAGGATATGTGAGGTGAATGATTATCAAATCTGTTGATCAAACCAGAAAAAAAAAACAAACAAAAATGCAGCAGATATTGTTGTTAATTTCTCAAATGAGATACAGAATCCTAGAGATGAAAATTTAAGGTTAGGTATAAGATATTAATTAATCACTAGAGTCTTAGTTAAGTAGCTAAGGCTAAGTAGCCTTAGCCCAGGCAGTTACCAGTGCATTTTGTATGGAATGGCAGCTCTGGATGAGCAGAGATAACTGTTGAAAACAGGCTGAATACAACCTGTGACTGAAAAATTACATTTCACTCTGCCACCTTGTAAAAAAAGAGATGAAAGATGCTTGCAGAAGGGAATACCTTGACGATTAGATTATTTTCTGACTTTGGCCAATTTCTGGTCTGATAACAATTAATACTGATATATCCTTGTTTTTTTATATATATATGTATATTTATCTCTATATACTGATATGAATGCTGTGTTTCTAACTCAGCAAAACAAAGGTCTTTCTGACTGAACAAATGAAAATGTTTATTTTTCAACTCTCAGGATCTAAAGCAACGCCTGGGCCACAGACTTCAGCTCACGGACTTGCTAATAAAACCTGTGCAGAGAATTATGAAATACCAGCTGTTACTAAAGGTAGAGTCATGTTGAGATGAATGAGTTGTGTTAACAGATGTTATGGATCTGGTAATAGAAAGATTTTCTTTTTTAATTATTGCTTATGTAGTTCCACCCCTTTCCCAAACAGAACCCAGATTTGTAAGCAATGCCATATGATTATTTTCTGAGCACACTCAGATAGTTATAAAAACTGCAGTAGATGGCTTGGACAGAAATTTCTTTTTTCTTACAACAGTTAAAGACCAAATTTTTAGGCCATAGAAGTGTTTAAAATTTGTACCAGTCTCATAGGAATGGGAGAAGGAACTCTCCACTGTTTTCAGATGTAAAAGTGATACGAGTTGTTGGGACTCATCACAGCTTCTCCAGCTACAGCTGCAATCATTTTAATAGCACAGAAATGTTTACTGAAGAGCAACCCTGTGCAGCACAGAGGTCATTGCCTTAGCATATGTTTTTGTATGAGCTAAATCCAAATGGTGTGTCTTCTGCAGTCTGTCATATTCTGATAGAGGATATCAAATTCAGATTTTCTAAGATTTCTCTTTGACGATTAATGAGAAAAGAAATATTACTTGATTTATTTTTTTTTCCTTTTCAGGACTTCCTCAAGTATTCTAAAAAAGCTAATCTTGACACAACAGAACTAGAGGTACTTGAGACATTTTCTCTTAGTGATATGAGTTCTTTTAACTCTGAACTTCTCTTTTTTTGGCAGTCACTTTGCTTTTCTGATCTTCCTGAGAAAGTGATTATAAGTGTTTGCTTCTTGCATTTCTGTTCTAAAGCAACCATATCAAATAAAACAAAATTTTATGATGCTAACTCATTTGGAAAATACAGCTTTGACTTTTTATTTGTCTTGAACAGAAAGCTGTAGAGGTCATGTGTATAGTACCAAAACGGTGTAACGACATGATGAATGTTGGCCGCCTGCAAGGATTTGATGTAAGTTGGCTGGAGTTCTGCTTAGACATTTTGTCAGGTCCTCCAGAAATTAACCATTAATATTGTGGGAAAAATGTGTTCAGTGCTGCATCACTATCTCATTAGCTGGCACAAAAAGCAGAAATGAAAAATCAAGTCTTAGCCCTGCCAAGGAGTTTTTCCTGGGAAACATTACCTGCTGTGTCAGCCACACAGGGCAAGTCCTGCAAAATCAAAAAGGGCTGGTGTTACTACATTCCTATGTTTACTAAAGGCTTGCAAAATAGTGAAATAATCAGTTATCAGCAGGTGAGCAGACCTGACTTCAGTAATGTCGACAAAGGAGGAGTCACTTAGGTCAGTCATGTACCTGAGGCAACTGTAGCCCTCTGTGTTTTGCTAAGTCTAGAAGAGATGGAAATTGGCTACTGAAGCATACTAAGCCAGGCCACAGTCACATTTCTACTTGCAAAGCTCTTTCTATTCTGTGATGCAGACTTGAATTCTTCCCCTGCTGGAATAATATATGAGTAACTGTTGGAGTTACTCAGAACAGAGAAATGAAAGCATTAGTGTTCCAAGTCTCGAAGTGCAGTATGAATTGAAAAGGGTGGAGTGGATTTTTTGGGGTTTGGTCTGGTCTTTTTGTTTGTTTTGGTTTTTTTCTTTTTGATGTTTGGTTTTTTTGACAAAGAGCACAAGAATATCTTATGTATAGGAGGAGAATGTATAATGGTCAGTGACAGTTGGTAGGTGAGAGATATACAAAGCTATTTGGTAGGAGTATGTGCTTAAAAAGATTGATGGGGGAAAGAAACAAAGAGCTGCACTAAATGTGTTTCTGCTTGCCTCTGTGTTTAGGGTAAAATTGTAGCCCAAGGCAAGCTCCTGCTCCAGGACACGTTCTTGGTTACAGACCAGGATGCGGGACTTCTGCCACGCTGCAAGGAGAGACGGGTCTTCCTGTTTGAGCAGATTGTCATTTTCAGTGAGCTGCTAGATAAAAAGAAAGGTTTCTCCATGCCCGGATTCTTGTTTAAAAACAGTATCAAGGTAACTGTTTGTGTTTTGTGTCGGCTGCACAAACTCTGCTAAGGTAACACTTTCTCATTCTGTGGGCAGTCACTAGTGACATCTAGATGCGCAATCATAGAGCACAGTCAGGTGTCAGTCATTTCCTGAAATTACTTCCTACCAGCTTTGTTCTCACTCTGATGTTAAGTGGAGATCTCCAGATCCCAGTACTCGATCCTTCCTGCATGAAGAATATTAAAGAAGGTGTTATGACACAAAGCACTGGACAAGTATTCACAAAATTTAGTTTTCACCTCTGTGCTGTGTGTATACCACATTGCAAAGTCATTGCAAGTAGAGATAATTACTCTTTTAGTATCCTTTCTGATACCCAAATATGTAGATAACATTTGTTAGTAGTTCTTAGATGTGTCAGCTCTTCCTCAAACACAAATAAGTGTTTCCTCACTTTGAGCTTTCTTGGAAAAAACCTGATCATGTTAGGGGCTCAGCAGCCCTCATGAATGTTTTGGGTGGACCCTGCTTCCCCAGATCCACCTTGATGCTCTGCCTGCCACCTGAACCTGCTGTTCGTAGCTCTGTCTGTACAGCCTGGTCCAAGGCATTGCTGTATCTGCAGCTGAGGTCTTTGGTGGGGCCGGTGGTAGAGAGAGCTCCATGGCACGCTCAGCATTTTAAGTAATCTGAAAGGAAAGTGAGGGATGGAGAACATTGGGCCATGATGACCTTGTGCAGATTGTTCAGGCACATTGTGTCAGTAAGCTGTACACTAATCCTTAGTTTGCTGGAATACTTCATTTCATAGTATTACTTTACTGAAGGAAAGAGTGGTTATCATTTGAAGATCTGACTCTGAAACACCTAAGAGAGAGAGTTTAAAGGTATGTTTCTCATCAAATACATGGTTTGGTTTTTTTTTTCATGAAGGTGAGTTGCCTTTCCCTGGAGGAAAATGTGGACAGCGATCCATGTAAATTTGCACTAACATCAAGAACGGGCGATGTCACGGAGACCTTCATTTTGCATTCTGCCAGTCCGGGAGTCCGCCAGTTATGGATCCATGAAATTAACCAAATTTTGGAAAACCAGCGCAACTTTTTAAATGGTAAATTATTTTCTTTTACTGAAAGTTTCTAATTGGATGACTTTTCTCTCATCTCTTTTTTCTTGGCTTTGAAATGTTTTGTCTTTTCCTGAGCTAATACAGAACAGTTGGGGGATATGTGTCTCATTTCTGCTTCAGAACAGATGCTTGCATTTATTATAAGAGTGTAGTCTGAATTTACATGGTGTTCTCTTGGTGAAATTTTCCAAATGTTTTGTAGGAGTGAATCAAGATAGGTGCCATCCGTTGAGAGCTTGTGTACCCCTTTTAAGCAACTGCAAGCCTTTAAAGGCTAAACTCAAGTGGAATTTTAAGCATCTATATGTTTTAAGCATATATATGTTTTGTTTCTGTTATTTTGATGGCCATTGTTGTCGCATGTCTGTGGCAACATTCAGATTCTGCAGGAGAAAAGTAGAAGGTGATGTTGTCTGCTGTGACACTAGAAGGTTCTTGATCTATTTTTATATCTATCAGTTATTGTCCCAACCTACATTTTTTTAAACAGTTGTAATGAGTAACCACAAGCAGAGAATTTGGAGTCACACCTGTTTTTTCCCGACTTGGCTGCTGACTGACGGTGTGATTCTAGAGGAAAACATTTCTTCTTAGTTTCAGATTTTTAATCTTTAATACAGGTAGATACAGCAGGTCGTGAAGGTCAGATACAGAAAAGTGGCTTGAAGTCTGTTTCATCTTTCCACTGCTAAGGAAATTGGTTTGAACAGCACTCCCCTTTTTGCTGGTAGACATGTCTGTTTTAAACTGTTCCTGTTCCCTTTCCTGCCCCCTCTCCCCTGACTGCCTCCCCCCTCGCCCCCACTGCAGCCTTGACGTCCCCGATCGAGTACCAGAGGAACCACAGCAGTGGTGCAGGCGGCGGGAGCAGCAGCGGTAACAGCGGCGGCCCCAGCAGCTGTAGTGGCATCCCCAGCTCCAGCCGTAGCCGGCCATCCCGGATCCCCCAGCCTGTCAGACACCATTCCCCAGTCCTGGTCTCCTCTGCAGCCTCGGCCCAAGCAGAGGCAGACAAGATGTCAGGTATGTCCATTCACAATCACTCCCTGCCACACTACAACACCTCCTTAGAAACTGGCCTGAGCCAGCCAGACAGGCACCCTCCCAGTGCAGAGCCGGATGGTCCTCAGAGAGAAGCTGAACAGATTCCCAAGATGAAAGTTATTGAAAGTCCCAGGAAGACAGCAGGAAACTTTTCTGGCTCAGCTGATGGAGCCCAGAAAGACTCACGTGGAATCTCAGAGGACAGTCGAACAAGAAACAGCATAGGATCATTGACGCTTGGGAAGCCAAGGCCAGGAGCCATCTCTCCAATGAACTCTCCTCTGTCCACGACTTTCCCTTCTCCTTTTGGCAAGGAAACCTTTCCACCCAGCAGCCCCCTGCAGAAGGGCTCCTTTTGGAGTTCCATCCCAGCATCCCCTGCCAGCCGCCCTGGCTCCTTCACTTTCCCTGGGGACAATGACTCCCTGCAGCGGCAGGTCCACCGCCACTCATCTCACAGCAAGGACACAGACCGCATGAGCACATGCTCCTCGACCAGCGAGCAGTCAGTTCACTCCACCCAGAGTAATGGGGTAAGAGCGGAGCACCTCTGTCCTGCGAGCTCTTCTAAAACCTTCCATGCTCCTTTCTGTGCGTTGCCATCATTCTCCGTACTAACTTCTGGCTCTCCGGTGCTGTACTGCTCTGAAATAATCAACTGTTCCGGTACCTTCTGCGCATTAAAAACCAAGAGTGTCTACCTGTGTGTATGTATACATGCAAATGTGGCTATGTATACAGACACAAAAGCAACTGCTAACATTAGATGCGATTTCTGCCTCTGCTGAAAACATAGATCACTAGGCTGATACCTACTAACTTGCTGTCCTTGCTTTTTTCGTCTCTAATTTGAAGGCACATAATTAACATGCTGAAGCGTGGCAGCCAGAGCACTTTGGGGTATGCATTGCAGCAGCACTTAAATCTGACTTCAGGATTTTGGCAGATTGCCTTGGGGCTTTTTTCCCTTTCACGCACAAATTTGCCACCATTGTCCTGTTGAGTTTTAACTTCGTGGAGACATCTACGTTCCCTGGGCTGCTTGATTTTTTTTTTATTCATTTTTTTTTCCCATTCTCCTTTCAACCTTAGTTGTTGTACAACAATCTCTTTTTAAATCTTGTGTTTGATCAAGGAAGCTTTCTGCAATCCACTCAAAATAGGCCAACAAAACCTAGCAACAATAATCCTACTTCTACTACAACCAAAACAATTACTCCACTTGTCTTTTCTCCTTTGTAAGAAGAACTGGTTTCGGGTTTCTGGAGATTCAGCCTCTTAGTGTGCACTTGGTGTGTTTGTGCAGAAATCTGGGCTATCAACAGAATCTACATTATCTCTAATAACGTCCACCAGGAAAGCAACACAGCAATCATGGGGGCATGTGCAAATACAAAGCAAAAATGTTGGTGCAATTGCCATGGATGTGGTTGGCAGGTTAAGGTGCCTTTCTTTTTAAATTCACGTTTGATTTTTCTCTCACTAAGCATTGTGTTCACGAATGTTTGTTTTTCCACTCTCTCACAAATCGTATGCAATACCAGTTTTG
Organism: Petroica traversi; assembly: GCA_025920805.1. Classification (NCBI taxonomy): domain Eukaryota; kingdom Metazoa; phylum Chordata; class Aves; order Passeriformes; family Petroicidae; genus Petroica; species Petroica traversi. The sequence continues at coordinate 20,666,218 of JAHLSL010000006.1, read as the reverse complement.
CAAATCACCTAACCTTTTTTAAATGCATGTGTTTCTTTATAGAACTGTTTAACACACAAAGCTTTCTTGACTTCTTAGTTCTTACTTTATAATAGCTTCAGAAGAAAAAAATGTGCTTTGCATGTTTTGTATTTTTATTCTGATCTTCCTTCAGCTTTTTATTTGGTTTAGCTCTGTCTTGTGTTTATCTCTAAGTCTAGCAAAATGTGATGTGATGTTGTGCAATATCTGGGGTTATTTGAGTATTTTGCATTTACTACATAGTATGTGAATCAAGACGGTAGTACTTGCATAATACTAATTCAGGTTGTTGCATTTAAAAAAGAGAGAGGGAAAGATGGGATGGCACTGAGTTTTCAAAACATTTGGATTTTGATACTATCTCAGCAAAGACACCATTGCTTGTTTTTATCTCACTGTGAAATGTAATGTTGGAATGCATGCTTTCTGCTTCACAGTTGTATGTTCACAGCTATATAACTCTTTTATTTGGTTATTGAGATGGGCCATAAGTCCTCATTTATAACCTCATTTCTAGACCAATCAGCAGGATTTCACACCACATTGAACAAGTTGGAGAAAATGGGTTGTGAAGGTTTGTTTTAATTTAACCATTTGTGTATATATATTCACATGCACATATGACTGTGATCAATCACTTGAGGAAAAATTACTTCTAAGAAGAAAAAGGAAAAAGTTCTGCTAGTTGGAGGAATATGGGAGGAATTTTATATGTTTTGTTTGTAGATCCTCCTTTAATCCCGTAGTTGAGGTCAGTGGTGACCAGAAGTACTTTCAGTAAGAAAACATTAACTGTGCAAGAATAATTACTTCCTTGGAAGGCAAAAGGAAAGGCTATCTTTCTGTGGTGAGAATGAATTCTGGTATAAACACATTCTTGAGAACATTTGTCACTTAGTGGTTACCAGACAGTTGTTTATTTAACAGATTTAACTGTCCCTGTTGAACATAAGAAATATTCAGAGTTTATTATGATCCTTCAAGACTTAAATGTCAGAAAGAAATGTTATGTTATAGAAAGGTCAGTCTTGCAGTTGCACAAATTCTGCTGCCTGCTAAGAAACAGTATGTTCAGGAATAGTGTGTGAGTCAAGGTTTGAGGCTTAGGTTGATATTGCAGCTTCGCTTCATCTTCCCCTCTAAGTCTAACAGGAGGAGTCAACAAAAGCTGCTTTTTCTGAACAGAGTTGTTTTTCATCTAGGTAAAAGAATGTAGCAAGTTATCATCCTAATTTAAATTATGTAAGAAAATGAGACTTAATTTGTTTGGTTTGGCTGTTTTCAGTTTGCCAGAATCACAAAAAGACTTACTAATGCAAAAGGCCATGCAGGCCATCCTGTAACTAGAAAAAATGAGTTCTACCACTGGAAATAAAGCATCTGAAATGAATGTAAATATCCTTTAGTGGAGTTACAATGCACAATGAGATCTTCCTCAGTGAGGTAACATATGCTTCATCATTCTGATATGGCAAAAAGAAGATTTGAGTCACTCAGTTGAATGTAACAGTCCAGCTAGAATAAAATGTACAGAGTCACTGGCACTCCAAGCATCAGGGTGTTAAACATGCTATGAATGAGTAATCTGAGACTGTTCCTTTCCAAATGTCTTGGTTTCTCAGCCAGAGTCCTCAGTGAAGCACAGGCACAGAGAGATGGGGGGACTTGTTCAAGGCCTTCAGCAGATTGCAAGAGAGGACAGTGTTCAGAGCTCCAAGTGCATCATGCTGTCAACTGACCCCCGCTGCATCTCCTCAATATTTGAGAAATATTTGACAGTTTGAGAGAAAAAATGATGCTATTTTAGTTCTGTGTGCCAAGCTTTCCACTGGCTGCTAGCACATGAGTGGTACTAATGTGGTTCTGCCCTATAAGCAGTAGGAGGGCCCAGGACATGGCTTCTGCTGAGCCATGGTGAGCCCTCACTGGTACTGAGCCACCTGAAACAGTTTGAAGTAAGAACAGAGACAAAAGACAGGGACACACAAACACACCTTATGCCACATCATTAATAGGCCTTTCACCTTATTTTTAACTCATTTGAAGAAGGAAATAATTACTGAGGGAGTAGGTTGTGTAATCTGATACTAGTTTTCACACTTCCATTCATAAACTTCATATAAGGAATAGATGCAAGTGGACAAAGTAAGTCTTACTTTTAAAAAATAATAATTAGGTTTGTGGTCAGGAGAAGGCTTTTTGTTCTGAAAGTAATATAATTTTGAATGTACACCTTCTCAGCCATAATTAGGTTTCCACAAATGCTTGCTGGGGAAATGAACAAAATAATGAACAGTAGTTGAAAGTACATGATAAAGAGGTAACAACACTCAGCTGTCATAGTCACTAATCAATTAGAAGGGATTCTTACAGTTTAGTGGGTCTATTTTGACAATCAAATTAATAATTTCTTGTTTCAGTAATTTACTTCATCCTCTGCATTTAAAGGAATAAATCTGATTGTGCAGATTCAACCAGAGATGAGTCTTGTGGTTTTGAGAGATGCTGTCAAAACTCTGTTTTGTTCTTTTGTAGTTTGTCATGTTTTGTGTGCAGAAGGCTGGTGTCTGAGATCTGACAAACAGTGCTAGGAAAGACTACATGTATTTTTCATTGTTGGAATTTCCAGTGATTATGAGCTAATGACTATGATTTTGAAACTGAACTTAGAAAACCATGAAAAACGGCCTTACATGCTTGTGCTGTAGTTTTGATGCCTGATGAAGATGCAAGGTTTGGTGTCTGAGCTTGATAGGAAGACAAGTTGAGATTTATGTATAAACTGACTCTTAGTTAAAGGAAATTATTGGGAATTGGGAATAGATTTGTGCAGCAGCAGTACAGGAAGATGTTCAAATATCAGACTAATGCATGAGATAAACAGACACAGGCAGCTTTAAAAGAGAAAACATTGCTCTTTTCTTTGACTGCAGTTTAAACCAAGTGGATTAGGTAGGTAATGTAGCAGGCCAAGAACAGCTTGTCTTCTTCATGAGTTTTAAACTTGATTCTCTTTTTTTCTTCCCCTTGCTCTCACTGCTTCTGACTGACGCTTGCAGAGTGAAAGTAGCAGCAGTAGCAATATCTCCACCATGCTGGTGACACACGATTACACGGCAGTGAAGGAGGATGAGATAAATGTCTACCAAGGAGAGGTCGTGCAGATTCTAGCCAGCAACCAACAGAACATGTTTTTGGTGTTCAGAGCCGCCACCGATCAGTGCCCCGCAGCCGAGGGCTGGATTCCCGGCTATGTCTTGGGGCATACCAGTGCAATCATCATTGACAACCCTGATGGAACCATCAAGTGAGTGCCTGGATGTGCATAGAAGGGGAGGAAAGAAAAAAACCTTCCTGTTTGGAGAAGGCTTTGAATCTCTTAGGCCAAAAGTTCATGTGATCATTGAGAAATAAATGAACAATAAGCAAAATGAGTACTAGAAAGGTCCCTTAGCAAACTTCAAAATACAACCTAGTGAGAAAGGTCCCAGAAGTACATATTCTTTATTAAAAAGTTGCAATAGCTTAATCTTCTGGGAAAAGAATGCCTTATCTAAGAGGAGGAGTAATTAATTTTAACTTATTTATTTAATAGAATGAATTACCAGTCTAGACACCTTTGTCTAGGAAAACAGGGGATGTTTGTTCAAGAGAAACACGATTTCAGAGTTCCTAGATACCTGCTTTAAGCCACAAACCTATTGAAAATTACTGTATGCTCGGGACAACTCTCTCATGCCTGCATTGGAAGAAATTGTATCAAAGTTTGAATTTTGGGTAAAGCTTTTGTAAAGGTGTATTTGGTATGGGTTTCATACTGGTTGTTGCTCAGTTAGATTGGCAGTTTGCATTTTCATATAGAAAGTTTACCATTCAAGCAATGATTTCAAGGAATACTGAACTTCAGACTATATTGCTAGCTTGTTCTCAGTACTAGCCAAGGGTGGCATCCCTTATGGAATAGTTAGTGTATTTCTTTTTACTATACATGAAATATAGACATGTATTTCATTTTACTATACATAGAAATAATAACATTTTGACATACTTTTCCAATGACACATGAAACAAGATAGTATAGGACGTAATAGAGAGTTGAAAATAATTGATCAGAGTTTCATGTTCTGTGTTCAGGAAGTCAACGTCTTGGCACACAGCACTCCGATTAAGGAAGAAATCTGAGAAAAAAGATAAAGACGGCAAAAGGGAAGGCAAGCTAGAAAATGGTTATCGCAAATCCCGAGAAGGACTTGCCAACAAGGTTTCTGTAAAAGTAAGTGTTCAAATATGTCGTTTCCAAAAGAAGGTGGGTTGGGTTGGGATTTCTTTAAAAGTAGCTTCTGTCAGAATTTCACAGGAAGGATTCAAAGGCAGCAGTGGCTTTAATGGACAGTTTTTGCCAAATCTGAAAACGGGAAGTTATAACCTTTGAACCTGAAAGCGTCATACAAAAAAAAAGGTACTGCAAAAAGAATAGAGGGGTGCAGAAATTGTGGTATTCAGATGTTTCTTGGATTTTGTAGGTACAGCTAACTTTGATCGATCTCTGTGTTTGGCTTTCTACTGTTCTTTAAGTTATTATAAGATTATCAGAACATTAATTCTTTAATTTCTCCTTTCCAGCTTCTCAACCCAAATTACATTTATGATGGTAAGTTGCTTTAATATTTAAAAGTTTCAGTCAATATAATTTGATTAAAACATTATTTTCTTGATATTAATTATGTCAGGAACTGAGTGCTTTCTACAAAAAAAAATAGATACAGGCTCTTTTAGATACGGTAGAATGAAATACATCGTATTTCTTTTTTAAGATGCAAGAAACACTTCTTTGTTCACAAGTCCTAAACAACATAAAATACAAGGACCTTATGTCTTCTGTATGGGAGTGGGACCTTACTGAATTTGCAAAGTAACAGGGCCAGGAGTTGGAGCTGCTTCATTTTGAACCTTGCACCCTAGGGAACATTCAGGACCTCTTCAGTGCGGAGACTGATTAGGACAAAGATGGTGACCCTTTGGGGTCAGACCCAAACTGGGGTTTGAGCTTAATACATAGAAACAAATTTTATGAGTTTCACATGTGGAAAAGGGAAAGCACTGTGGTGTTTCTGTGGATGAAGTGTTTTGTGTTCCCTTTTGAAAACATGGCTGGATATAAAGATAGCCTAGCTGAGCACATCCTTAAATACTTTTCAGTGTAGGCTTTCCTCACTTGCCATAAACTGGTTGTTTGTTCACCATGATAGGCTTCAGGGTTATCTGTGGCACAGCAGTAGTTTTGTGTCCAAGTTCACGTTGAGAAAAATTCTGTAGCTCTGCAGAGCCCCAGAAAGGTGACTGACCATAGATGTGCTCCAAAAGTAGGGGCATATATACACCTTAGGAATGTAAAGTATCTTTGTCTAATAGAAAAGAGCATAGGGAACAGAAATTAAACGTATTTGCTTCAGTTGACTTAACGCCATTAATTCTGTTTTTCCAGTTCCCCCAGAGTTTATAATTCCATTGAGTGAGGTAACATGTGAGACAGGAGAGACCATCGTGCTTAGGTGTAAAGTCTGTGGTCGCCCCAAGGCTTCAGTTACTTGGAAAGGTCCTGATCATAACACACTGAGCAATGACGGTCATCACAGCATCTCATACAGGTAATTTCTGTCATGTTCAACAGGAACTGCTGAAACTATTATGTTTGTAGTGTGCACCCCTGGTGCAGGACAGCCTTTGGCTTTGAGGCATGAGGGTAGGGTTGGTCTTAATCAGAAATATGAGATTTTCCAGAAATGTTGTGCAACTTCTTTATGTGGCTGGGGTAACAAAATGTTATAATCAGTTGATTTTTAAGAACAAAATAAAATTAATCTGCTCTTTCTGGTTAGCTATTGCAGAAGCCATTGTGGTTCTGTCACACTGACCTAGTCCTTGAAACAAACCAGTATGTTGTGACATGCCAGTACTGTGACAGGTCCTGCCAATCTCTTATTTCCATTAGTGGCTTTCAGACCACACTGCAGTGTTTTGCAAAGAAGCCTCTGCTTCCTGTTGATGTGGCAACATCACTCTTCATTGTTAAAGCATGGATATTAACACTTTTGTCCGGTTCTAGCTGTGCTATGATAGAACATAACAGAATAACTGGTAACTCAAACACCTGATTAAAAGGAGGAATTGTTATTTTGGAATGGGAAGCTGCAGGTTAAAAATTTGGGGTTTTTTTCTGAAAAAGGATCTTTTATGTACAGAAAATGTAGTTTAATGAATAACTTCAGTGTGAAGAAATGTCTTATTTATGAATTATACTCTTAATTCAGAATGAAGGGCTCTTTTGTGAAAACTTGATGGCATGTTATAGTGTTCTGCTGCTCCTGCTTTTTCTTTTCTTTGGGTTTTTAGTTTGTTTGTAATAGGAAGACAAAGGCAGTGTGGCAGTTTTACTACTGCATTCAGGGCTGTCATGAAGTTTGTAAGAGTTAGATTTGCTAGGCTTAATTCACTGTAACTCATTACAGAATTATATCCAGTAAATCACATTTGCTGTGGCTGACAGATTTAGAAATAATCCTGAAATGTTCTTTGGGGTCTGGGGAAAGGTGTCATCTTCCTATGTTCCTAAAGTTTACCTCTCCTTTTTACCCCTGAAATTGTGTAGTGAAGACCATTGCAAATAGTTTTTGGTTCAGTCAGTAAAATCGTAGCAACTGAGATGAATCCAAAGGAAAGCAATAAGTATGATAGAAGATCTTGAAAATACACGTTATTGTGAAAAAACAACACAATGTTAGGATTGGTTTGAGCCTAGAGTTTAAATGTGTAGGGAGGGTTTTCCAGGTATTCACATTTGTAAGAGACTTGCAAAGTAAATTACCTGCTGTTCATGTCCATGGCACATAGTCAAATGAGTACTAGAAATGTGTTGCATGGAGGAAAATTTAAGCAGACATTTAAAGACAAACCATCAAACAAAACGGGTGGTTTGACAGAGATGAAGATTAAGGAAGAGCCTGCAGAGTCTTTTCTGATATGGTATTACCTAGCTTAATGTTGGCACTGCCCTGGAGCAGAGAGTAAACTTTAAGTCCTTTTTAGTTTCCTCCCATCCTCCTTCCCCCAGATTCTGAGGTCGCCAGAGTTTGGTGCCTCTTGTGTTGAAGGGCAAGCCCTCTCTTCCAAGGGGGGAACGCTCTGAAAGCACAAATGATTGATCAGCTGGCACTTCCTGGGAGTCATGGATGGAAAGGAACCTCTCAGAAAGGACAAGAATGGATATTTGTCTCAATATGGCTCCCAAAAACTTCAAGTAGATAAAGGAAGAGGGGAAGCACTTGATTTTTTTCCAACAAGGTGGAGCCTGAGACATGGTGAGACAGAGTGTCAGTCGGGATGTTTTTCTAGTAATCCATAGGACACTCCAAGATGCTGGATGAGCACAAAGTGCTGAGGTTCTGATGGACGCTTCTGATATGGCAGGGCAGGGTTAGTCATGTTCACCCAGAGAGAGAAGGGCCGGAGAATAAGGAGTATACAAACAATATCAACATAACTTTGTCTGATTTTCACGGCTGAGGGTGTGAAGTCAGTGTAGCGTTAACGCTGCCGTTGTGTTCCGCAGTGACCTGGGAGAGGCATCGCTGAAGATCGTCGGCGTCACTGCGGAAGACGATGGTATCTACACGTGCACAGCTGCAAACGACATGGGTTCGGTTTCATCCTCCGCCAGCCTACGCGTTTTAGGTACCCTGCCTCTGCCTTCCTCCTGTGCCCAGTTGCTGCCCAAGTGCCTGGTGCCCGCCCATAGAAAAGAAAAAAGAAAAGCTCAGCTCCTGGGCACCCCTTTGTTAAAGGAGTATGATAACAAGCCTTTCACCTGTAAAATATTACCCATTTTCACAGGAATAGATGCAGTTTTAGGGTGTAACTGATTACACACAGTCCACATGTATGTACTGTCAGCATGCATTCACTTTGCCAGTACTAGTTCAAACACACTGATGAAATTGTATTTTATCATCAGCATTCTTAGTTTAGTCTCAGTGAATGTTACTATGCTAACATAATTTCTCCAGTGTACAGATAAGAAAAGAGTGGCATTACTTTGTAATTTATTTTTCTGCTTTGCTTGAATTGTAAAGCCACAGTGTTTAGGAGAACTTACAGCTAGTTCTTGTCTTGGCATCACTGATCTACAGTTAAATTGCATTATTTCAGTAACTGAAGTGAGGCGACCTGAATATTTGTAAAGGAATGAAAAGGAAATGTGCAAAGATGAAAAAATGCCTGTGTTCTGGGGGCAAATGGCAAAGGGGAAAAAAGATTTTTACTTGAAGTGTTTGATGATATAGCAATAAGTGTTGGTGTATGTTTGGACATTCACTTATTCTTCTCCTAAGTGGTCATAATTCGCCGTTTTTAGAAATGTAGACAGCAGGATCACAAGTTTTCTTACAAGGCAGTTCATAACAATTGATATTATCTGGGTATTTTAGTGCATTGTGAAGCCCACATATTTTTTCATTGGTGAGATTTAATTCCTAGATTTTAGCACAACGGCTCTGTCTCAAATTGACCCACATAAAAAACTTCATATCTTGATTATTACTGTCTCAGCTGATATGGGGACTTCTACAGTTGTCCCAAACCTCTTCAAAATATAGTCTTCCTTCCTTTTTTTTTATAAGAGCTTTGCCACTTTCCTGGAATTTTGAATCAGACTGTGAAATATGCATCCTTTCCAAATCTCATCTGAATATTTTGGGGGGTTATATTCAGTGGTGCCACTTTGATCTCTGTCTACTGGCAGCCACAGTAAGTACCTTAGTGCCAACATATTGAGGTGGTGATTATTTCATGCACTTCCTGCTCACTGACCCAAGATAGTAACTAAGCCCTAGGATGAGTGTGTTACAGTATATAAAAGAGGCTGAAAGTGAAATTTTGGCCTTTATACTGGTGTTTCCTGAAAAATAAGAGTTGTTCTCTAAGGCAGCTGCTACACTGCCTGCCCACTTTTTTTTTTTTCCAGTGGCAGGTGTATTGATCATGAGATTTAATATTGATAATGAGATATAATGTAAAATGTCTTTCCTTTTTACTGTTACCCTCAACTAGCTAAGGTTACTCATTCCTGTACAGACAGTTCCTCCTGTATCTGAATTGTTTCCACTATAGAATTTCTTCTGCTGCATTGGGCAGACTACCTTGGTGTATAATTCAGTTTGTCATGTGCCACCCTGTGTGTCATATGGAGATTAACAGGATGGGATGATTCCCCTCGTAGCCAAGGAATCTGAGTATATTAACTCTTGGACATACTGTCCTTTTCTTTTTTTTGTTTGTTTGTTTAGGTCCTGGAAGTGATGGGATCATGGTAATCTGGAAAGACAACTTTGATTCCCTCTATAGTGAAGTGGCTGAGCTTGGCAGGTATGTTCTCTATGCTGATCTCTAAAGCTGTCTGTGTCAAAATACTGACTTCTCTTTAAAAAATTGAATTCTCCTTGAAAAATACTTACTATATGAGCCTAAAAGGCCAGAATTTTGTTGGATTAAATAGAAGCGAGGAAGCAAAAATTTTGCCAGCGCTAGATGGCACTGCATAAACAGAATGCAGTTAGGCTGAAGAGGTATCATAAGTGAAGGGATTTATTTTTTTAAGCATGCCTTACAGTGACTGACACTGCTTCTGCAGTGAAGTTCTCCTAAACCTTCTTATTTAAAGGTATGAAAATTACAGACAGAAGAAGTCTGAAAATGGGCAAAATAAGTAATGTAGAATATACAATTGTCCCACTTAATGGTGACCTTTGAAAGCTGGATATTACTCTGACAAGTTATCTGCAAATGATAAACAGATCTCTGTTAAGTTTCTGCAGACACAATTTGTAGTAGATAAATGCACGGAAAATTCTCATGCCCAGAACCTTCTCTGTAAGGGTAACTTGTTAGAGATCTAAAATTAGATCTCTTGGGAGTATATCTTTCAAGTAAAAGTATGTCCTTATTGCATCTCTTGGTTAATACTTTCCTCTCTCTGTTGTGTTCCAGGGGCAGATTTTCTGTCGTTAAGAAGTGTGACCAGAAGGGAACCAAGCGAACCGTAGCCACTAAGTTTGTGAATAAGAAGTTGATGAAGCGAGACCAGGTTACCCATGAACTTGGAGTCATGCAGAATCTCCAGCATCCCCAGCTCATTGGCCTTCTCGATACCTTTGAGACCTCCACCAACTACATACTAGTGTTAGAAATGTGTGTGGACTCTATATTATCTATAAATGCAATCTTTACAGCTGACTTTCTAGGGCATTGATGGTGGCTTATGAATAAGGAGCTCTAAGATTTCATAGAAATTTGGAAGCACCTAAGTACTGCAGTTGTCTAATGCTGTTACTAAAATGTTGAGTTTAATACTCAGAAGTGAACAAATAGAGATTTTTAACTGATATGTGGATGACTATCTTAGTCTGAAGGTTCAGCAGTATTTTTATATCAAATGGCTGCAAAAATAATTAGGAATGTGAGTAGGAATTGTGATCTGGTAGCTTGAAATCTCCTCTTCATACCCTAGTCCTCTATCTTGTAAGTGCTGCAGGCTGTAATTATTGCTGTAGTCTGTTAAGTTTGGGTTTTTTTGAATTCTGATGCATGGATTAATCCAAAATACAACCCTTGTAATTCCAACAGGGCTGACCAGGGTCGCCTTCTAGACTACGTCGTGCGATGGGGAAACCTCACAGAAGGGAAGATCAGACTCTACCTGGGAGAGATTCTGGAAGCTGTGCAGTATCTTCATAACTGCAGAATAGCACATTTGGACCTAAAGGTGAGGTGTTAATGGGATTCTGGGCAGTGTGCATCATTCCAGGCAGAAAAATCTCCCTCTTCTAGAAAAGTTGCAGCTGGGAACATATAACTGGGAAATGTTTTGAGAGTCATGAAGGATATGGCTTGGGACTCTGTTCCCAATTGCTTTAGATCATTCATAGCCAGCAAAGCAGAAACTTTCAATTCCCTATGCTTTCTCCTTATAGCTCACTTGCCGTGGGTGGCCCTTTGTGCTGGAAATAATTGCTAACTGGAAGTTTTGCTTTATTAATTATTTGTTTATTTATTTACTTTCTGATAAATGTGCAGCAGAATCCATTTCTTTCTCAAGAAGCATACAGTTTATTGTGAAAAAGACTGCTTTTCCTCTTTTGCTGCAAAAATGTTTCTCATCTTTGCACTTTGAGGCCTGTGATATCTACACGAATGGTGCCTCTTTGGGTCTTTGTTCTTCCTTTTTAATGTTTCTTGAGCCACAAGGCTTTTTATAATTAAAAAAACCTCTGTGAAAAGGTCTGAATGTAAATATTAGTTAAAAACTTATTCTTTAGACTTTTTTTTTTTTACCTGTATATGAATAATAAGTAATTTTAGCATTGTCAGGTCATCTTTGTAGACTGGGTCTCTTTAATCAAATGGGGTCATGGTGAGAAAAAGCAAAAATGGCCTGAGTCTCTTCCCTTCAAGCACTTCGGTTTTCCAAGTAGAACCAGTTTTGGGTCTTCATACCATTAAATTATTTCTAGTGTGCTGTACAGAGTTCACCGGTACTTTTTCTGGTCTCAGGGTACATACAGATGAACTAATTAAAAACTAGTTGTAGGTAAGTTGCCCTGACTTTGCAGAGATTACAGCTATAGCAGAAGTAGCTTTAGAAATAAAACAATAGAAAATAATTCCACTTTCAGCTCAGGAATAATGGGGCAGTTCTCTTGAAGTCATGTGCATCCAACAGGATTTTCTGCTGCCATAGTCTCCTAACAGGGCTTGTCTTCCATCTGTACAGCTGCATTACATGAAAGAGTTGCCAAATTAAGCTGGATTCTGTTGAAAGCATCATGCAAATATCTACAAAGTCTTCCAGCCTTCAAATGCAAGGGTTTTATTGTCTCTGTCATAAAACAAATGGGCCAATTGCTTCATTCGCCCTCTATTTGTAATTGCTGTTCCTTAAGCTTAAGTTTTGAAACAGTTCCTGTGAAACTTTGCAAAGCTGCTGTCCTGAACAACTGAAGTATTACCTGGCAGAGCTATAATTACTGCAAAAAATACAGTGGCAGCAGCTAAAGCACATTCATTGCACGTTGCAGTAGGCAAGAACCCACCTGCTGGTTGGTCTGTGGAAGCCTTGGTAAGACTGCCTCAGCTTTGCAGGGCTGGCCTTCAGCAGTAATCCCTGTAGCATGCAGTTGTTTATGTTCTAGAGCAGACCACCCTGACTGGGAAGCAGTTAAGTAGGAGCATTAATTGTGTGTTAGAAAGACTTGAATAAAAGACATTTTAACTTTTGCTTTTATGTTTTCTAGCCTGAAAATATTTTGGTGGACCAGAGTTCCACTAAGCCAACAATAAAACTGGCTGACTTTGGAGATGCAGTCCAGCTCAATACCACGTATTATATCCACCAGTTACTTGGAAACCCAGAGTTTGCAGCTCCTGAAATTATTCTTGGAAATCCTGTTTCACTCACTTCAGATGTTTGGAGCATTGGAGTGCTCACTTATGTCCTTCTTAGTGGCGTCTCTCCTTTCCTGGATGAAAGTGTAGAGGAAACTTGCCTGAATATTTGCCGCTTAGACTTTAGTTTCCCAGATGACTACTTCAAAGGAGTTAGCCAGGAGGCCAAAGATTTTGTATGCTTCCTACTTCAGGATGACCCGGCTAAGCGTCCCTCGGCTGCACTGGCCCTCCAGGAGCAATGGCTGCAGCTGGGGAATAGCAAAAGTGCTGACAGCATTGATATATCCAGACTGACTTCGTTTATTGAGCGGCGAAAACACCAGAATGATGTTCGACCCATCCGTAGCATTAAAAACTTCTTACAGAGCAGGCTCTTGCCAAGAGTTTGACCTTGCTTGAAGTTCTCTCTCATTCTCTTTCACCTGCCAATCAATCAGACTGGAGATGGACTCCTCCTGCCAATCAATCAGACTGGAGATAGACTCCTTCTGCCAATCAGCTGTTGACTTGAATTTTGAGGAAAGCAAACCCCAAGCCAACCAGCTGCTAGTGAATGTTCGTGTGCAAATGCATTCCACAGGGACCCGCGCAGGGTGGCGCGGGGGACTGGAGATGCAGACTTCACGGAGGTGGAGGACAATAGCACTGTACTCTGCAAAAAGCAGTCACAAGCGATACAGCAACAGTATTTTATTCAGGTTTCTGCAAAAAAAATAGTTTTTTTAAAAAACAAGAGTTGAATTTTGCAAGTGAACTTAGCTACCGTTTTCAAGATTTATTCAAGGAAGAAATGCCTATGTTTAAAGCACTGGTGTTAAACAAAAATCAGATCATGCCTGGAGAAGACTCACCAAAATGGCTGCCCATTGGTACGGCCTCCATTTATAACATCTGGTTTTCACTTGGTCCTAGAGCTTTCCAGTTGCCTCGCCTGTATGTATCTCACGTAGCAGTGCACTGAGATCAGACTCTGCTTTTAAGTGCATCCAACCTCAAAAGATTTTGCATACAAATAGAATGAATTGTTTTGCTCTGATAAAATGTAGGCCTTACTTGTATATAGACTGTTACCTGCCTTCAGTCTGTAATTTTTTTCCCCCTCCTCTTATCCTTTTTTCCCCCTCCTTCCTAAATGGTGGTATACCACTGTGCGGGTCTTCAGTTTGGGTCAGTACTCACTGTCCCCCTAGAAAAGAACTTCGGGTTGGTGCCCAGCTTGCTGACCCAATTGTCAAGCAGTATACAGCAGGATGAAATACTGTAAATGCACTCATTTGGGATTTTGTTTTCTTTCATATCATGTGCAATGTTGTGGCTTTAACATTTTATGCAACTATTTATGAGGACCTCTGTTGTAACTGTAATAAATATATAGAAAAAGCACATACTTAGTACGGCGAGCTTTATGGTTTTGTTTGTGTGATTGGGGGTTCTGGGTGGGCAAGGGCGGGTGTGTTGTACCACACTGTCATTATTAGTTTAAGATGAGAGTTAGCATAGAATTTAGTCAAGACTAGTCAGTTTTAAGGATTGTTAGAAAGAAAAAAAATGAGGAGAGAGAGAGAGATTCGTATCCCAAATGTCAAACTGGTTAAGAAGTAGAGTGACACTTTTTAAAATTTATTATTATATTTAAAATGCCAAAGTCTGACTTTCCCCAAATCAGTCACAACACTTAACTACTTTTTAGAATTTTCAAATCTGTGCTTTTACTTCTTTCTGTGAAACGAACAAATTAATCTTGTGGTCTTTGGTGAAGAATACATTCAGAAAGTAGCAGTCAGATGAGGAGAACTGGACATGTAATGTAATTGTCTTAGTAACTGTTTTTAAGGTTGAAGTAATATTAGCGTGAGATATTTAAAAAAGACAGAGATGGTTTTCTGTGCATCACTGAATTCATGTGGGTGTGTTGTCATCTATGTTTGTGTGAAATGCCATGTTTAAGGAAACCAAGCCGACATCCCACAAGAGTTAGATATATGGGTGTTAAGCCATAACCTAGCTTGGGTTAGTTTTGAGCTTTGTGGCTTCCACTGTATCCTATTTATTCTTTTTTTTTTTTTTTTGTTTGGTTTGGTTTTTGTTTTTTGGGTTTTTTTGTAAAGTTGTACAGAAACTTTTTAAAAGAAAACAACTGACTTCGAAACTGGATGTGTATTCATACCAACCTCATCATTATGTTTGTGTATTATTTTCCTTTATTGTTTTAGTTAAATTTTTTGCTTTATTTTGCATGTATATTTCTTTGTACAGTGACGTTACATGTTTACACAGTATGACATGATGTAAATATTTTATTTTGCCATCAGTTATTTTGAAAAAAATTAAACATATTTGACATAATTGTCTGATCTCTTGCTTTGAGGAATTTGAGAGTTTAGGTTTGGCTATATTTTAATTGGGCTCTGTATTTTAAAGAAAAAAAGTATGTTACTTTATTGCCATAAAATTCATTTTAATTTGCAATGATGTATCTTTCCTTCATGCCTTACAAAATAATATTTGCCTTTGCTCTAAGTGTTAAGTGCTTTGTAGTGTCATGAATGCTTTTATATAAAACATGCATAACTCTCTAACTGTGGAAATGTATTATGGTCTTTATTAGCTAGTAAATTTTGACCAGTAGAGTCTTCCACCAGATGTTCCCAGTTAAAGACAGAAGGATCACATTTCAGTTTAGTATTAAGCTGGGGAAAAGATTTCCCACAACTTTTAGGCATTTCAGATTCATTATGAAGAAAAGTTACTTTCAAGCATTAAGATTTGGGATTTGCAACTAAACTCATAAAGCAGAAAAGTTTCTCACAGTGTGTATTTATCTTCCTCCTTTTTCTGCTATCAGTAACCATTTACAATTCAAAATGAAGTGAAAGGTCAAGGAACAATACAGAGTGTTTATGTTTGTTGCTGCATTGTACACAGGATTATTTTTTTTCCCTCCTCTTTTCCACTGGTCTGTCAGGTGATAAAACTGTCCCTTTAATACTTACTGGGAGAGGCAACTGAGAGAGACATTTTACATATAGACAGACAGAGGATATTCAGGAAGGACGTGTTCACAAGGATAAGCCACTGGAAGCTTTTTCCATGATAGGGAAGTAGATGGCCACATGGTTTGTGGAGTGGTTCTTGGCTGAAAATGTACTGCATTAGGGATTAGTTACCCAAGTGCTTTACAGCCAAATAATGCACTTCAAGTAGCAGAGATACTTTGGCTCACATGCAAACAGGAGTGTGCTGTTTCCGACCCTCTCCATGAGCCAGATGATCCTGAGCTTCAGATCTTCTACTTGCAAATCTATTGAAATGCTTTGAAGAGATAATACAAGGTCCTTTTGTTTCGCCAGATTGTGTAGTTGAGGCTACAAATGCCACAGGCTCAGTTGGGTGCAGTTGTTGCTGACTGTCCTGCACACCACAAAGCAGCCCTGCAGGCTGATAAAGAGTGGAGACCAAAAACATGGGTTAGAGCAGCTGGTGTGAGGCCATGATGTGGGAACACTGCAGTCAAGGTCACAGCTGAAAGGGGGGGAAGTAGCCAGGAAGATTCAAGAGAAGACTGTCTAAGTGTTTCTTCTTGATAACATACGCCAATCACTTCTCACTGATAGTTTAGAAGAGGATAGGTTGCCAGACTCAAAGTCAGTACGAGTTAGTACCCTTAAAGTTGAGCCTGGAAGCGCAGTTCTTCATTGCATGTGTGATGAACACTGATGAACCTGAAGGCCATTGTGCAACTGCTCAGAAGAAAACCTGACTAGATAACTTTTCCATGATCCAGGAAGCAGCCTCCATTGTCTTTCTAATGGGCAGAGGCCTAACACACAACTGCCTTTGCTCCTGTTGACTGTCAGTAATTCTCAGATGGAACTATTCATGTGTTGATGAATAGAAGGAAAAAATAATTTATTTTTTCTTACTCCAAATCCAAAAGTATGTTCAGCCCAGGGCACAACAGAGATGCTCCAGAATGACACAGCCAAAGCAGCTGGCTGCTTGAAAAGGTTTCAATAACCACGCAAACCCAACTGGTAGGAGAAAATGCCTGAAAATGTAATGGGATGTTCTTTGCAAGCAACGTAGTGCATGACATTGTAGCAAGCATTAAAACCCCACCGCAGAAGGTGCAGTGTAGGACTCCATTTGAAAGAGGGGCTGGTGAGTAAGAAATGAATGTAGCCAAGGATGGCTGACTTGAGGTTGAGCTCCATGGTTCCCAAAGATCTTAAAAGAAATGAAGGCAGGAATATACTGAACTGCCAGCTGTGGGTAGTGAAATCCCTGAGTAGCTGGTGTTTGAAGTATTTGGAAAGACAGTCTTTGCTGCGTACAGCAGTGTGCTAGGGATTAGTGTAGGAAGTTCCAGTCCAGAAAATGAGTTAAACTTTATATACCCTTTCCATGTAGGAATAGACTCAGTGTGGAGCTAATGTCTCTGCTGTAGGTATTCCGGTGCAAGTGGAGGTAGGTGGAATCAAGAAAGACCAAGTTTCTGTATTTGTTTAAACGAGCTAGAGGTATTGTGGTGCTTTTGCCAGAACCACTGCTTTATCCCTCAGGCAAACAACTTCTGAATTTCTTTTTTTCCTGAAATTAAATCTTGATGAAGGTTATATTGGAGAGTAACAGACAGGCTTTCCATCTGTAGAGTTTCTGCTTCCACTGGTTTTTGCACATTCTTATCAGCTCATGCTGTCGAGACAAAAGGCTCTTTCTTTGTGCACTCTAATGCAGGAGCATGATGATCTCTCACTGCTGCAAAGCAGTGCCCACTGTTCTCGCTCCTTTCTGGCAAGAAGATACCCAGCAGCTCCTGCTTCCCATGCCTGGTGGCCACCTCAGCCTTTCCCAGGTAACTCCACTCAGTGGCCCTCAGTGCCACACCAGAGCACTGAGCATCAACACAGGAATGGCATCACCCATTTCACTGGCCTGCCTCAGGGACTGGGAGCCTGAAGTGTAGGAGCAGGAGAATGCACTTCCCTCATGATGGTATTGTCCTCAAAACAGGAACCCTTCTCACCTCCTCTAAGTCACTGCCACTTGCCCTACCCAGAAGTACTTAGGGGAATGGAGTGGAGCAGTCTGCTCTCCCCCTAGTTAATGTCAGGAGAGCCAGGCCTGCTAATCCTAAACTGCCATCAGCCAATCCGTGCCTTGCAATAAAAGAAGAAGCCATTATGAACCAATCTTAGCATGAGAGGAGAGCACGAGCTTCCAGTTCTCTTCACTGGTTTTAGGTTAAAATGATGAAACGGGCTGGAGATACATCAGGTTTAATACAGAAATTCTTTGAGCTCTCTGCTGGAAAGAGCCTTTCGTTGTCTAATTGTCATGAGCAGTAATCTGAATGCTGCTTTTTTCATGAGTTTTTATCTTAACCTGCATTTTCTTGACTGCTAGAGGGACTTTTTGTCTTTTTTGTTCAGGGAAATGTGTAGATGAGGTACTTGAGACTCCATCAGTTGCAGCTGATGAAGCTTCAGATTCCATCATTCTGCCTGTGGTGATGTATTGCTTCTCAAGGTTCAAATTTTTGTAAGGAAAATCTCTTCTATCCAAAGAGGACAAATATATGAGCTATAGAAAGGATGAAATCTTGAAACCAGAGCAACACTTCAATCTCTGCAGACTGAATTTTCAGCTCCCCAAAGGTACTCTGTCCATTATCACCTCAGTGTATTCTCCTCTGTCATACTGAACAGTCTTCCTACAAAATTATGACTTTGTATCTTATGGAAGAAAGGGCCATTGAGATTTACTTAACACATAATTGTTGGTGTAGAAGAGCAGTAAGCCAGTGGTAGCCATGACTTTGTGTAGCAACAGGTTATGAAGTTGAACTCTATATTATGCCAAGAACCCACTGACATCTTCCTTTGATATCTCTGAAGCTTTTAATGGGCAGTTCATCCCCCCAACTTTTGTGTCCTTCCTTTGCTTTTATGATCTGCTACTTACTTTTCATTTGGTCATCTGTTAACCAAGCTGAGGAGTACCAGTCTCTGCTCCTCATGGGGAAGCTGTTTCTCATCTTAATTGCCCTTCTCTGAACCTTCTGTAGTTCCAAGTTGTGTATTTTTTATGATGGGAGGGGGAAACCTCACACAATATTTATGATACAGGTGCATCTTACACAGCTGGAAAATGGTATTTTGTTCTCTATTCCTTTTCTTAAAATTCCAAGTGTTTGACTTCTTTTGAGCTGATACTTTGTAGAATAATAAATCCTGAGATCATGTTGCCAAGTTGAGCTCCAATGGTTCATTTAGAGTCCGTGACTATACATGTAAAACTTGAATCCCCCCTTCACCACATCCCCCATGAACAATAATTTTCTTTTGTTGAACCACTTTATTTCCTAGACAAAGCTGAGTTATTATAATTGCCTTAGGGAGCAGTTGTTCTGATGGAAGTGTATATGGAGATCTCTTGTATTAAACATACAAGCCGACTGCTGCTGTCATTCTTTTTACTACTCGGACAGCCAGCCTAGCTCCCCTGACTTTCTCTAATTACTCCTTTTGCAGGACTTTTCTTGCCAGCTCCTGGAGCCATTTTTTCTTGTCCTGAGAGAGGGAAGTGTAACCTGCCTTGGACTTGATTGATCTGAAACTCTGCCCTTTCACATTAAATGTCAAACACTGATTCTGGTGACACTACCACTCTCAGTTCAACAAAAGAATTCATTTGGGTCTCAAGGAGGCGGCTTGTTTCTCCAGTGTACTTACACATCAGAAGTATCTACAAATGTTACTTGCAGAAATTTCCATTAAGCTTCCTGAAGACTTCACTGGCAGTAGTCAGCACCAGCAACTCACTTGGCACACCCTCAACTCAGTATCTATGAGGTTTTACAATTCTGAGGATTACTCCCAAGGCTGAGGAAGAGCTGGCAGCAGCTGAAAGCCTTCTTGTACCACTGGGAATCCGTCTAATCACTTCTGGTCAATTTGCATCACGTATCTTGTCTGTTTTTACATGCCTTGCTGTGTGTCGCTGAAGAGCCATGTGATCTCTTGAGATGGATGGTTCTTCAAGCTCTCAGACTTTCCCTTCGGTGATGCCAAGATCCACTGAGTATTTGCAGAATGATGTCATTTAATTTGCCATCTCTCAAGACTGATGGTGAAAGAGTGCTTCCTTCTTTGGTGATGGAGTGTTCTCCTGGGCCTTGCAGGGTTCTACACTCTTTGATTGCCAGGAAAACTCAAATCTGGGACTCTGTGCTAGTCCCAGTCAGTGCAGTTAATGCATTCATTGGTGCGTTCTGATTTTGCTGCTGTTGTTGGGGGTTCTAGATGCTAGTGGACAGCCCATGGAAAAACAATGTCATGATATATCATGAAACATTGAGGGGAAGCTTTTAGGATGGGGCATTCTGAAGGTAAGTTGATCACCACCAAAAAGTGCCTGGATGTCAAAATTTCTCATTGCTCATGGAGTTTCATGGGGGCCTGAACTCATTTCTCCCAAGGATTCTTCACAAAGATGAGGGTGTAAACCTGGTAGTGATTGCTGCTTTTAACCTGACTGCTGATTGTAAATGACAGCTTGGAATTGTACATTGCTCTTCAGACCTGCTTGCAAAGAACATAAAGCATGTTTCTCTACATCCCGCAGCTCAGGTGGGTAGTGGTTCCTCTAGTCTAAAGTGAGTCTAGTCTTTATTTGTCTTTTTGGATGAAATACTGATTTTTCTAATGGGACCTAATTTTTCACTTAATATTTAGCCATCCATTTCCTTTTCAAGATCCACCTGTTTAATAGCCTACAATTTTTAAAAATGGAAACATTATATTCTCTAGTTAATGAAGTCTGGCTATAGTATAGGTAATTTGATATGTGGTAGAGTACAAGGTTGCAGTGTAGGGGTCAGCATCTCTACTGGGAAGTCGTCTGCTTGTGGTATGAGGCTCTGTTTTCTCTCATTCCACTCTCTAGGGAATTTTTAAGTATGAAAATCCTAGCTGAATTCCTGTTACACTGTCATTCACTATATGGATGAGGCCATTATCTGAGCTTGTAACAGCTTCACCTTTTGACAAACTTTTTTTCTTCCAGGAGCATGAGAGACATTCCAGTCTATTAATCATTCCTTCTAATGTTTTCTTTTTCCATGTAACTTTCTGGGAGGGGTGGGGAGGGTGGTGTTTAAGAGCTTATGTTGGGAAAGTGCTGCGTATTCTTTCTGTCAGGAGTCAAGAAATTAATGTAATTGTTATCCATCTAGCACATTTCTGCAGCCAAGGACTAGCTTCATAACACACACAAAATGCTATTATGCTGAAAATCAAACCTTTCAGGGCAGTTTTCATACGTGGTGATTTGCCAAAACGAAATGATCTGATGGTGTGACCCTGGGGAAGTAGTCTTACTGGTTGTCTGGCAGTTTCATGGCTTGTAGCAAGACTGTGGGGGTAGATCCACAACTTTAGTTGAGAGCATTCTTTGCTGCAGCTCAGGCAACAGCAGTGAAACATGTCCTTGTGCTCGTGATTTGCAAAGTCACTGCTGGGGAGTTGCATTTGCACGAAGGCACTACACTGTTCCTTGGTTTCCATGTCTGATGGGGCTGCTGCTGCTCAGTAAAAGTCTAAAATGCACATTCAGTTACTCTGTGAATGTGTGTGGTGTTGCCTGGATTCATCACGCAGCATAGGGGAGGTATGGGAGCACCCACAGGGAAAAAGAAAAATGGTCATTCACTCACAGGTTTTGAGACATGTTCTCCATCTGCTGCTGTTTCTCCAGCTATCCTCCTTCTGACAGATCATTGTATGTGAGATAAGAAAGGATATGATGATCACAGTGCCAAAATACTTTGGCACACGTGGATAAAGATGTGCTGTAAGAAAGGGTGGCAGCTGCAGTGAAGTGCATGCATGCGGCAAGTACTTTAAAAAGATGTGGGAAAGTATGGATTTCTTCAAGATATGTTGGCTGCACATACAAATCTTGGTGGGTTTTTTTCTGAATTTCAGGGGTTGCAAACTAATGTCAGGCATAAAATGGTATTTGTCCTTCCTTTGCTTTCTCTGTACATAGAAATATTGCAGTGATGAAGAGAGGTATGGGTGGTTATTCAGACACACAAGGAAATGAAGCCTCATTTCTTAGTGTCTGCCTCAGAGTTTAATTAAGTGGTGTTTCATGGAAAAGAAATTAAAAGCTTTTCCAAAATCTGAGTTACTCGTGGTAACATTAAGACATAGGGACAGCATGAATCTCTGAGATGCCAAGGGTGCTGTTACCTTCTTGGAGTACCTCTAATTGATGATATTGGCAATTCAGAAAGTGCTCAAGGAGGCCAAGACAGATGGAGACTGGGGAGAAATAAGGGAAAGACAGCAAGAAAACACTGAAAGGAGGTGAGTACACATGCCTTTCTAGGATGACACTAGGAGTAGGAGTAGGCATGGACAGTACTGGATGTGCATGCGATCCCTGCCACTGCCTCGGAATCTGACCAAGGGAAGAATGGAGCACCTACAGAAACCACAGCATGGTTGCCTGCACATTGTGTGCTTTTTGATATGAAACTTTGCAGCAAATACCTAATGTACTTACTGTCTTTTTCTCTGCACTGATACAGTGCTGTTTGCCACCTCTTTGTACTGGTTGTAAGTTATTTGTTACTAGGTCACCACTGGCTTTAGAGAATGCACCACCATCCAGCAGTTCAGCCATTAGCAATTGCAGACAACTTTCAGCAGCTTGAGAGGAGAATGGGAGAAATGCTGAAGTGGATGGTAAGCCCTGGAGATGTGAAAGAGACCCGTTCAAATATGCAAAATAGTAATCAATATTTTTACTCTAAAAAGTATTTCCAGTTATTTCTGATAAGCTAATGGATCTAGTGGAGGAGAGATAAGGGTATAGTGAAAATGGATGGCATCCTTCCAAAACAAGTCACTGTGCAAGTTAAAAGCATTTCCCTGGAAGAGTCTGCCGCTTGTCTTGGAAGATACTATCCCAAAGAGACTGCAGAGATAAAGTTCAGAGAGAGGAAAATGTCTTTATTTGGCATTTAATAGAGATACTATATTTGAGTAAGAATGTTTTGGGATAGGCAGTACATGGCTGATAAGCCTATGATTCCCTTTCATCCTCCGAAAGATTTATGCCTGGGTAGGGATGGCATTTGTTTGTGAAAGCCAACATCTGTTTCTGTTTGCATGCTATCACTTTTCCAGTCGTGCGTGGTTAGGTGAGTAGTGCAAGTACTTGATTAAAGTTGAATCTTCCTCTTGCGTTTGTAATGTTTGGTTTGACAAATAATCAAGAAATGTACTTTTCTCTGTTAGTCAGCTGCAAGGGTTGAGAGGAGTAACATTATACAAGGCCTAAACTCCATCTGTTAGTTTGAAAAAAAAAGATGAGGCAACAGTAATGCCCTTTTCCATTAGTTCAAATGTCATCTGTTTCTGTACTCAAGTGCTCTGCACAAGCTCTTTATCTGCTTTACAAATCTATTTCCAAATAACTTGAGTATTTTTTTTACTTGCTTTTCTAGTTTATAATTTCTAACACACATCAGTCCCTATATTAGCAAGCAGTCCTTGTGATTTGAAAAATTAAAGAATTGAAACTACATATATTGCTGTGGAGTCCAACTAAAGCTGCAGCCAAAGTTGTAAAGTTTCTCAGAGCCTTGGTATTACTGTGCTGTGTAAGACAGGGCTTTATTTTCCATAGTTAAATTTGCTTGGTGTCAAACACTGACTTTTTCCCTAAGTCAGAGAGAGAAATATCAACTTCTACCATGTTACCTGAGCCTTCCCCTCTGTTGTATTTTAGAGGTGCAAGGGAAAACCTTTCCCATTGGATAAAAGGGCACTAGGTGAAGAACAAATTCTGTGTAAATACTGAAGGTCTTCTACAGCAAAGCAGTCAAAAAAGGGTGGATTGCCTCAAGTATCAACAGCTGCTGTACTCCTTCATGCTGTAGTGCTGTCATGGGGCATCTGGACCTCTGCCTTATTGCAGCTATTTGTTGTGAACAAGGTGGTCCGTGGTTTTTTTCTATACATTTCTACATTTCTCCATGCACTGTAAGTGAAAATTATGTTATTTCATTGTAGAGAAGTGTTACACTGAGAGATGTTACCTTTAGCAGGAGCTGCTCTTCTCATCTTTCTGTGGGAGAACAAAATTCCCAAAACTTTGTACCCCTCTAGGGAGCTCTGCTCAAGCTGCTCTCCCAAGCTGTCTTCTTTTCTCCAGCTTTTCCCCTCTTGTTCATACTTATGGATTTCCTAAATCTAGCACTTAGTGAGAGGGAAGGTGAAAGGGTTCTATGCTAATTATTGAACAGTTAAAAATGTCTTTCTGAGCTGTTCTTGGCAAGAGGGGGTGTTGAAATGCTTGTGCCAGGGAGAAAAATGAAAAGGTACTAATGGCAAATCATGAGAACTGTGGGGGAATTCCTGCTCTTCTGCTGACTTGTTATCCCCAGTTATGGTGGTGAACATCCAGCAGACAGGAGGGGTGTATGGCCCAGAGGGACACAGGGAAATGCCTGCCAGGGGGACACAGCTTTATGCCCAAAGTACCCTGTCCTAGAAACAGAGAGCTCAGGTGTAAAATGGTTTCATTGGGAAGAATCTCTACAGATTCAAATAAGAGATCAAGCACTTAATCTATCTATAAAAATTTCTATGTCCCAACTTTGTTGCCTTGCAGTGTTTTGATGCACATTGTATGTGCTGGGCTCCCTTGGAGGAGCAGGAGTTGCATCCTAAATCTGTCGCTGTGATGGGCACACTTCAGCTTCCTGAGTCCAGCATGGCAGCTGACCCACAATGTGGAACTGCTATTTAAAAAGTCAGAACTGCCTTAGCTGTTTGTGACAGTGGCAGAGCAAATCTATCACAGCACCAGGCAATGGAGGGAGGGTGGTAGCAGACATCTCTGCTTGGGCTACGCTGTCAAGTCCCATCCTTGCGTCTGATGAGGCAAACACGAGGTATGGCATCTGTCTAGCATGTACTTGCCATTCCCTCAGCCACACTTAGGCTGCTTTTCAAAAATGTTTTGATTTATTCCCTAAATAGGGCAAATCTAATGTTACATTTAGGCATGGGGAGGGGGAGAGAAAGGATGGGGGAAAGCTTTTAAAAGCTACAGGTCCATGCATAGAGACACCCAGGGTGTTCAGTTTGCAAAAATTACTACCATCTGCAGCCTTAACTTTGGCATTTTAGGCTCCTACTAGTTTGGCTATACAAATGTCTTGGCTTCTGTCGTATTGCTCATTTGCAGCTGACATATTGCCACTTAAAAGTAGTGGCTCAGCTCTGGCTGAGCTCCATGTTGGACTTTATAACATCTCTCTGTATTTGTTTATTCAGCACAAATTATTTTACTACAGGGTGTAGCTCTTTATGAAGCCTGTCTCCTGGAGATATTGCCAGAGGAAGGAAGTATAACTATATGGTATTTACCTTACCATGATGGTGTTGTAGTCACACTCTTTGACTCAATACATTTTGTGTTAGGGTAATACTTGAAGGTCACTGGAGGAAGGACTGTTCCTATGCTCACTTGAAAAAAAAACAAACGGAGCAAAACACAAAGAATCATCTGCTTGAGGTTTTTGCACTTGTGATACACAATTGATGGCAGAATGGAGCCATTTCAGAGTTATGTTAGACATAATAAAAAAAAAAACAACTTTGAAAAAAACCTTATAAAAAAAGAGTGAAAGAAAAAATCCAGCAATGTTACACTTATATCACCTGTAGAAAAGTACTCCAACACCTTCTGGAACTACTTGCAGAAGATGAAGAATACCCTCATCTGATTCAATTTTTGTCCTGAATGTGAGGTATTTTGAGGACATGAGACACCTGTTAGCTGAAGAGACCCCAAGAGCAAGGCTCTGCACTTTCTCAGAACTGGGGATCTAAATTTAACAGCAGTGATGGCTGTACATTCTGTTCCTCATTGGTTTCCTGCTGTGCCCCCAACATGTCAGATTTCTTCCCTCACAAAAATGGAAGTTTAGATGGTCTCCCTTTCATTTCTCCTCCAAGGCAATTTTTCACACATTTGTGCTCTCTGTACTAAAATAAGTTTATTAACGTACGTAGACACCATTTGAGCTTTCAAACAAAACCTGTAACATAAGGACCCAATTATAGGATTGTATAGTTAATGATCCTTTTAAATGTAACACTCCCTATAAAAACTTACTGGCAGCTTCAAGAGTCTTCAAACTGTCATCCTGAATTGCCACAGAAAGTAGCATTTTTCTGCTGTAATGTTAATCCAGATTGTTCATAGGACATGATTGAATCTTGAAGTAATTCTGAGGAAATAAAAGCAGAACCCAAGAACTCCTAATCACAAGAGAAAGACCTCTGCTTTGTTCTTCTGGAACTGCTCAAAATCCCCACTTTCCTTGTGAAAATGGGTGCAAGGAGCTGAAATGAAGCACCAGCTCCCGACTCCTCTCACCTGTATCGATCATGCTTGGAGTCCAAAATGCCAAGCATGGATCAGACCTTCCAAACTATGCTGTACTGTCTGCTTAGTGCACACCCATGGGTGGCATCTGGGATCTCTGCATGCCTGACATGTGGAGGGAACAATTCCTGCAGGGCCCTGGGGTCCACAGACATCCTATAATTACTAAAGCCAAACTTCACTGAGACAAAATTTCTGTGGTGGAAGGTGGGTCCAGGGAAATTTGCATGTATATATATATAATTGAGAAGAAGCTATATGGGAACAGCCAGGAAATTTCACTCTTACATTCTCAACACAGGGGATTTTTTAAAGAAAATATATGTAATTTATTTGCCAGCAAAGTAGAA
Organism: Petroica traversi; assembly: GCA_025920805.1. NCBI lineage: Eukaryota > Metazoa > Chordata > Aves > Passeriformes > Petroicidae > Petroica > Petroica traversi. The sequence continues at coordinate 20,639,876 of JAHLSL010000006.1, read as the reverse complement.
ATCCTAATACTCACTGTCTAAATAGCAAAAGGTCAAAAGGGGTAAGATCCATAAGAAAATTACAGAAAGAGAAATCACTGAATCCTTTGTCAGGAAGGTACTGACATCCCTTGCAAGTAGAATTCTGTCTTTATTGTCTCTGACTGCAGAGAGAGATGAGAGTGCTGCTTGTTATCACAGCGGGGGCTGGATATTCAGCTGAAGAGTCTCCATCACCATGGTATTTTCAGCAGCTCTCAATTTTAATCATCAACCTTCACTTTACAGATGGAGAAAGCTTTTTAGTTCCCCCTTTTTAACAGGTGGCAAAAGGATTTGCTGAAGATACGCAGGATTCTGGCAACTGCAAAAATAGATATTCATCCTCTGAATTCCTGCCCCATATCTTAATGAAAAGGAATTTATGTCATCCTCCCTTCTGCGTTGTGAAATACATAATTAAGTATAGACTATATTAGTTTAGCAACAGGTTGTTTTTCTGTTAAATGAAGAAGCACGTATTAATTTCAGCTGTCAGCAAGGATGGGGATTGTTAGGAGATGGGAGAAAGAAAATGGCAAATAGAACCAGGATGTTTATTTTACAATTCTGAATAAGCAACCAGCTGCACAAAGTGTCTTTCAGAAAAGAGCATCTTTTATTGCTGTTTCTACTAATCTAAAAGACATTTAAATCAATAACCTGCATTATGAAAAGGGACATGTGCATGCTCAAGCCCTTGTCTCTCCATGACCTTTTCATTACTGTTCCTATGTGTACAGGCTCCTGCTTTCCCTTAGTTTTTACGTGGTTTTTACATGTGTTTTATTTTCCTGCTTGTTACTAAGCCTCCATCTGAAGAAAGTTTATTCTTTTCATTGTTGGCACTTGATGTTTTGGATTGGAGTGACTCCTTCCTCTGAAGAGAATGAGCTCCTTTCTTCCCCTCGGTGACCCTGTTTTGCTGTTCCAGTACAAAACAAGGTATTGCTGCTCACTGTGGTTCTTAGGGGTGGCAGAAAGCAGCTGCTCCTCCTACTTCAGAGGAGAACCCCAGGGAAGGGGGTGCTCACATCTTTAGCCTCAGTGAGTCACTCATAGCACTCAAGTCTTAAAATGATAGCTGCTATGCAGTTTTGTCAGTGAAACACAAATATTTAGTCACTGTTGCAAAGCCAGGGATTGACACTTGACACAAGAAAAAAGAAAAAAAAAAAGGAAAGCGCCTACAAATAGGCTACATATTGTTTCTTCTGGAAGTAACATCTTTCAGCATGAAGGAGAAACAGCTGAGCCTTTGCATGTTGATTTCTAAAAAAAAGTAAGTAATAATATGGGCTCTTATTCCAAGTACAAAGTGTTTGATTTAAAAAAAACATTTAAAAAGCAAGGTCCATCACAGATTTTGCAACAGGAATTCCTCTTCTCCAGGAAGCTGTATTTCTGTGCCCAAGCCCAGACAGTAGGAGGCAATTCTGCACTCAAAGTGCATTTCATGCTTCCGAAATCCAGAATTGTTGCTGTTCCCCATATTAGTCTTCAGGAAGAAAAGGGTACTTGTTGAACCACTAAGTAACCAACTGAGCACTTGCCTAGGACAAAATCTACCCTGCCCCTATCCAGCTGCAGCAGAAAGTTGTCAGCAATAAGGATAATTGTTCCAAAAAGGATGATTTTTCTTCCAGGTAGCAGATTGGATGGTAGGACAACCTGTACAGCAGAACAAAAGTGAATACATACAACTGGAGGTTGGGGATGTTTTTCTCTGTAACCTTGATCTGCTTCCATTGAAAGAGAGAAAGCAGGAAGAAAGTAAGAAGTTGGGTCTAGGGCTCAGCAATGGAAGTGCCTGCAACCTCTGGACAAACTCAGGTGTGCATCCTGTGTTTACAGCTCTCTGAGAGCTGGGTGACGTTGTGCCATGTCACGTTTGGGTTTCCCAGCTGCTGCTGAAGACCAAGAGCTCTCCTATCACTGGTAAGCAGGGAAACAACCCCAATGAGCTGTGGTGAAGCCAAGCACAGAGCTCATTTGCTGCATCTCCCAGAAACACGAGGGAATGCCGTGGGTAGGAGAGGCCGTCTGATAACACCCACCGCAGGAGTGCGGGGGAGGACAAAGGAAACTTCCTTGTCAGCTTGTGAATGTGATAAAGAGTGCAAATAGGCAGGCATGCAAACAAACACTAACTATTTAGTAAAACACAGCTATTCTTAGTTTGTGGATCCTGCCAGCCCAGGTGCCTCCAGCATACCAAACTCATCATCTCCTCTTAAGGTTTGTCTTTCTCTTTTCCCCATAACCTTGCATAGACCTCTCAGCTGTTTCTAATTTCAGACAAAGGGTGCATGGTGTATATGGGGAATTCATCCTGTATTTCTTGTAACTTAGTCCAGTTCCAAAGCTCATCTGGGGCTTTCCTGCAAGGAAGGGGTGCAGAAGGTCCTGGTTTGCCCTCTTCTCCCTTCTGGAGCCTTTCTTTGCCTGTCATCTAATCCTGTTGGAGCAAAGACAGCTTCACTTTCCAAAACTCCTTCAAGTTCCTAGATCTCTGCCACACAGAGTGTTCAGATGTCCCAGCACTTTCACCATGCCCTGAAGATGTTCACTGGGGTATGAAAGAAATTCGGATCTTGAGCAAATATTTGTGCCCCGGCAGGAAAGGGAAGTAATCCATGCTTTTCCTGCTTGGATAGAGCCTAAAGAGACATTAAAGAGTTATCCAGGTGAACCTGCTTTGCTTGGTTGGGAATTATTGTATATGGGTTAAAGAATGTGGAAACTGCAAGAAAAGATGAAGTGTAGGAGTGCTAAATATCCACAACTGTTCATGGCCAGAGCAAACCAAACTACCCAACCAAAATTAAGTAAGAAGTACAGCAGAAGAATTTAAGATGACTAAATGGAATTCAATGCAGAAAAGAAAGGTAATTTTCTCTGCAAGATTTAAACCAAACAGCTTGCTTGCTTTTTTGCTTTATTGCAAAAAAAAAAAAAAAAGACAAAAACACAAACAAAAAGCCAAATGAACCAAACACCCAATGCTGAGCAAGGAAAGCAAAAGAGGGCAAGTGCAGTGTTCCTTTCTTCTGTCCTACTAATTTTCTGTCCTTTGGAGAATCTTCCTTTGGAGAATCTTCCCTTGGAGATGCCATGGTCCTGTAGCCAGTCCACAACTTTTCTCTCTCAGAACTATCTTGTTCTGCTAACTGGAACAAGGTATGGACAAAAAAATATGCCTATATACATATAAACACGTGCATATACGTGTGTGTGTATATACATACATACATACATATATATATACACACACACACACAAATTTAAACACTGTTTTAAGGGTTCACTTTCTGCCTTTGGATGCTAACTGGCATGGAGCATGAACACCATGAAAGCATTCAAAGGTAGCAAGTGAAGACTTTAAGAAAGAAAATTCTTTGTTGTTCCTCTCCTCCTTCCTCCACAGTAAATGGTGAAATAAGAAGTGTTAGCAGGCTTGCAGTCATGGAGCCCAAGATTTGGATTGGAGCAGGGCTAGCAAATTTCACCCTCAGCTCCTGAGGTGCCATCAAACAAAAAGAGTACTGTAATATAGGTAACATTTATACCCCCAACACCGCCTTTCAGTTTTATTTTTTTAATAAACGCTCCTGATCCTAGGGTGATAATGGAAAAATAGCATTTTAGAAGTAATTTGACAAAAATGCTGCAATAAAAGTGGTAGGAAGGGAAACTGACATTTTAATGAAGGGGAAAATGTGAGTCAGTAATTGTACTGTTTTTTTAAATGCATGTGAAATGTGAAGCAACTGTTAACAGAGTAGGAATCTCTGGGAGGCAAGGGCAAGTGGCTGCTTCTCCCTCTGAAACAAGAACTTGTGGGTATTTTCAGAGTGAGAGATGAGATTTAGTGAACTTGTAAGCTGTGGTATTGAGATATATCTTCCAACAGCATAATTAAGAAGGGATTTATAGTCTTAGACTGTAAGAAACAGCTTTTCTTATTTAACTTAAAACAATGAGTGAGGAAGGAAAAGGAAGGACTGCCTCGAAGGACTCTTTGCTTATTCCAATTAAAAATCCCGTATCTATGAAGGGATTTAACCATATCTGTGTAAACTTTGCTTTTACATTGCACTGTCCATAACTTAATAGGGAGGGATGTTTGTGTGGACCACCTGTTTCCTCTTCACGGTCAGATTGTTTCTGCAGAAGGCACATTGATTGCATGATGAGTAATGTTAAGAGCTTAGCAATCAAACATGACATTGAAGCTGAAAAGGGGACTCTCTGTGGATTACCTCTAGGTTACAGACCATGTATGGGTGGTACATCAGAGTCTGAAAAACACCCTGCAATCTCCATCCCCTCAGAACTTGGGAGATGCAGGGGGAGGTAGCAATGTAACCTTTATAAATAGCTGAGTTATGCTCAATTTATTTCTTGTGGCTTGGATATGGAGCAGCATAGGCAGCCTGTGTATGACTCTGAAAACTGTAACGGAAATGAAACAGGAAGCCAGATCCTTTCACAGCTTGTTGATCTGTGAGGACGAGCTGAGTCTGTAAAGACTCATATTCTAACCCCAGTAAAAAGCAGTCAGGGGAGAGGAATCCAACTGGGGGGGATAATCCAGAGAGGAGATGCAGAGGCGACATGACAGAAGGGCCAGCAAGAACAGAGACCACTTCACTGAACAGGAAAAGCAAAGCAGAACTGGCTCACAGAGAAGAGCTGGTAAGTTCATATTGCTCTGCTGTAAATTTTGGCATGTAAACAAGCTGGTGATCAGCTAGAGAGAAGTCCTGTGCTCCTGATTTCAGCTGCATGGGTACTACTTTCACCTGTGTGTCGGGCTACTTGACCTTGATAACAGTAATAAGTTACAATAAACAAGGAAATGGTTCTTGACCATAAAAAATGAGCTTGAAAAAGTGAAGGAGGAAGTTGTCACCAGTTCTGCACCTAGGCGTCCTACTTTTACTGGGTTAGATGCTGTTGCCTTTGTCTCAGCACTCATTTGGAATTGTTTGCCTTCTTTGTGACATGATTATAATCCTTCTGCTCACCTGCAGATGAGCACAGCAGATCTTTGGCTGCTGATTTGTGGGTTTAAACATACATGGTTGAAATGTCTTCACACTTGCTTAGCAGTAGTTTTCAGTATAAGCTTTTGCTGTAATTGCTGTGCACTCTCATGTGGGTACTAGCAGAGGGAGGTAGTCACAGTCATGGCTGCAGGTTGGAAATGCCATGAAAAACCTGGAGATTCAAGTTGTGGGAAAGTTCATAATACTCCCCTAAAGGAAGAAAATGTCATCAATATCTCTAAGTAGTAGAACTCTGCCATCAGCACATAGCCTTGTTTGAGTATCAGAAACATATGCAAAATGCCATGACCAGGAAGTCCTGAGGAAGAGAATCCAACTGCTTCCAGTCTGAGCTCCCTGGAGCTGTCCCCTTGCCCCTGCAGAGCTGCTGCCTACTCAGAGGCAAACAGAGAATGCATTATTTCTGCTGAAACCTGTTGAATGCATGGGCTGTGCAAGGCCTTCTCTGTCTCCATACATTGTTCTGCTGGAGCAGGTCCAGAGAAGGACCATGAAGTTGGTAAGAGCACTGGAGCACCTCCAGGAAGACTGGTTGAGGAAGTTTGGGATGGTCAGCCTGGATAAGAGCACTGGAGCAGAGCTCATAGCAACCTTCCTGTAACTGAAGGGAGCCTACAGGGAAGCTGGAGAGGAACTCTGTCAGGAACTACAATGATAGGGCAAGGGAAAATGGGTACAAACTTAAAGAGGGATAATTTATGTTAGACATTAGAAAAAATTCTTTACTATGAGGGTGGTGAGACACTGGAACAGGTTGCCCAGGAAGGCTGTGGATGCCTCATCCCTGGCAGAGGGAGTGGGACTAGATGATTTTCAATGTTCCTTACAGCCCTAAACATTCTATGATTCTCTGAAATATTTTGGAGAAGTCGACATTTTCTGAAGCTTTCTTAACCTTTGCAGCAGCATGTTTCCAATTCTGCAGAGTTGTAAAAGAAACTGCCTTCCAGTTAGCTGCCATTTCTTTCTGCTGTCGATCCCAGCTCAGACCTGCATCTTGCTTGCTCTCTCCAGCACTATCCTAACCCACATTCAGCTAACAGGAACAACACACACAGACCAGTCCAACAGTGCAGGAGTGTGTTACCTGGCTCAGTCTTACAGTGGTGTATGCAGCCAACACCAAGGAGGGAGGCAGGTAGAGGCTGTCCCATCTCACTCACAAGGAGGAGAAACAACATTTTCCTGCCAGAGCCTGCAAATGGGAAAAGGTCCTCGAGAGCGCTTCGTGACTCCAGGAAGAAGTCCAGAACGAGCTTAAGGTGAAAGAAAAGGCACAATGGACAGTTGTTTAAAAAAGTTTTTAAAAGTTTAAAAAAGTCTCTCAAGAGGTTTCAAGTAAGTTATCTCTGACTGATTGATTGATTGATTGATTGATTGATTTATTGATTGTCCCAGGGCTTATTCCCACACATAGAGGGGCAAGACCATTCTCCATATTGCACTCAAGTGCTCAATAAATGCACAGAGGTAAGAGCAGAGAGCCATGAAGTGGGAAGGACTCACTGATACGGGGGTTGATCTGTAACATTTGTATTTATAGATTTAATCTCTCTCCTCTGATGAGTCAGCAGACAGATAAACATTAACTTTCAAGCCTGCACAAAGAAATCACGAATTAAATCCTCAGATTTTATCACAGGTTAAGAGAAGGCAAAAGAGGCAAACCTGGATTTAAATGCAATGCTAAACCATCCACTGCCATTAACACTGGCCTGGCCAAGGTAAGAAAAAAGCTGGAAAGGGAAGCTGAAGTATGTGATAATTGCAGACAAGACGTGGCTCAGAAATAAATTCCAGCCAACTTCGAGCCTTCGCAGGTGGATGCCATGTGAGTTACATCCTGACAGCATCTCTCTCAGCTGCAGCTCCTGAGACATAGCTACATTAAACACAATCTGTGAGCCCAGAGGGAAAGCACCAGGTAACTGATGCTTGGAGAAGCACGGAGGTGGCACTAGGAATGTTTTTTTTCCAAATGGATTTTTTAATGGAGCAGCACACAGTGCTACTTACACAACTGACAGCTTTAGACCTTTTAGGTCAACCATTTATTTTGCTATTTCTAGCTGGGTTTTAAGCCTAGATTTTCTTTTACTTGGATAAATGTGTCTATGTCTTTCTGTGAGTGCACTTAAGTGAATGCTTAGCACACCAGTATTTAGCAGGTTTTGTTCCTTCCCCAGATTGACTGAGATGGAGGGAGAAAAAGTCGGATATTCATGCCAGGCAGTACAAATCTCTTCACTGTTTCATGAAAAGTCTTGATTGTCAAAAATTTTAATATCTTGTGATATTTTAGGGAAAAACCCCAAACAACCCCCAAAAAAATCTAATAAAAAAAGACTGTGTAAGTTTGGCTTAGGTCTGTACTAGAGGAAACTGCTTGTAACTCTGTAAAAGATTTAAGTCTTTGTTCAGACCATCATAATTCCTTTTTGTTTTTCTTGCAAAGTCCTTAATGAGATGGAGGAAAACTCTTCTTTAATGTGTAACCAGAAAAGAAGGTACACCAGTCTATGCAAATTCTCTACATAGCTCTGGGAGAAATGACACATAAAAGTCTGTTATAAGGGAAAGTACTTGGCAAAGGGGAATTTCTCTTTGGATGAATGCACGCTATCTTAAAGAGCAAATTGGTGAGGAAATCAACATTTAATGATAGGGAAAAAACCAAAACCAACCAATAACTTCGGACTTAATAAGTTCTGTTCACATTTAATGGCTAGATTTCAAACAGATGATGATGGTTCTGATCTCCATTGAGGGAAGTGGAATCCTAAGAAGTGTTTCAGGCATTCCCATCCCCACAAGAGCTCAGTGCCAGCCGGATGGGGCTTTCAGCAACTTGGTCCAGTGGGAAGCATCCCTGCCCATGGCAGTGGGTTGGAATTACACAATGTTTAAGGCCATACCATCGTACGATTCCATGCTACTCCAAAACATAAAACGGCATAGTGTGACACCCAAGCACATACTATATCCCACTGGCGGGGCTGCTGGTGAAACAGAGAGCTCTGCCAGGAGACAGGACGGGAGATGGGTGGTGATGCCTTTTTCCTGGTGTTAGGAAAATGAAGCTAGACCCGGTTAGAGGGTTGGGGGTCGTTACCTCGGTATTTTAATCAGGATCCTGTTTGATGCATCCACTACACCCCGGTGACAGCGTGGCAAAATGCACACCCCTCGTCAATCACACACACCGGTTGTAGACTTTACACATCAGCATATCTAACAAGGGGGCCCAATAATGGGGCTGGGCTGGGCTAACCTCTAGTTTACAGAATCTGTCCTGCTAGGAGACCTTGGCTTCTTGAGATAGTAGGATGTTTGGTCTCCCTGGCTCTGCAGTTCTGTGGTGTTTAGTCTCAGGGCCTGCAGAACACTTACAAAACACTAAGCACTAGACTAAGTGAAGGATTATAAGTATGTGCATACACAGAACTGTGTAAAAGGGATATAAAAGAAAAGGAAAAAATCACTCCGGCATCAGCGGCAGGCGCTATCCCTCCTCCCCGGGCCCGGCCGGGCGGCAGCGGGAGCGGGGCGGCCCCTGG
>JAHLSL010000006.1:20598843-20630829 GCA_025920805.1 Petroica traversi | reverse complement strand
ATTTGCCGTTCCTTTATTTACCCCATTTTGTTTTCCACTCGACAGTTTGGGGTCTCTTTTCCAGCAGCGGCGATTCTCCGAAAGCTGCTCCTCAGGTGATCCCGGGTGTGCTCCCGCCCGGGGGTGGCGCGGCCGGGGGCTGCGGGCAAGCGGGGGAAATGCTGGGAGTGCCGCCGGGGCTGAGCTGTCCTGGGGCACTGCCGGGTCCTGAGCGCCGACCTGCGTGGAGATCGTGGCTGTGAAAAAGCAGCGTGGCCGCTCTCAGCTCGGGTGTTCGGCCGGGGTTTGGATGTTTGTTCCAGGGGCGGTAACTTTTTTTTTTTTTCTTACTCTGTGCTGTATGAATTTATGTGTTGCAGACTGGCTTGTATTCCCGTCGGAAAGGTGAAGATTTAGGAGAAAGGGGCTCATAAATGCAGGTGGAATTCAGGTGGTCCTCGGTATCAGGCATGACCAGGTGGCCAAGAAGGCCAAGGACATCCTGGCCTCTATCCGCAATAGTGTGGCCAGCAGGACCAGGGTGGCGATTGTCCAACTGTGCTCAGCACTGCTGAGGCCACACCTCAAATCCTGTGTCCAGTTTTGGATTTCTCAATGCAAGAAAGACATTGAGGTGCTGGAGTGAGTCCAGAGAAGGACAGCAGAGCTGGTGAAGGGTCTGGAGCACAAGTCCCATGGGGAGCAGCCGAGGGACTAGGGTTGTTTAGCCTGGAGAAAAGGAGGGTCAGGAGTGACATTGTTGCTCTCTACAACTACCTAAAGGAGATTCTTGTAACCAAGTCAGGGCCAGTCTTTTCTTCCAAGTAACAAGTCATACCAGGGGAGATTTACTTAAGATATGAGGAAAAATTTCTTCTCTAAAACGGTGTTCAGGCATTGGAACAGGCTGCCCAGGGAAGTTGAGTCACCATCCCTGGAGATGGTGACATAGGCATGTAGATATAGCATTTGGAGATGTGGTTAGTGGTGGGCTTGGCAGTGCCAGGTCAACAGACTTGATTTTAAAGGCCTTTTTCAACCTAAATGATTCTGTGATCTCTTTTGTCACTGAGAAGTCTTTTAGACTGAGGATACCGTGCCCTGCCAGCTTGCTCTTCTGCTGTACATTCTGTGATACATTTCTGCTTTGATGGTTACTCACCCAGCTCTCATTTTGCGCTGCCTTTCTTACTAAACCAGCTTGTTTTCTCTCTGGAGGAGCTGTACAAGTTGTATGCGGCTTATACTTTCATTTTTGCAGTGGAGAAAGCAGCAGATTTCTGTGGTATTTCGTAAGTGAGGTTGAGCCAGCCTGGTGCTACCTGCTCCATTGCTGATACGTGCAAGTGCCGTTATTCCCACTTCCATCCTCGGCCCGCTCCACTTTCAGCAAGTGGTAAAACAAAGAGGCAAAATATGTGAAACAGGAAGAAAGGACAAGCTCAAAAAGCTGCTTTGTAGTCACTGAAGTTGCTTCTATAAGAACTTCATTTCTTTGCTAGTGGACAGATAATTTGATTAGAAACTTAGGGGGTCTCCTTATGGTAAGAGGAAATGATGCCGTTTTCCTATATATAAAACACTGCCAGGTGAAGGGTGTTAGAGTTCATTTTAAAGGGAAAAAAACAGCATGAAAAATGCTGGTCAGCATTTAAATCTAAGAGCTTTTATGAATAAGTATCTGTATTTGGAATTTTTTCTAAAAAATCAAATTTTTGTAGTTCTGAGATTTTTTTTTGCCATTTTTGGATATAAGGGTTTTTTTTCACTTTACTTAATTATTTGGAACATGTTGCCTACCTAGGTGGTGTTCATTTCCCGTTCAGCACCAAGACTTTCTGACCACCTTGTTTCTTAGATACAGTTTGCAGTTGAATCTTCACATCTTATCTACCAAGGATCAGACAACAAACATTAAAGGGTTTTTCAAAAACATATGCAGTTTTTCTAGAGCTTAGTGTTTGAAAATGTTTGATCTTGCGTGACTACCCATGCAATTGAGTTTGAGATTTCAGAAATACCTCTGCTGAACCTCCTGACCCAGCACAGCTGAACTGTGGGAGTCACGGTGCCAAACTGTCCTAGGAGACATGATTATGGTTATAATTTAGTTGCTTTAAAAACACAGGGAATACCCAGTCCTCAGGAGTCAGAAGGTAATATAATTACCCTGCTTTTATTACACTTCGGTAACTACATTTGGATGTGATTAGAATGGCATAAGATTTACCTTAAGGAGCTTCTTAATCTCCTCTTGTTTTAGGCTGTGAAATTATTTTTTTAAATTACCTTTGGGCTGCCTAAATCATATTCTAATGGAATTTTTATGGCAGTCTGACTTCTCAAAGAGTTATAGTATTCTTTAAAGCGAAACACTAATCTGAGTTGCTGTCTGATGTCTGGCCCTGAACCACTTCAGGATCTGTTTTCTGCTTTGATGGAATTTGGGAAGGCTTGGTGAACACAGGGCATCCTTTCCACACTCCTGGGGTGATGCAGGTGGCGTGGTGCCAGCGTGTAGCAGGAACAGGGAACTTTCCATTGCTGGGATTCCTGGCATAGCAGATGCCACTTCCTCAGTGCATGGCTGCAGTGCTCTGGATCAGGCACAACGATGCCGTGCCTTCCAGATAGACAGAGAAAACAGCTATTTATTAGTGAAAATGTCAGAGTTTCGTGGTAGAAAACACGAGTTTCAGTTCTTCAGCCACAGCAATGTAAAAGCAGTCACTGGCAGTTTTTAGAGGGGGGTCCATTGCTAGGGATTTTGTACCAGTTCTGAGGTGTTTGAGTTTAGTTTGTATATTACAGAACTTGGTTTCATGAGAAGTTTGGGGTTTTGTCCTGTGAACAATATAACTCATGGTTGGGCTCTCTGTTGCCTGATGACGTACAAGCATGTAAAAGTTGTGTCCCAGCATAAATGAGGACAAAAAGGAAATAAGAGTACTACTGTCCACTTCTTCAGAGGGCTCCAATGAAGGCAAGCATTGTAAAATACTTCAAAACTTCTACAGGCTTCTTCAGTTATTTTCTGAGAAATTTTGAAGTCAGCATCTTTTGGTTTCTTTTCAGCCTTATGCTATGCTTGTCTCTTCTTCCTATTTTTTCCATGCTGTACTCACTGTACATTTTTGGCCTCCTCAGGATCCAGACTCAAATGCTTGGGATGTCTCTGTAGCCTTTGGGGACATGCTGGAAGCTCCTCACAGAGAATAGAAATGTTCTCCTGTCCCCAGTCATCTGTGTGGACAGATGCCACTACGTACCTGTGCAGAGGGATGTGTCAAGCAATGCAACTTGTACTGCCCACACTTTTCTTTCAACAAACATTTTTCTGAGGAGAATGCTGTAGACTGAGCAGAAGAGTTGTTTTGTCTTATTTGAACCGTATTCTGCGGTGGTGGAGGGTTAAAGGTGTGGCAAGGTGTGGCTGTATATGCTCAGTGTCTGGTCCTTCTGCTAGTGCTACTGGTGGTTTTCAGCAGGACCCTGTCTAAGGTGCCTTGCCCACACATAACATGTTGCTGAGGTTTTCCACGTATTTTAAGTGTTTAGTGTTTATGTTTCCAGGGCAGGGTAGTCATGTTGGGTAAATGATGCTGTGAAAGTGAGAAATGTGTACCTTAGCACCAAACTAGTGACTTGGCACAACGTGGTGTCCGTGAGGCTTTGACCATCATCAAGTCTGCCCTTCTGTCTGTGTAGCAAAGCAGCATCAAGGCGAGGGGCTTGGCTCTGCCCAAAGGTCAGCTGCCACCAGGAAAACCACAGAATGGTTTGGGTTGGAAGGGAGCTTACACACCATCTGGTTCCAACCCCCTGCCATGCACAAGGACATCAGAACTCCATCCAACCTGGCCTTGACCTCTGCCAGCGATGGGGCATCCACAGCTTCTTTGGACTGGGCAGCTTGTCCCAGTGCCTCACCAGCTTCACAGTGAAGATTTCTACCTCATATCTAACCTAAGCCTTCCCTCTTTCAATCTAAAGCCATTATCCCTTGTTATGTCACTAAATCCCTTTGTTAAAAGTCACTCTCCATCTTCCTTGTAGGCCTCTTTAGATACTAGAAGGGGCTATAAGGTCTTCTGGGAGCCTTCCAGGCTGAACAATCTCAGCTCTTTTAGTCTGTTCTCATAAGAGAGGAGCTTCATCCCCCCGATCATCTTCATGGCCTCCTCCGTGGCCCTTGCACCATTAGGTCCAACCTTCTTATGCTGGGAGTCCCAGAGCTGGATGCAGCACTGCAGGTGGGGTCTCATGACAGTGGAGGGCAGAATTGCCTCCCTCAAATGGTCAGCAAGATTTTAATTTCCCAGTTTGTTCAAAATTGGTCTTTTGCAAACTTAAATACTTGGTTCAGGTCTGTCTGTACAACAAAGAGAAACCCTACCCGTTTTCCCCAGTTTTGCTCTGAGCACAGCACCACACCATGGGCTTGTTTGTGAGCAGCTTGGAGATATGTTTATTGTCCTTCAAGTTTGGTTTCATTTTGTGTCATTTCCTGCACATGAATTTCAGCTGTGACGTTCTTTAAGGCCAAGGCCTTAAAAATAGGGGACTTCATAGAAATGAAGAACTTTAAAAATTATACTGCCTGGTTCCATGTCAGAAACTATCCAGTACCCTGTATTTCATTTCCTTACTTTACAAGTGAAAGTGAGTTGTGTCTCTGCCAAGTGCCCGCCCTTGAAAAAGAGCTCCATATACGGGGTCACACTTAACTATATTTTATAGGACTGCATGATTTGTATTTTATTTAGTCCTTGCCATGTAACTGTCCAGTTTTTAGACAGTTTGTGCAAATGCAGAGGAGCCAGGGAGATGTGGTCTCTTGATCCCTGCAACTGATGTCTAGAGTGCTTTGCTTGAAACTTTTCTTGTATCCAAATGTCTGTAAAAATACCAGCTGTGCATTAGCAATGACAATATGACAATAATGACAGTGATATTATTATACATGATTATATTAATACTACTACTACTACTACTACTAATAATAATAATGTGCCTTTACAAGCAGAGAGCTCAAATAGAATATTCTGAGTTCCTGAATTATATTTTTATGAAATGATACTGTTTGCTATGACTTTGGTATTACACTGAGCAATAACTAAGATTTCAGGTACTACCTTGATGCAGTCAGTTTTACCTTTCAGCATGCTTTTTTGGTGTAATGTTTTAGGCCAGAAGTGCCTGGTAGTGCAATCTCACAAAAAAGCAGAGGACTCCTGTCTGCTTGAGCTAATTAAAATAATATGCAAGTTTGAAAGCGTTGCCCTTGAAATGATGAAGAGAGAGTTTAAACACTCTAGATGCTTCCATACAAATACCATGAGCTCTGCAGAATAAAGTTGAAGTTTTAGCTTTCATCTGACTGGGCACTGAGGGGCAGAGGGGAAGAAGAGCAAGACTAATTTCTGCCATTTGCATTCAGAGTGATGGCTTCAGTATTTTGCTTTCTTTGGCCTTGCTTTATGCTTCTAATCTCTCTTGAAAGGAGGGTGAGACACAAGTAAAGTGCCAAGCAAACAGATAACACTGTGAATAACCTCTGCACACACCTTCTGAGGAAGCACAAGCTTTGTGATCTGGTGCACCACCAGGAGATATGAATAATTTGTGGTTATTAATCATAACTTATATGTAATACTAATCCATTCGAAAAACACACAGCTCTGCACAGCTCTGTACACTTCTCCTAAGTGTACACAGAATTGGGTACACTTAGGAGAAGGCCATGCTCTGAAGACAGACACAAAATCTCTGTGGGATTCAGACCCTGAACAGAGATGGGACCGAGGAGCGATGTGGATGTAGTTTGGTGAGATGGGGCTGGCTTTCTCCTTGGACAGTAAACAAACTCAGAAGAGTTGATTTTTTTTGTTTGTTGGGGGTTACTTGATCCTGCTGTTTTCCTGAATATCAGTTGGGATAACTTTTTATCAACAGGTAGCTTAAAATTCCTTGGACTGTCCTGTATTGTGTGCTTACAAAGCATCCAGGCAGAGCCAGGGGAGCTTCCCACACTGGGGAACCCCAGGAGTGGGGCAGCTGCCACTGGACCTCTGCTCAGAGAGACCAGGAGAGATGCTGCCCGTGGTATCCCCAGCCTCCTGGGCACCTAATGACTGTACATCCTTGGAGGGCTGGATGGTAGGTGAAAGTCTCGTGCTGTTTAGCAAACAAGATTTAAAAATCAGGAGGTGGAAAATTACTTTTATTGCTAAATAAGACTTCTTTTTTCCTCCTAACCAGGTTTCAGTTATCTAGACATATCAACACAAAAAACCCAAGGTATTTATACCTGTCAGCTAGACTTAAGATGTTCAGGAGGAAAGTATTTCCTTCATTCTGTCACTTTGGATTCAGCATGGAAAAAAAGAAAAAAAGAAAAGCATTTTGAGAACTGTGAAACAGCCATGAGTGGCATTAGGGATGACTCAATATGCAACTCTGCAGCAGGCAGAATGAGAATCTTAGAGTGGGCTTCTTTCAAATAATAGATTTAGTGCATTTACGTAAGTTCTGTTTGAAGTGTACAAGCATTAAATAGCAGTTCTGAATGGGAACAGATTTTTTTCCACATTAAGAAAAAAACAGTAGCAGAGATTTCAGAGGCTCCTTCTTTAAAAGGATGTTTTGTTTGTTTGTTTTTTTTAACTCAGGAATAAGAGTTTTAGAGAGATTCATGTTTTTCATGTTTTTTTAATGGCATGAAATGCTTTTCATGTATTTCTCATCCAGTATTCTGGACTGTAAATTCTCAGAAGGCTTCTGTCAGGTTTTTTCTTACTTAAATGGAAGTGGGGCTAAGTATTATTCATCTAAAGATCTTGGATAAAGCACCCTGTGCCTTAAAAAGGAAGCTGAATTGTACAGGAAATCAGGAACTGAACTTCCCTTTTGTTCTTGTAGGCATTTGTAGAGAGAAAATGGTATGTGCAGGCTAAGGCATGCATTAATATCTTGATTATATAGCTGAATTGGTTTTGTAAAAATAGTTCTAGTAGGGTATATTTTAGATCATCACCCGGTAGGTAAGAACACATCGTGGTTGTTGCTGCACAGTAGGAATAAGTATGTGTCACAACTGGATAGATACATTTACACCAGCAGTTCCTATAGATGATCGGGGAGTCTGGAGAAGGCTGCACTCTATATTCTCTATATTTTTCTGGAAAAAGAACTAAGGGAGCTAAGAGGGCACTGTGCAGAAGAGCTGGGTAAAAGAAAACGTTTCTTGCAACTGGTGGGCCAAAACTATTCTGTTTTCTAGATAATTGTGTGATTCTAGTTATGGTTTGGGGCTGCAGTTCTGGTTTTTAATTTTTTGAGTAGAGGAGATCTGATCAGCAGACATGGTTAAACTTTTGATAAGTCACTGACGATTACCATCTTTGCCTGTAAATAATTTCCTTTTTCTTGTTATACCAAGGAGAGATCCTCATCTCTCCTGTTTGTTAGACATGTTGCTTAACAAGTTGACATGGCTTTACTCTGTAAAGGAGAGGGTTATAATTAAATAGTTATTGAATTAAGCAGTGCTTCTCACATATTTTGGTATGTGTTTGATCTGTTTTCAGTAGTTTGTTTTTTCATTTTTGGTGCTGTGCTGATAATAAACTCTGATATCAAAGAACCTGTAACCCCTTGGCACCACTTAAAAAGGCATATTTCTCTCTTCTAAACTGTAATGGCATGTAATATTTTGTAGGTTTTGAATTTGTGTAATTAATAATTTTTCTGTCTCCCTCTTGATTTATTCAGTTGAGGTCTATGTACACACGTGCATCATGCTTGTGCCTGCTCTATAAGAGTAAGTTTGTTTTCCCTTAAAAGAGAGACTTACCCTTTTCTGTAACATGACTTGGTAGTGATGGTGTATAATGTGGGAAAAAGCAATGCGCAACAATGTGAAGATTGCATGCACACCTGAACACAGGCAGACTTGGACCTCCATGCCAAGCCTTGCATGTCTCAGCTGAGGGGTTTCCCTTCCTAGCTCTGCATCCAACAGAGGAGGGAGAACAAGGGGTACCGGTGGGGCAGCAGAAGGGCTGTAACAGAGGGGTCCCACATTCTGTCCCTCTCTTTGAATGAGGGTATACCTGCTTTTCAGGAACTAGGAACATAGTTTTGTGTGATGGGAGCATGAAACCTGGCCACTTTATGGTGACAAGCCCTATGTCCTGCTTCCAGTACCAAAAGACAGTGAAGAGGAATATCCTGAGAAGAAATCATTCTGTCAGGTTTTAATTTCAGAAGATGCTCTGTTATCTTTCAGATGGCCTTGTTCGTGGCATGGAGAAAAACAGTAAAGGGTGGTTGTGCCATCAGACGTGCTGGAATATTCAGTAATGCATACAGTGTTGTCTGCTAGTTCCCAAGCTGATCTTTGATATTTTGCATTTCATCAGTTATGCGTAAAGGTGGCAGCCTCGCCTCCAAAAAAGTTGTGATGGAGTCAAATGTGAAGCAAATCCTTTAGAGATTCTTCCCGAGATACTTGAGAATGAAACAGATGTTGCAGATGTTTCTTACTTATCTTTTTTCCTGGCCTTTCTTGTTGGTGTTCTTGTGTGTATCTCTACTGCTGACTTTCTGGGGAGTAAAATCTTAAGGCTTGGCACTAGCAGGAAGCTGATGTGGCATGAAAAGAAAACATGGTGTACTACTTGCACTGTGAGATAAACACTGCTATCAGCTCCTTCTCCAGCACTGTTAGCCTCTGCTCCTCCACATTTCTGCATTGCAGAAGAGTCAAGGCCTCCCTGTCATGCTGATGCTCACAGCCAGTCTCCAAGAAGATGGGAGCCCAGTAACTGGTCACAGCACCAACTGCTGCTGTCACTGCCTCCTGAGGAATAGGATGAATTGTGCCCATATCCCAGAGAATGGATTTGGTTTAAAAATCTGTGGGTTTATTTTATTCCCCCACTAATGTGTTATTAATTTAATTGCTCATTGGTTTCTGAAGACTTTTGGAGGGTGCAGGGAGGGGGTAGGAAAGAACTATTTTAAGCTGCCGCCTTCTTTAATTTATGCTCATGATGTATTTTTACCAGCAGCACTTTGTGATCCAACTGCTACTTCTAAATGTCATTTCTTTGAATTAAAAAATGTAATTAATTTCCAAGTATGACATAAGCACTGAAAGTATTAACTGAATTCCAAAGTGCTGTTTGAACAGTAGCTTTCGCATGACAGGAGGGAAAGTTCATGAAGTCCAAGGTATGCCGCAATACAAGTGTAGCAAAAATACTCAAAATCACTTCTTTGCAGGTTTTCCCATTGCCCATTAGGCTTTCTCTTAAAAGTTCCCTCTGTAGACTCTCTGGAGAAGGAGAAGGTATTGAGGAAATACCCTTTTATAAATCCCCCATATTAAATAAAAATAGGTGAGCACTATTTGGTTATCTCGTGTTCTCTGACACTGATTTGTGTTTCTGATGGTAATCAGTAAGCCTGTGCTTCCCAGCACTCCTTGAAGAGCAGTTGTTCAAGCTCCTGTTAACCATATGCATTGAACTCCAGTAGCCTGAGGTTTTTTCAGGATTATTACCATCAAAAACTTTTTCGAAAGATTGATTGATTCAGTTTAAAAGCTGATGCAGAGCTGTCATCGTTCTGCCTGTAAAAGGGATAAGGGAAGAAATTTTGCATTCACTTGTATATCTTGGTAATCCATAATGCAAAATATGTCATTTTAACAGATGGACCAGCTCTTGATTTTTTTATAGACCCGGTTTGTTCAAAATCAAAAGTGGGAGTGGACCATACAGTCATTCTAAGCAATGAAATGAAAGTCTGCTGCAACTTCCCTTTGATACTGCATATTTAAATTGGTGTTAATTTCAATCACCATTGGTTTGCATACAACAGTGTAAATCCAGAATACCCACTGATCCATGGGCTGAACATCTATGAGGCATCAGGTTCCTTTCTGGACAGAAGGTTCAGTTTTTCACAGCCCACTGAGGTTTTTTCAGTGCTGATGTCTTTATCCTAAAGAAGAGAGAGAAAAAATTGTGGTGGCTTGATTCTGCTGGGGTTGTCATTTCTCAGTTGTTCTCTAGGTAGAAGATTGTGTGCACATTGAGAGTGTGCCTACCATTGTCCCTCAGCAGAAAGTGTGTGTGTGTGTGTGCATGTGAGTTCTAAGTGGGAGTGTCTGGTTTTTCTATGAAGTTTTCCATTTCCAAACCTTACAGCTGATGTTTTGTTGTCTGTTACTTGGCATCAGTAATAAACATTTTCTGGAGCTTTAGAACTAGCACCCCAACCCTACCTCTGATTACATCTTTAAAGTTTATTGATACCTTTTCATTTACAGCTCTTAACCTGCCTTTAGATCACAGGAGAGACAAGGTCCAGGTCTCACCACCCAGACTTGCATGCAACGTCTTCTAATAAAACTTCTTCAAACCAACAGAATATTGGGAAAGGCCAGGAATCAGCAGTGCTCTCTATATATGCAACAGTGCTCATAAAAATGAGTGCATCACTGTTTATCTTGTTGCTAAGGTTGGGATTGATATGTAACTCTTTGATTGGATTTTTGTCCACAGTGCATGGCTTAACTTACTAGGAAAATTTAAGCCCCTCTTAAATTTCCTGTTAAAGCCAGGAGGGGCAGAAGTTCAGCTGACATAAAACTATGTGGAATGAGTAATCCCCTCTGTGGACTCTCTGTAGCAGGATCTTTTCAGACTTCTCTGTGGATGCCTTTATAAAAAGTTGAGTTCTCTAAAAGTTTTGTACTAAATCAGTAAGTTAATAACAGAGCACTGTTCATCACAAGCCCTGGGAATTTCCTATAACCACATTTCTTCCAGAGGACAAATTTCTCACTTAGGGAGCAGATACTGTCTTTGTCAACTATTCAGTCTCCAGGCCCTCTCTCACTTGTAGATCTTCTTAACAACAATAGACAACCATACATTCCCTAACCTTGTCTGTAATGCCAAGGAAGCTGCAGATTCTTGTCCTCGTTTATGTCTGTGAAGAACAGTGAGTGTGTACCCCCTTTGTGATGATCTCCTGAGCTTTCTACCAAATCCCAGGGGAGGATCTTTCTCTGGAGTTTTAAATTGACCCTAAACTTACCCAAATTGAGGCAGGAACATTCCTTTAATTCCCCAGGCAGTCATGTGGTGCTTAGTCAGCTAATATTGCCTTATATGGCCCATTTGTTGACTACAAGTAAGTCATATGACCCCTGGTCTTTAAAGCCATGACTTAGAGACAAAATAATGACAGTAGAGGTCTCTGGATCAACACATCCTGAAATTGAAATTTTTTTAAAAAGTTTGTTGTTTATTTTTTTTGTTGTTATTGGTCAGTGACTTTGATACCACTCTTCCTGTAACTTCCATTGTAACTGTATATGTGGCCTCCACTGTGTGCAGAAAAGCATGGGAATGTGAACTATATGCACCCAAACCCCTAGAAACTTGAAAAACAAAGTATGCAAATTATGTGTATTAAGTAAAATATACTAATCTTTTGCATGTCATGTTTTGTGTTTCATTTGAACTAGTATCATGCCTGGATGATCTTTCTTTCTGTAAGAAAAAAAACATAAACAAGTACTTCAAAATAGTGATAAAATTTTTCTGTCTCTCTTTTTATCCCTATTTTAGGAAGGCATGAGGTGTGGTCCTGGAAAGCAGCCAGCAGGGAATCCTTGTGTCTCATGTGGCAAAAAGTGAAAGTGCAGCTAATGTTAAGCATGTCTTTCCTCGCTGCTGTTTTTTGGTATTGTAGAAGGTTATACAGCTTTTTAGCACAGCTGTTGAAATGGTAGGTTTTTATTATGCACACCTTAATCTTCCACATTTATTTCAGTAAAAACGGACCTTCAAGACCTCCTGGTTGACACCTGTTTTATCATTTGTATTTTCAGGTGGAGCAACTATCTTCAGAGGAAACTCATAAGTAAGCTCTTTGTTGTCACTCCATATTCATTAATCACCTTCACAACTTCCCTTTAGGTGTAGTACAGCAGAACATAACTAATCTGTGAATCAATCTCAATTTAGGAAATCTCAGTGTGCTGCCAGAAGTTGATCTGCTTGGTTATAGTGCAAGAGAATGGAAAGGAGAAACAAAGCAGGCCAAACAGATGAGGGAGGTAAGAGTTAAATTTTAATCTCCGCATGAGGACCAGCACCTGGGAAAAGAATAGCACTCCCAATGCAAACAGCTGCAGCATCTATCAAAGCCTGCTACACTGGCTAGTCAAATGAAAAGCAAAAGGGACAGCATGAACACGGCTCTAAATAAAGAGTGCAGCAGTACAGGTCAAAATGTAGATCAGGTTTTAGTCTTGTATATATTCTGAATTCCCTCTTCCAGCACCAGCAACTCACACAGTGACCTCAACAGGAAAAATCATCCCCAGTGCTAAAGCCCAGATAATTTGGTCTTGGGTGCTGTCACTTGGCCAGACTTTGATTTAAGTTAAAAACTCTAATTCCAGGGGTAAGGAAGCACCACATGCATTTCTCTTCCAAGCTCTGAAGGTCCACACTTGGCAGCCTCTCCCTCTCCAGCATCATCAGCTGCAGCTGGAGGCAGCAGGGCAGGAGCTGGCATCTGACCTGTGCCAGCTTGGGGGATGCCCAGCAGGCAGGGAGCTGGGGTGCTGGATGGTGGCCATCCCATTCCTTTGGGCTCAGTCCTTCTGCTCCAGTACTGCACCCCAGCCCAGGTGCTTCTGTGCCAGGGTCTTCCCCTGCACAGGACACTGCTAGCAAGACAGGCAGTTCAACTGTATTGGACATGTATTGGTCGTGGTATCAGAATCACAGAGCAAATGCATACCAAGAAAGACTTAAAGGGTAAAAAAGGAGCTGGTAAGGATAAACAGAGGCATAAAGGGGTTGTAGGAAAAAGAAGACAGTTTTCAAAAAGCTGGAGTTGTGTTCAAGTGATGAACAGAGGAGAGATCCAGTTTTGCCATGTTAAATGCAAGAACACAGCAGTGCCAAAAGTTCACAGAACACACAAGGCCAAAAACTATTTGAAGGAGCAAGTAACAAAAGACAGCAAAACTTCTAATAAATTTGCAAGCCCGTACTGAGCAAAAAGTGTTTCAGAATATCTGTAAGCCTTCTGGATGATCAGACCTGAAAGGGAGACTCCTGTATATGGAGCAGTTAATGGATGTCTGGTTAGTGGATGGCGTAGAAGTTGCCATAGTAAGGAGCATATTTTAGGCTGAGGTCTTGTGAGGTCCTTAACCAGCATAACGTGCTTGCTGTGCCCAAAAGGAGCAATCCCATGTTTGTTTTGTCTCTCCCTCTTTCTCACCTTGTCCTAGCTAAGCAGTCCCTCTCCCTGTTTTGTGCTGGCTCTCATCGTCTTTTTATGTGGTCCACCTAGATGGTGAACTGATAAAGCAGACCGTCCAGAAAGAGCCTTCTCTGAGGCCCTCGAGCTTGCTGAAGCAGCAGGAAACTCCCTCAGCAGAAGGTGTTTAATAGGCTTACTATCCCAGCTGATAAAGTAAGAATACGGGGGCAGAGTGCAGCTGAGAAGTGCTGGTGGGATGGGGCGAGAGAGCAGCCAAGATTAACAAAGGATGAGGGATTGAGACCATCCTGCTGCCCCCTTCAGGAAGCAAACTGGAAGTGATGGAGCAGCCTGTGGGACTGTAGAGTCCTCTCCCTAATTCTCTGCCAGTTTATTGCTCAGAATTGTCTCAACAAGGGCTCAGATGGCAGCCAGAGGTAATGCAGAGTGTGAAGCTGGACCAAAGGTTGTCTGCTTCAGCACAGAGCTCACAGATCTGCTCAGCCTCAGGTCAGTTCTGCACAATGGATTCAGGTCAATGTAAGGAGATGTTTTTGCCTAAAGGAGTTTTCTCCAGATGCCTGTTCCTGCCCTTTTGCTGCTGCATCTCACTGCAAACTCTAAAGCAGTTGAGGTTAATGTTGTTACGGCACAGAAATCTGTGCTGATCTGCTGTAATTTGGTTGACCATGTGAATGTTTACAGTAGCAACAGTGTAGAGACTTGAACAAGTTGCTGGGTTTGGAAAGAATGCAGAATCACTCTTAAGAGGCAGCCCCAGTCTAAGGTGTTTACAAAAACACGGTGTTTAACATTTCTGTGTATATAAGTCTTAAAAATATACTCTCCCATTCCCCTAGCTCCCTCTTACAAGTAGTTTGGATTTGGACTTCAAACAACACGTTTTTTTCCCCAAGACTTAATAATTTTTATTCCTAATTTTTCTTGGTCTCTTTCTAGGCGTATGAAGAATTGTTTAGGAGCTGTCATATCAGATACCTGAGACAAGTCAGGAAGGACAACTATAGTGTAATAAGAGCGGTGCTTTTTCAGATATTCAGCCAAGGCATTCATTTTCCTTCGTGGATGAAGGAAAGAGATATATTGAAGGTAAAATTAATTTCCTAAATGAGCACATTTTAGCTATCCACAGCAGAAGGAAGCTTTGTTCAGTGTGAAACATGATATGTTGGCTGTCAAAGTCGAGAATCATTATCAGAATTCAAAGAGAAGTTTTTCAAACCCATTAAACTACATTTAAATGAAAAACTGTCCCTGATCTAAAGATACCAATGTGAACATGAGTCTAAACGGTGTTAAAAAAAAAAAGTAAAAGTGGATGGATGAATGTTACTGCCATCCATGTTAGTGCCAAATGTCACTCCCTTAACGCAACAGGTTATTTGAATCCTGCCCATCCACATCCATGTAAAGTTCAGTGGCTCACTTGGGAGCTGCTATGTTGTTGGAGCAGCAGGAATCCTGTCCTGGGCTCCAGGAGTTCCAGCAGGAGATAGTGGCAGGGAAGTGGGATCTATAGCTTCTGCCTGTAGAGATGTGTGTGTAGACTGGAAAGTGTCTGTAATCCTAAATACTTCACTTAATTTGGAAGTATCCAGCTTTTCCAGAGTGTGGGTTATATATTTTGCTGAGAGTGTATTTTCTTTTATTTTTTTCTGGCCCTGTTTTAAAAGTTTCTTAGGGACTTGGCAGTTAAGTGGATCCTCCTTCATAGCATTTGACTTGTGATGTCCATTTACTTTGTTGTTTGAACTGTCCAAACAGCTGACGGAACCACATTGTAAATTGTACGCAGACAAGTTTATATAACCTTATACTCTGCTTCTTGTTATGGTAATGATTAGCTTGCCTTCTGTTTTTTCCCCAGCTCCCTGAAAAGCTTTTGTATTCTCAAGGTTGTAACTGGATTCAGCAATACAGTTTTGGTCCAGAAAGATACACAGGACCCAATGCCTTTGGGAAGCTGCGCAAATGTATGGAGGCATTAAAGACAAGCGTGAGTATCTAGGAAATGGTTGGGAGGAATAAAATGGGTTCAGACAGAGGTAAGGAACTGCTCCAGGCTACATATTCGTGGGACAGTCAGCTTCCCTCCCAGGTTCAGACTGCTGAGTTGCTGGGAAGGCCATCACCTCTGCTGCAGGGGAATCCAGCTTTTGGTGATCCACTAGGGCAAGTACTCAGGAGTCCCTGCAAGTTAGGGAGGTCACTGTCCCCACAGCTAGTCCTTGTTATCAAGTGGCTCCTGCAGTATCTCATAATTTTGATTAAAAATAAATGTGCTGTATGAGATGCCTCTGGATTCCCTCCCCAGCTGGGAAGGAGCAAACAAACTGTGTATTTTCTTTGCTTCTATCCCCATTAAATGTTTTAATTATCCATTTTTGCTATGATTTCTCTCTGTAAGCTCAGGCACTTGATTGCAAAGACCTGTTAGCCTCACCGCCCCCTCTGCTCAGCATTGCCAGATTGCAATC
Source organism: Petroica traversi (assembly GCA_025920805.1). Taxonomy (NCBI): domain Eukaryota; kingdom Metazoa; phylum Chordata; class Aves; order Passeriformes; family Petroicidae; genus Petroica; species Petroica traversi. The sequence continues at coordinate 20,615,050 of JAHLSL010000006.1, read as the reverse complement.
ATTCCCAACCTAGGACTATAATTCTTATTTAAATATTTCAAACTTGGGGAGATTTAGTAGCCCCAAAGCCTTCTGAAACAGAGTTGGCCTGTCAAGACCTTTACCTTTCTTGAACTCCTCGGGGGTTTCTGCACATCTGCAGTGAAAGTAATTGTTAATTGAAAAGAAAACCCAAACAGACCAATTTAAGCTCTAGAAACAAAACATTGTAAGAAAAAGAGGGAATTAAAATAGAGATCTTGTCCCTTGCCTGAACCCTTGCTGTGCAAAAATGACAGCCATCTCTTCTTGAGATGGGCCTGGTAGTTGCTATGTGCAGTTATCATTTTGTTCTGGTTGCTCTTTGCATTTCCCAGTGTTGGGTTATTTGGCTTTTATTTTTAGCTTCTTATATTTCTTTTAGCTGATGTTAGTGCACAAAGCATTTAATCTGTATTTTTAAGAAAGGAGTTTCAAGTTAACAGAATTAATAAATTCTTACAATTCACAAATTGTTTTAAAGCAACATTGTGATGCATTATGTTATTACTGGCATGAGGTCTAGCTCCCAACTTAATTTTATTTTTATAAAGATGTTGTTCGGCCAGTGAGATGAATTTCTTGCCTATTTTTACCAACAGGGTTCTTTACTGCCTTTCACGGCTCCACCATCATAGAATCATAGAATTCTTTAGTTTGTAAAAGACCTTTAAGATTATCAAATCCAGCCATTAACCCCGCACTAAACCATGTCCACAAGTGCTACATTTACTTTTTAAAATATCTCCAGGGACAGTGACTCAGCCACTTCCCTGGACTGCCTGTTCCAAAGCTTGACAACACTTTTGATGAAGAATTTTCTTCTAGTATCCAATCTAAATAATGCCTGGCAAAACTTCATGCCTTTTCTTCTTGTTCTATGGCATGTTAGTTGGTAGAAAAGACTGACCCCCACCCGGCTACACCCTCATTTTATGTTGTTGTAGAGAGTGATAAGATTTCCCCTTCAGCCTTGTTTTCTCCAGGCTAAACAATCCAAGCACCTTCTACTGCTCCTCATCAGACTTGTGCTCCAGACCCTTCACCAGCTCTGCTGCCCTTCTCTGGATTCACTCCAGCACCTCAATGTCTTTCTCATAGTGAGGGACAAAAACAGAACACAGAACTCAAGGTGTGGCCTCACCAGTGCTGACTACAGGGGGACAGTCACTGCCCTGGTCCTGCTGGCCACACTGTTGCTGATACAGGCCAGGATGCCCTTGGTCTTCTTGGCCACCTGGGCACAGCTGGCTCATGTTCAGCTGCTGTTGACCAGCACCCCCACATTTCCACTCCTTTCCACTGAGCCTCTTTCCAGCCACTCTGCCCCCAGCCTGCAGTGCTGTCACCCAAGTGCAGGACCTGGCACTTGGCCTTGTTGAATCTCAAACCATCAGCCTTGGTCAGATCAGGGGCTGCTGCTGGCAAATGCTGTCGTGCCTGGGCTGTTTCAGTCAACAAGTCCTTTATGTTTAGACCAGGCTTCTTCCTGTTCTGCAATATTTTCTGTCAAATAGAATTCTTAATAATTTTATTAATTATTAATTCTTAATAATATTCTTCTTCTGTATGCTTTCCAGTGGGCTGAAATAACTGCTACAAGAGATCATGAAGAAAGAGGAAACATGTGCAATATACTGTTTTCTGAAGAAAGCAAGGAATACAAACTATATGAGGCCATAAAATTCATCATGCTCTATGAAGTTGTCGAAGCCTATGAGCAGATAAAGAGCAGGGAAGAACCCGTGCACAACCTTTTTAGCCTTCTCTTTGCTCGTGACTCTTCATCTGACCCTCTGAGTTTCATGATGAACCATCTGAACTCCATAGGTGACTCTATTTGCCTAGACCAGGTAAGGATATCAGTGAAAAGCAAATAAAAAAACTTATTCCATCTTTGTAGTGATCAGATGATTATATCATGTATCATCCATGATAGCTGGCCCACTTTTTTTTCTTTGAGATATAGGGAAGTGGACAGACAGTAGCCATTTATCTTCCAGGGAGAAAACCAAACTGTAGTAAGAGTGAACCAAAAAAAGGCTACAGGCTATCAATAAGACTTATTTTAAAACAATAACTTTGATATGTAAAATAATTTCAGATTATGCTGTTTTGACCTGTTGTTTTGCTTTTCCTATCTGTTCCACTGTGCTAAACCCTGTAGCATTGCTCTCTTTCCTTCCTATCCTTTGATTCTCATTAGATCTAATGTCTAGTAGGTAATGAGAACTCTACTAATCACTTTTATATGTTAAGGTTTTTGTTTCCTGTTTGATAATTAGTGAGAATTTCAGTGCTGACAGCTAAACTCCACACTGCCACTCTGCAGATGATTTCACCTTGCAATGGCTGAAATTATTTTTTATAATCAATTTCAGTTATCAAGTCAACTGTTACTGGATGCAGTCAGCTTTAGGAGCAGTTTGATTATAACTGGATAAGTTATGCTATGTCTGGCTATGCCCAAGGATATGAACTTTTCCCAAAGCTTTTTTCCTGATTAAGCAATCCATTTCAAGAAGATGCCAGTTCTCTAGTTTCATATATCTGAAGTACCAGGAAACTTCTTCCTTTTGCTGTTATGTTTTCTGTATGTAGCAAGTGATCACAAGGTGGCAGGCTTCCCTATTTATTCAGAGTGTATCAGTCTTGGTAACAGCTAGTCCTTTCTTGCTCCCCAAAAAGCTGTGTGAGTTGGCTTGGGAGCAAGTTATATCAGGTGGAGGAGGAATATTTCCCTCTACATGTGAAAGAGAAGTGGAAAGGCTGTTGGGAATGCCCTCAAAGTTTTCATTTTCTTACTCCACTCGCAAAAGGGCCCCTTTTATTCCTTGTCTACTGTTTTGAAGCTAAATAATTAGCCTTAACTTGGATTGTCTTCAGTTGAGTTTTTGAAGTCTAGAAATAAATGTCTTATGGACTTCTTCCATTTTTAGGTTGAACTGTTTCTTCTTGGATACTTACTTCAAGTAAAGATACGAGTTTACAGACTGCATAGGTTTAATACTGAGGAATTTCAAGTAAATTATCCGGATGAATACCGAAGGGAATGGAATGAGATTTCTCTCCTGACTGAGGATGACCACTACTATCACATCCCCCTTTTCAGAACGTGAAGGACCAGTGACTTTTAATTTTTTTTTCTTTGTATAATATAGTGAGTGACCAATTCCAGTGAATTAGGTTTCTAATCAGCAGCAGTAAAATCTTGAGAATGCTCATTAATGATTACAAAATGATTTATGGGTTCATTGTGCAAACATTTTGCTTTCCCATTGCAGCTCAGTTCACCATCAGTCAGCCACAAAAACCATAAAATATATTGCTATACAGTCTGGGACAAACAAAATGTGACATTTGAGAGTTTTCAGACAAAAAAAATTGGACTGCCTGGCAATGAAGGCAAAGGTTATGCTGGGTTTTCCATTGCTAGCCTAAGGGTTTACTCTGACATCCATGGATGGGTTAAACTCAAGTGCCTAAAGCAATGACTGCCTTTCCCTACTCCTGTCTGTGTCTAACTAGGGGGGATGAATCACAGAGGAAGCAAATCCCAGGGTCCCACAGTTGATATTCCAGGCTATTTAACTTGCATTGACTTGGGATGGGAGGATATGCACTGGGGCCTCTGCATGGCTGCTTCAAACCCACTTGGCTTCCCTTGTTGCTGGAACTCGTCTCCCCAGGATGGGCAGAGCAAGCAGCTGCAGGCAGTACTTATTTCAGACATGGGAAATGGAGCTGTCTGCACCCAGCAGTGATCCCTGAAGGTGAAGAACTATTACACAGTGGGGAAAAAAATCAACACACAAGAATACTGTGCCAGATGAATGAAGATCTCCTGTGTAAGTGAGAAAAGCACTTTCTCCAAGGTATAAGGGCAGCATTAATAGGCCACATGCAACAGAGTTACACCCAGGAGCTGCGTATGGCTTTTGTCAACTTGTAAATCCTTTAAGGGTTGATTTCAACATTACCTGCCAAGATTTCCTTTGCAATTCATCTGAGAAAGTTGTGCGTGGAATACAGATAGAAATACTGCATTTTCAGAAAATACTTATTTTCTATGGATTATGTGAATGCAGCAGTGTTGCATACAAGTTCTATCCTCTGATTTTGTATTAATCTCCTTGGGTAAAATTGCCATCTTTAACTTAGATCTCTGTGTTTAAAGAAGTCTGCCCAGGACAAGTAGATGAGATTTACCTTTCTGCATGGAACATTTTGCTCAGTTCTGTTTTCTAAAAGGATCAATGTGTTTTGAATGATTATTTCAAACTAAGGGATCTTAACTTGAAGAAGTATTAGATCTGACAAAATATTTGTGAACAGCTTACAATGCCACAGGCTAATGGTTGTATTCAAGGGGGTGGGATTTATTAAGAAACAAAGCCTCTCTTTTTTTTATCCTAGAGGTATGGGGACAAGCAGGTTTATTTTTTAAACCTGCAGGATAAAAAGCAAGCCAGTAGCAAAAATGGGAATAGGGCCTGCAGGACCTAAAGCAGGTGTATGAGGTATCTTCATGGTAATGCTTGGAGTCAGTGGAGAGTGATCAGTTCCTTTGTGTAAAGGAAAGCTATTTTATCTCTTATGCTCCTTTTATTTGTGTGTATATGTGTATATATATTTATAAATACAAACACCTGAGTTCTGTATTGAAGCTGTTTCGTTTCCTAAAAGTTTGAGTTCAGCTTTTTTGAATCATTTGTAGATTTTAATTAAGAAGGCTTGATAACTGTAATAATTTCATCTCATCAAAACCTGCATAGCAAGTACATTTATTTATTAAAAGAAAGTTTTTTCATGTAATGAAATAATTTTCTTATTTTTAGATTTGGTTCTGCTCTGCATGGGGAAAAGTTGTAATACCTAAGCATAGAGTATTGTTATCTATTTTGCATCAAGAGTAACATTTACAGTTATCAATAAACTTGTCTATATTTCATTCTTGTTTTTGGTACAAACAGACATACCCAAAAAAGTATGTATTTTCATAGTGGGCTTTTAAATGATTTGCATATTATTTGTGTTTAGTAATACAAAAGCATTACAGCTGAAAGTGATAAATTGTGGAAACATACATATTTGTGATCTTGAGCATATTAATAGCAGGGAATTAGCAACAATCTAAGACAGTGGAGTTTACCTTGCCAGTTTGGATGTTTGCATCTGAACCAGGTCACCTAAGCCAGGGCTCTCTGCCTTGTCAGTGGAAGGCAATGGCACATGGACAGCCAGAGGAGTGGGTCTCTAGAAGGGACTGGTTCTCTTCACTGACTCTAGTGGGAGCTGGCAGTGATCAGCATAAATCTCTCTGCCCCAGATATTTGAAGTTAGGTGAGATTAATGTTGTCCCAAGAATCCAGAAAAGTCATACTGCTGGCTTATCAGGTGTCAGAGGTACTAGCCAAATCATGCCAGGAAAGAAATGGGAGATGAAAAGAGAGGAGCTTCAGGTGAGGATAATCACAAGTCTTAAGAGATAAATGCAGAGAGGATCTTAAGAAACACTGAGACAGGTTTGGGGCTGCAATGAGTTTTAACCAGGTTCTCTGACAGTATATTTTACATATGTATGAAGCAGAAAGTACCTATCTGTTTACATATAAATAAATACATGTATATACATATATGTATGGAAGTGTGTGTATATAAGAAAAAATAATAAAAAAGAAAATCATCCTCAGTAAAGTGCATCTGAAACAAACTGGTAGTATGTAAGTGCAGGTGCTGCAGGATCTTTTCCAGTCAGTGGCAGAATATTTTTTCAAATGCAGAGTTGTAGGCAGCTAAAGTCAGGATGTGTTTATTATTTACTATTTTTAATTCAGCAGGAAGTAGGAACCCATACTGAAGCCTCGGTGCTGGGTTTGGGTTTTCCCTCAAATTTGAAAGTATGTGTTAAGAGTTTAACAGAACAGCAGAAGAAATGTGTATCTTTTATTGTAATGGAGAAAAAGTCTTGAGTTTTGAATGCCATCTTTTTAAAAATGCATCTCAAAAAATGTATGAACCACATTCAATATTTCATTTTGACTCCAAAAGAAATACTGTCAGTCTCCATTCTTCAGCTCTAACACTGAAATTGCTTCTTGTCTAGTTTGTGGCTACTAAGTTGGAGCTAATTAAAAATTGCTCAGTGTAGTTTTCTGTTGCTGGTAATTTCACCTTCTTAGACTCAGGGTGTTGAGTTCAATGTCTAGGAAATAGTTTTCAAATGCAGTTTTAAACTTGTGTAAAGCACAGATTTAAGGCATGCGTATTATTTCAAAATAGTTGTCTGCAATAAAGATTTGTTCAGTCAAAGTGCAGAAAATATCTTTTTTTTTTTTTTTTTTGCTGGGATTTGGATTTCACTGGTTTTTTATACTTCATCAATATTGCAGCAGTCCCACCTGTGACTCTTCTATGTTAGTGCCATTACAGCACAAATGTTTTTTGGATGCTTCATTTTTATGAAAAACTACTGATTTTCAAGCAAAGGTAGAGCTGGAATTTTGGTGCCACTGAAGACCTGGTCTCTCCCTCTTGTTTTGTGAAGGTTTCAGGCTGCTTGACATCTTCCCTGGCAGGAGAAAAACTTTCATTTGGTTTTGTGAGAGGGCAGGATATAACTCTGGGATGGTCCCTTGAAATTATTTTGGAGAAATGCCTGGCATAGCTGCTGGGCTGGAGGAGTGCAGCTGCCTTGCTAAGTTTGTGTTCACAGCATCCCTCGTGGTGTTAGTCCAACCCTGATTTTGGCCACGGATGGAGCAGGGAGCCTTGCAGAGGCTTTTTGAGAGATTTGTCAGAAAATATCCAAGGAGCCCTATAGGCCTCAGAGGCAGGAGGTGATGTACCTGGGAGGGACAGGAGATAAATGCAGAAAACTTCTCTCCCTGGGGCTTGGCTGATTTGCATCTTGATGAACCACAGAGCTCTGGGTCAGCTCTGTCAGCCATGGCCAGTGAGTGAGGAGGATGGCTGGAACATGGTTGGAAGCTGTGTGTGCTGAACAGTGCTGCTAGGAGGGGAAAATGAAAAGCATGAAAGAAATAGAATGGGTCCCAGATGCTTTCATCTTCTGACATATGCCAGTTTTGCATAATTCTGAGGTTAAATGCCTTGGGAGGCCAATAAACCAAAACATTTTCCTATCTAGTGAAGCTTTTGGCCTTAGTTCAATGCTTCATTAAAATGGGGAGGCAACTAAGTTGTGCAACCCAAACCATTCTGTGATTCTGTGGTCTTATAACGGATGAAAATGATCATCCTTTAAGGTTCATAGCATTTAGTTATGGAGGAATTTTTAAGCGGCTTTTTAGATGGCTTCCAAGCATCAGAAAACGCAGTTCAATAAGCTCTGTTCTCCTGGCAACTCTGATTGTCACATTTGCCTGCAGTGGTGGGTTCCCCTAGTCACCAGCCAAGTACCCACACAGATGCTCACTCACTCACTCCCACACCAGCAGGATGGGGGCAAAACCAGGAAGAATGGGACCAAGAAAGCTTTTAGGCTATGATAAAGACAGGGAAATAATTTCTCATGCACTTTCACCATGGGTAAAACACACTTGAGTTGGGGAATTTAACTTAATTTATTGGCAATTAGCATTAGAATTTAATTAGATTTAGGTACTGAGGAAGTTAAAGACAGACATTAGAATGCTTAGGGAAAAAACACCCCTCCCCTTTTCCAGGCTCAACTTCACTCCAGACTCCTCTTCCTTGTTATCACCACAGGTTATGCTCAGTCCAATCAGTGAGGCAACGTGCAGAATGGAGGAGTTGTGCAGTCAGAATCTGGTGATTTCTCTCAGCTCCTCACTGTCTTCCTATGCTTCAGTGGGAATCCTTCCTTAGCTGCAGTCCACCCCTAGTAGGGTGTACCTGCTCCAATGCTGGCTTGGGATAAGTAAGTTCTAAAACAGTTGGTATGTTACATGCTAATTACCAATTTTATAAACATCTGTTCATCTTAATATAGCTTCTATCCATGCTACTGGAAGGAGAAAAAACGGGAAAATAAAATCTGTGTTTTTGTTGGCTTCCCTCTTTGCTGCTCTAATGTACTATCACACGTGCCTGTATTTCTACTGGACATGGATTATAGTAGAACAAAAAGGGTCTGAAGGAAGAGGCTCAGAAGGTAAGGGATTAAAATCAATCCTAGAGTGATTCTGGAATTCACACAGGAGATACATGGGAGCTCAAGGAATGACCTAAGGGCAATAGGATGTATGGAAAAGACATGGCTAGGAGAAGTAAGCAAATTAATGGAGGAAGACTTAGCAAGTCCATGGACACTTTTTAGTCTGAACTGCCAGTCTGTGACTGGAGATGTGAAAATTTCCTAGTGTAATATCCATAGAAAGTGTGCTTGCAGCTCTTCTTCCCTGCAGCCTAAAACATGACACATGAATAGACCATGCCTACTGTAATTGAAGCTGCTCTCAGCTGCCTCTTCAAAACGGAGGACTTCAAAACTGTGAGGGTTCTCCAGAGAGCTGAGGAGTTTCTTGCCTTTCCTGTACTTATGGCTTCACTGAAGTCTTCCTTTTGTAAGTTGGTTGTGTCCCTGCATTTGGCAATTTGAGTGCTCCTGTTGCTGCTGTAGCAGGGATGACACAGCCAAGGAACATTTGAGCCACCTTTTGTTCAAGCTCTGAACGAGACATGAGTTAACCACATGCTTTTGTTCCACATGCTGTGATAAGCACATCATGATTAAATTGGACCACATCTCTGTCTTCAGGGTCCCCAGAGGTATATTCAGGGAAATGTTTAACCTCCTCATTAGCCTTTGCAGGTTAGCTTTGATCATGGGAGCTTGAGAGTCCTCAATGACAGACATCTGAACCTCAACAGGTTTTCTAAGGAGAAAAATGGGAATCAAACTTAAAGGCTGAGCAAGCCCAACAAGGTGAGTTTCTTCTCATCGCAACACCTGGTGTGAGCATAACTTAGGAAAGCTGCAGATAGAGATATGTGGAACAGACATTCCTTAGAGCTTCCACCAAAGTCATGGGAATACAAACAAAACTGCTCAGTAGCCACCACAGGTGCTCTACCTGATTAAGTAGCATCAAGGCTTCCATGAGTGTTGGACAAAAGATTTGAGCAGATCAGATTGGTTTGTTTTTTTCAAGAACCCATGCAAACTACACAAGATTTTAGTTCTGTTCTGGGCAGCTCCAGAGGTCCTGCCTTTCTGCATAGAACTGCTCTTTGAATTACTCAAAGGCAGGAAGAAAAAAAAGCTGTGATAGTTCAAACTATAGAAATGTTATTACAGACATATCTGTAAGAGGGATGAAAGACATTTTTTCAAACTGTAAGAGTGGCTTAATGAATGCAATTCTCAGCAGCACTAGTCAGAAAACAGAGTTGTAACATTCACTCCAGCAAATGTAACTCATATAGAGCTCCAGAGTACTGCACAGAATAAGTATGATACAGTTAGGATCAAATTAGGGCAGCTGCCCAGCACTGTGGAAATGCAAGAAGAGTGGAAGTAAGATATATGACTTAAATAAACACCATTTGTGTGGAAAGCCACCAGCCTATTTATCTTATTGCCCTTTTCAAAAAAAGACATAAACCTGAACAAAATTCCAGTGCAATTAAGTGCCTAACATACTGGTTTTGATGAGGAGTTTATTACATAAATGAATATCAGTATGTTGACTGTACCTTTGTGAGTCACAAATTCATATTCATGAACTATTAATAGAAAAATGCATGGATATTAACAGAGTGATTTCATGACAGCTATATTTTTGGAGCTGATAAAAAAAAGGAATTATAGTTGTTGATAATTTTAATGCCCTAGTTGCAAGCAATTTAGTTACAAAGCAAATGTTTCCTCTGAAATGCTGCCAGCAATTAGAAATTCCCAGTTTCTTGCCAAGTATTTAAACCTGCAGCCAGTGAGTGGAGTCCATTCTCTTCCTGCACTTCTAATTTCAGTCAAAACTATAGAGTTCACCCTCTTTTTTTCTTTATCAGTTTTAGGGAAAGGGACCGAATTATCCATACTTTTAAAAGCATATGCCCTTTTTCAGCTGTCTGGCTACTTCTACCTGTCAGTGAATCCTGACACACCTTTTTCTGTTTGACTAAAAGGGCAGATAGAAGAAGCCAGTGTATGTCGCCAGATGCACTCTGAGAGAAAGAAGGCTTATCCCATCCCAAAAACCAATTCAAGTGTCACAGCTGGCAGAGGGGTAATGGATGAGAGTTTCAGTAGCCTCATCTTCCCTGTTGAGGAAGGCTGGTGCAAGGTCAAGCTGGAAATGGAGAGCTGCTTCTTGTCAGGGAACAACTACCAAAGGCAGCTGACAGGAGCTGCCACCACCAAGTGGGAGTCTGAGGAGCTGGGCAGCTGGACAGGAGCTGCACAACAGGCATAAACACATTCCTTGTTCCAAGCAGGTATGTGCAAGGCCAGCCACATCCAAGCAACTCCAAAGGCCTGCTCATTAGGTAGCCTTATGAACATCAGCTGAGACAGATTTGTTCCAAATGAATGGATTGAGTTCACTTCATTAATGCACTGAAAAAGATCTTGAGGCTGATCTGTTGACTTATTAGAGCAAAATACTGGTTATATTCTCTCTTAGAAAACAGTTATGTGGAAAAAATGAACGTGAGCACTGTAAGGAAAAACCCTTAGCTTCCTGATTTTTTATATTAAAATACAATTTTATCATGGTGCTGGTGTACTCCGAGATATTCTCTGGGATATTTCATTAGTTCAGTAACCCAGCTTACAGTTGCTTCTCTCAATGTCTTAACCTTAATGCCACACTACCTCACAAAGTCTGCCTGACTGCAAAAGACACCTCTCATTAGATTTTCATCCAGGCTTTCCACCTGTATAGCTGATTAGAGTGGTCTCTCTGTGCTCCTTGGTGAGTGTGCAGATGAGCTTTTGTCACATGACCTGGCAAATGTGATGGATGCAGACATGTCAGAGACCCCAGGCAGAATGTGACACTTACCACATGACTTCACCTTGATCTCTTCCCCAGTCAGGCCATATGGTGGGCTTGCTTCTTAGAGTTCCTCTTTCATCTTATTTGCTACTGTCAGGAGGTTGGGTAGATTCATGACCATAAAAATGCAAGCATCTTTCACAGATTTAATGTAAAAAATGGAGCAGTAACTCTAATTCTAAAGTTTCTCTTTAAATTTAAAGAAAAATGAATATTCAATCAATCAATAAAGGAAATGCATGCTTGATACTATGGTTGGAGAAGATGAGCCAACCTGCATGAGTATGTTTCTTAAGTTTCTGTCTCTTAAAGCCCGCTAGAATTTTACATGTAGTTTCACTATATAGCCTCTGTATACTATATAGACTATATAGCATTTTTTTTGCTTTCTTTTTTTCTTTTTCTTTTTTTTTAGTTCAGAAACTGAAAAGGAAGTAAAAGGTATAGAATATACAAAATGTTCCAGCAGGTTTTTTTAACTGATTAAGCCACTAAGGGTGTGGTATGGGCAACAGTCAGGACATACTGCTGACTTACCATGACATAATAATTGCTGAGAATGTTGGTTTACTGAGAGCACTCTAAAAAAACAGTTCTGTAATTATTTTCCAATTAGAGGACATGAGGTTAGTTTAATAATTAGTTTCATTATTAGTTTAATAATGAAAAAAATAGCTACATCATACTCTAACTTCTATTAATAAATATTTTAATCAGATTCATAGGCAATTTGCCCATTTAAATGCTGTATTTTCAAATGTGCAAACTAAGCTTGTAAAAAAGAAGAAGTAAAGCAGGTTTTTAAATATGCCTTTGTTTTTTCTTTTTGTGAAAGCTTGTAACTTTAATTGTTTAGACTGGTGCATGTGAAAGAATAATGACAGGTTTTTAACTTGCAAACAGCCGTCATTTTCAGCTGTGATACATTGTTTATACTGATATGACTCACACATGCTCCATTTTCTGTTTGAGGGACTGAAAAACCCCCACTCATTGCACCAAAGCCACAGCCTACATATTTTTCTCAGTAATTTAAAAAAGGAACATAGGATGCTGGAAACACCTTTCTGCTTGATGAACAGCAGCATGCCAATTCAGAGCTCACTCTAGGGACATATAAAATGGGAAACTATAAAAGTGGAAAGCAGCATCTCTATATACCTGTCTTTAGGTACCAGGGAGGAGATCTATATTCTTAGGAATACATGTCCAAAACCTCTAACAAATTCAAGGACACTAGAGGAAAGAAAACACTTATAGGTAATATGTAATTACACACGTATATAATGGATATTGTATTGCCCATTTGACTCTTACTGGTGGGTTTTCCCCATCTATTTTTCTTCTGAACAGTATTCCCCTATAGTCACAAGAACTGAACACCCAAAGGTTTCTAATCATAATCCTGAAAAATGTGGAGCAATTTTCAAGTAGTGCACTGTAATTAATTTAGAAAAGAAGATAATAACTGCTGGCAAGCACTAAGATGCATTAATTAAAGTAAAAAAATAATAAAAAGTATTTTCTCTTGGTTTTTGATGGGCTCTTTCTGTATCAAAATCTGAGCTGCTTGTGTCCTTTGCCAGAAAGTACCAAGTACAGAAATAATTCAGACTTACAAAATATGATCTCCCATATTGCACTGAATGTCTTTGTTGTGTAGTTTCATGAACTTTGTTTGTTAGTTTAATAGTTGTACCTTACACTTTGTAAAAGATAAAGGGAACTTACAGCAGGAAGCAAGCTCTGCTGAACTATTCCAGGTGGGATCAGCAGCCCAGAGATGTGTTGTAGGTGTTTTGGACATAATAAAAATACCTTACATGTCTAAATTCTGCTTAAGCCCCATTCTCAAAAAAAAAAAAAAATCTTAAAGAGTACTGACTATTTTAATATCTTCAAGGGAAGCAAACAGCAGCTCCATTTTTTTCTGAATATGCTTGATCTTAATATTCAGTGACTTTTTAATGAGTAAGTTAGCATTGTTCTCTCAAACTAACTTCAGAAACTCAACAGAATCCTGTGGACCATCTTCTTAGGATCTATAATTTCGGTATTTTTCTAATTTGTTCACACACATTTATTACTTACCATTACTGAAAAGCAAGATTCTATCTCTGCCCTGAAGACTTAGCAAAGGACACCTGACACTGTTGGAAAATACAGCATTGTCAATGGATATTGACACGTAGGGATTGATCATGTAGGGGCCAAGCTCTAAATTAAAGTAAATATGATTATCATTCTCCACTATCCATGCAAAACACAAGAAGCAGCTCTGTGCAAAAAAAAAAGTAACCACTGCATAGTTGTTTTATCTAATGCACTGAACAGCTTAGGTAAATCTGTTGTTCAGAAATGTTAGTTTATTTGTGCAAATGAGACCCTTTTTTTTAATAAGCATGCCTATTAGAATATGAAACTGACTATACAAATCACAAAGGTGTCTGTTTGTTTTAAGGGATCTGCTTGTTTAAAAATGGATCATCTCAGAAAAAAAATGTTCATCACTTCCACAGTCTTTAGAAAACAAACTTCAAGGCTTTATAAGGAAGTCCTTTTCAGCTTGGTAGTACTTGTAACACGCATAAAAAAAAGATTTTTTGCCTTATTTAACCTGCATTATTCTAGACACATTTGTATAAATAATGCACTTGCATTATCCCTGTTTCTTTTCCTTTAGTGTTAATTTTTTTGGTGTTGCATGGTTTTTAAACAGCTAATGCCTTCAGTCCCTAAGACACTGGTTTTTGTTTGAAAGCTAAAACTATTCATGGAATTTCTGCCACCTGGAAGGCAATGACTACCAAATACACAACCCTTCTGCCACACTCGACCTTGTGAAATGTGTCATGGAACTCCTCGAATATTTCCAGGTATCACGTATCTGGCATATCTACTACATATCAACACTAGACACACAAATACCCCTTGCTGAGAAAATAAATGTCAAATATGCTTGCATTGTTTACAAGAGGCAGAGATGTTGTATTTTTAGAAGTAGTTTACATAAAGGCAAAACTGATTAATATTCTCTTGAATAACCTTTATCAATTCAACTACGGCTTATATCCACTTTGAAGATTATGAATTTTTTCCCAATTTTTCTTGACGGCAGAGCATTGGGTGGAGAGAGCAGACTTTTCTGTTAAATTTATTTTTCAGCAGATGACATTTGGGATACTTTATTTCAGTTAATGCAAACACAAAGTTTCAACAGGAAAATATCTTCTTTGGGTATTTTTGGTCTTTTTGTGATGCAGAGGAAAAAACCATTTAGTCCTGTGATTGAAATAAGCCCCATCTGTAAGCAGCTAAATACCAAAGGACAGAGACTGTGCCCATTCTCTCAAGTTCACAAGGCAAGCACTGCTGTAGTGCAGCCTGAAATAGGACACACGGCATGGTTTTCATCTTAAGGTTCTTGAGAAAGGAAATACAATTTGCTGTTGAGGAACTTTCTGTAACAAGGAAGGAGTTCCAAATAGAACACACATAGAATTTGCAAATTTAATTTCATAACTCAGGTACAGTTCAACTATTTTACAGGGTCATTTTACAACATCCTGTGTTGTTCATCACGATGTAACAGGTCTAGGTTGATGCTTCACCTATCCTGCTCTTTAGTTCTCTGAAAGATTGTGAAAAGATCTGCCAAAACATCTCTGCCTTAAAGTTGCTGAGAGGACAAACAAGCAAAGTACCTAATTTTAAAAAGGAGGCAACTGTAATGGCTCTTAAATGGTACTAAATCTAAATTATTTAAATAATGGGAACACAGGAAACAGGTGGGTATATTTCAAGTGGACTGGCTATTTGAAAGTGAGCAATTCTGAAATGGCCAGAGGGAAACAAGAATGCATTTTGAGAGAAACCTGTCAGTCAAACAGTTGTTCAAACGAAGAGATTTTTCAAAGGACGTATCATTGTCAAGAGCAACCCAACATGAATTTGATCCATGAGAAGAGCATGATTAAAACAGACCTAAGGTAATGGGGTTTTTTTCTGCTTTTCTTCAAACATTCATGATACTTCCACAGGTTTCAAGCATAAAAGAAACAGAAAAGGTTTGTTTAGAAAAACATCAGTTTTGTATTGTTTCATGATGTTTCAATTTACTTATCATGGCCATTTTAACCCTTCAGAGGTTTAACTACCCGACCTACACCTTTAAAATGTTCTCCCAATAATGTTTGATACTCTAAACACGTTAGTTCAATTTCCTTTGCTGAAAAGTCTATTTGTAGTAGTTATTTGCCTCCAGTCTCAGCATCACTTGTCATACTTAGAGAAAGCATATTCTCATGAGGGCAGTTTCAGAAAGAAGACAAGTACTTCTTCATTTTCAGGCCCAATTTCAAGGTGAAGACTCCCTAGCCCCCAAAAAACACACCTAAACTGCAGTGGACTTTTTCTACGATGGTTCCGATTCTACCATTCTGAGTTTGGGGGGGGGGGGGAGGATTTTTGTTTGTTTGTTTGTGGTTGGTTGGTTTTTTTTGTTTGTTTATTTGTTTGTTGGGGTTTTTTGGTTTTGTTTTTTTAATAACGGGTATGTTTCAGTAGCATATAATTTTTAAAGGCTTGTTATAAATACATATTATAGTGTTGGTTTTTCGCAAATAATGAATGCTATGTATATAATATTGATCCTTGTAGAAGCAGTGTTTGTGTAGAAATGTAGCCATTCTAGTTTTGCTTAATAGTTGAGAAATAACTAACATTGCTATGTGAAATATCACTCACAAACCACCCCTCAAGCAAGGCGATTTACTCCTATCAAGATATTCCTGGATAAGAGACTCCTCTGCCAAACTGACAAACAACCATGCAAACTTCTACTTGTATCAAGATATTCCTGGATAAGAGACTCCTCTGCCGGGGATTGATAAAGGACTAACTGAATTCTTCAAAAGAACTTCATTTGAATTATACAATAAGTTGTAAAAGTAAAAAAAAAGTATTTAAAGAAAGTCTCTCTCTAGGAGAAGTGTGCTCTGGCTCTGTGCCAGTACACCCGGCGTCCGGGGACGCCGTAATTCCTTTACTTTGTCTTTTCTTGTGGATTTTTTATTAAAAACCTTTTAACTTTAACAGAAAAGGATCTCTTTTTAAGCAGGCTTCTCATTTACTCTCCGTGTGCTCATTTCTCTCCTGTCTGGAGTTTCACAAAGGTGTACCACAATGTGGTGATGTATTTTTTT
>JAHLSL010000006.1:20474868-20598443 GCA_025920805.1 Petroica traversi | reverse complement strand
GCGGTGCTGTGTGAGCTCTGGGGGCCCCAGCACAGGAATGACAGTGACCTGTTGGAACGAGTCCCCTGTAGGACCGCGAAGTTAATTAGGGGTGATGGATACCTCTCATGTGAGGAAATGCTGAGACAGTGGGACTGTTCCGACTGGAAAAAAGAAGGGTTTGGAGTGATCTAATTGTGGCCTTCCAGTACCTGAAGGGAGCCTATAAGAAAAATGGAGACGAACTTTCTACAAAAGCACGCATTTAGTAACAGCACAAGGGGGAGTGATTCCAGCTGAAAGAGAGTAGGTTTGGATTAGCTCTTCGGAAGAAATTCTTTACTGTGAGAGTGGTGAGGCACTGGAACAAGGGTGCCGGTGAAGTTGTGAATGCTCCATCCCAGAGGCGTTCAAGGCCAGACTGGATGGGGCTCTGGGCAGCCCGGTCTAGTGGAAGGTGTGTGTGCCCACAGCTGGGGGGCTGGAACTAGGTCGCCTTTAAAGTCCTTTCCAGCCCAGGCCATTCTGTGGTTCTATGAACTCTGATCCTGAGCTCTGTGCTGTGGGACAGCTTGGGATACATCGGGGCTCAGGTGCCAAAGGGCTGTAACATTAGTAAGCTAAGATAGTTGCAGGTGGGAGGCTTTAACCTAAATCTAGAAATGTGTTGTGCAGTTTTAAGGTTTATAGAGTGGATATTAAGTCTGTGAGCTCTGAGGTGACCGGCCTGAATAGCCACTAATTGTCTAGAGCATGAGTGTGACAATCACCAAGCAACCCATAACTTTTGGGAAGGATTATGTGTCAAGATAAATATCCCTCAAAATTTACTATATGAGCACATCCTAAACCTTTGGAGAGCTTGCTAGAACGGATTGTGTACGTCCTGTCTTTATACCTTGGGCATCATAGTGGAACACACAAAGATTGGAAAATTTTGCACTAAGCAATGATCCTGGTGCAATGGATGTTTCACAGAGCACTAGGTGAGTTTGTAAAAACTCTTTTATTGCAGGACTAAAACTTGTTTGATTAGAATTCCTGCCCATCCTTGGGGTTTTAGGTGATAATGCACCTCAAGGACAGCAGGTGTTTAGTCAGGGCACTAATTCTAGTGCAGGTTGTGTTTGAGGAACTGGAACAGCTTAGCCTTGGTAAGGAATGATGGTCAGTGGAATGAGTTAGAAAACCATTTGCATGCTGTCTTATTTTACTAAACTGTTCTGGATTTTCTTCCTGTTTTTAATAATTTATGTACCCTCTGAATTCTCAGAATATAACATAACTCTTAAAATACTGTAATTTTCCTAAAGCATGTGCTTTTGTTCTGGGAGAGAAACTCTTCATGTATTTTTTCATTCTTCAAAGCCAGGATAATCTTCAAGGGTGGATGACAGAACCAACAAGCCTTTCTGCAGGTGCAGAAGAGAAAAAAGAGAGTGTTCCCACACAGCCAGTGAAGCATAAAAATGAAGTTGGTGTTCCTTCTGAGGAACTTGGCTCAGCAAATGCAGTTGCAGACCAGAAAGAGCAAACTACATCAGAAATAAGACAAGACTACGTATACAGAAGTAGTGGGAGACCTGAGAAGATAGACAGGATTAAATCTCTTGTGACGGATCAGGATGCATCCAGGAACTGTGAGCTCTATGTACCTGTGTCTAGTAATCGTTCAGCAGTGGAGTCATCTGAGGAGAGGTAAAGATTAATTTTTAAAAATATATTAAAACTTTTCCTATAGAAAGGGAGAATACTTTCAGTTCTTGACGGCAAATTTCTGATTTTTTTTCTCCTTGGTATCTTTGGTTCAGGAAAACCTGATTTAACTATTTCAATAATTTAAGTATTTACATACAGCTTTTTTCACTATTTTTTGTTTTGTGCATGCATGTTTTCAGTTAATTATTTTTTTCCAGGTGTTGCTTTATTCTCACTATATTTGTCAAATATTTATCTGAACGTTAATGGGGAAGGCTTTGGTTTCCACGTTCTTGTTTCCACAGATTTACTTAACAGTTGCTGTGCTACAACAGTGTTAATGATGCACTTTTATCTCTGGAATGATAGTGCCTCCTGTGTAGATGGATTGCACGTCTTGGCTACCTGAATTTCAAAACAACTCTCTTGGGTTGCAATACCTTGTTTACTCTAGATGTTAACCTGTTATGTTCTCAGTCTATGACTGCTTCTGTTTTGTCAACTTCCAGAAAGAAGGGTGTTTAATATCTGTAGAAGGGGCATGACACTGCTTCCTTTACACTAAACTTCCTCTTTCATGAGTAATCTCATTGGTTTAGACAGTTAAGCACTTCTTCTCTTTCTGCATCTTATGCTGAATTTATTCAGGGCTGAATAAATTCATTCAAGGTTCATTAAGGAACAATTTCTCTGCCATGACACAATTTCCCTCCCTATGGGATCCCTTGTACCAGCAGGTTTGTTCATGCTCAGTGGGGGAGATTTTTGCTTTATATTTTAAATACTTGGCTTATAGAGAAGATAAGATAGAGATTGCTGCTGTCAGATACTGAGCTATGTGGGTTTTTTCATAGTATTTTCAAGGTTATTAAATATTCTTGAAATTCTGCACAAACCTTAATGGACTTCAAACTCTGCTGACAAATTAGGCTTTCTCCAGTGTCATACTGTAACATGAATATGGACTTGAAAGAAATATTTCTGTGATGTTTCTTGTCACCAGATAGTACGGTGTTTAATACCTTCTGTATCTATTGTTTCTCTTAATTAATAATTACTTAGTGTTGTTAAAAATGAGATTTCAAGCAGCTACTTAAACACTTGAGTAAAAACGAAACTAATTTTATATGACAGCCCAGTAGATGAGTTTCCTGATATTAACCTACATTGCTCTTGATACTAGATGATTTTTGTTCTCAAGGGAAATACATGCAGATGGGTTTAGTAAGCTGGTTTGGATATAAAGAAAAATAAATATAGAGCCATCATTTAGTAGTCCATCCTTTCTAGTTTAGTGAAAGTAATCCAATTACCATCTGGCTGCATTAAACTCTTTCTTGCAATCTTCCTAATTGCTTGTCCTCTCTTAGTGGTGAAGGATGTGCCTTAATTTCTTCCTAGTCTTTTGTAGGCAGATGGTGGTTTGGATTTGGGGTGTTCTTGGGGAGTGGTTTGGAAGCTATTGATAGTAGTGGGCAGCAAGTAATGACCTTACAGCCTTTTTCTTCTTCTGTACTTTCTTTGAAAAACAGACTTTCAATGTAAGCTTCCTTTAGTGGTAAGCCTAAATGATACAAATGTGTCTGGTGACATATGTTTTTAAAGTATTTTAATTGTGAAGATGTGATTATTTTTTAGAAGTTTATTTGCTAGATGTAATTGTATGACAAATGCCTCTCAGGAATGGAATGTGCAATTTGCAGTCAGTTTTTTGAACATTGTATGGACCTCCATTTTCAACAGTCCTGTTCACATCCAAGCTGTGTAGGCTGGTCTATGCAGTGTTTTTGTAAGGCATAATTCCTCTCACATGGTCATAACTTGACTTCAGAATGTTGTATATAGGCTCAGATGCAGGTAATTGATTCTTACAACAATGTACCTTGGCCAAAAAGCCCATATTATTTGAGGAAGAAATGTTTCTCTGGATTTCAGCTAGCCTGTAAGCTGCAGTTTGGGTCATGGTGGAAATTCTCCTTTGAGTTAGTAACATTCAAACTAAATGCAGGTACCTGGCCACTTTTCATTGTATTCTCTCATGTGTTCTGCTCAGCACTAGGCAGGCTGGTCAGTCCCAGTGCTGTGTAGATACAAAGCCCTGTTGAGTAATGTGCTCTTAGCTGCATGCACAGGGTGTATTATTCATGTATGCAGTAAATAGACATGTTGGCTTGTGTCTTCTGCAAATTTATACTGTAAAATCTAAAAATACGAATGGACTGTAGTATCCATTCAAGCACAGAAGACAAATTCAGGCAATGATTTATTACCAAACTGGTGATGGATACGGAAGGGGAGCAGTTGAGAGGGTTTTTTAAACTTTTCTCTGTTTTTGAGAGCTAACATTGTTTCTATGAAAATGGGTAAGATGGAAAGCAAATTGAGTTGAAAAAAAAATTGTAGAAAGACTTAAATACTTTCCTGAGTTGTAAACAGGGGAAGAGGTTGAAAAAAAGAGTAAGATGTGTGCTGTTACATGTGGTATGTGTTGATTTTTATTGCAGTGAGGAGGACATGTATCGTGATGAAGAGGAAATAGAGAGAGAGAAAATACTACTTTGTGAAACAAACTCATCAGGTACAGTCGTTTGTGTGAAGTTTCAAATAACGGTGTTGCAGCTCACTGTAGCACTGATGTGTGATGTCCTGACACTCTTCTTCCAGGGACATCTGTGCACAGATGTCTGTGTTCAGTAGCAATTAGTTATGACTGAGTACATTGTACAGTTTGATTCAATTCTCTGTAAGATTAGATTCTCTTAATATATCATTCCCTGTGTTTCTGTAGTTACTTTATGAGTGAATGTGATTTCTTGGGAAAGCAGTCATGTAGTCTGTGCTATGAGTCTTGTGCTTGAAAATTACTTGGTCGTAGTTACCATAGCAGCATCTGTTGTTGTGATGCCTTGCTAACCTCAGTACTACCTGGTTTTGGGATGAAGCCTGTTGGGATTCCAAGGCAAAACTGTATCTCTTCTATTATTGTTACTGAATTACTCAGAAAGATCTGTCATCTTTCTCCTAGTGTGACTGCTGTATGAAGAAGAGGAACTTCTGTCAGTATTTTTCTACTTGCTAAGAAAATGAAGAGTACTTCACTAATTTCTCCTCTTTGCCAAGTAATTTTTGCAGAAGAGAGGAGCAGAGTGTTCTCTATCTTGTTGAACTACATCATTACTTTTCTTCACGCATAATTTTCAGAGCAAACTGATTTTATCCCCTCCCACAGCAATAATTACTTAGTAGCTACAGGTTGTGCTGCCAGTTTCGTTTGGCACTAAAGTTATTTTAAAGTCATAGTGTATTTAGAAATTTGATATGCTTTCTACTTTCTTCTCTTTTCTTTATAATGTTGCATGTTCTGTTTTGGCAGACTATAAACTCAGTGTTTCACCTGAAATGGACATCATGGAATATTGCAGAAAGGAATGGAGAGGAAATACACCAGCAGCAAAAAGGATGAGAAAGGTAGTAGTTCTGTTTTTGTTGAATTTCATTAGGCTCTTTGGTTTTGTTTGCTACATGATTTCCTGTGGGGTCAATCTTTAAGACAGGAAATGCAGTACCAATGTTTTACATTATGAGGTTCTAAGAGTGGTTTACAGCTGGCAGATGCTTTTCGTTGTGCTCATTCCAAATGTGTTTTTAGTAAAGCTACTTGCTGATAATTTAGGGGTTTGATTAGTACTGTCCTTTGTTGTTGTTTTCAGTTGAAGTTTTGTATTTTGTTTATAAATATAAACTGCTAATTTTGTGGATGGTTGAAGTGCAGAGCAGATTACCAAATTTTTGGGTGGAAGGCAGGTAACTGAAATTGGTGAATTGCGTGAGATTTTAAAAATTTTTCCTGACCTTTTTTTCCAATTTTTGAACTAATTTTCTAATATTAATCTTGATCTAGAATGGTAGAAAATAAAACAAAGTTGTTTTGTTGCTTGAAAATTTAGTGATGTGTATGAGTAAATATAAAAATACTTTACAAAAGTAAAAAACTCCCCATGCCACCCTCAAGAGATTACTGTGAGAAATACGGACTCACAGGGCATTGGCCCTTGCCAGGGTAGTGCAGCTGCAGAAGCTGCATTTCAACATTGTGGCTTCTGCTACAGCTCTGAGCATGGGAACAGCAGGGAGGGAACAAATGTGCTGAGGCAAGTGTCAAGATATTTCAGTGTAAACACAAACTTGCCCTGAGGCAGAAATGAACTGCATGTGACATGTATTGGGTAAGTTGCATCAACTAGTGCTGAAATTTCTTTTAAGTATGATGTGTTGTCTTGTTTGTGTGTGTTAGATTTTTTTGGAAATCTAAGTGAGTTAGCTACCCGTATTTCAATGATGTTTATGTTCTGTCATCAAACAAATACCTCAGACAGTTATCTGTTAGATTTCTTCAGTTTCTTGTTTGTTTTTCAGCAGAACTAAGTTGTTTTTTTCAAAGTGTAATTTGTGTCATAAAAGTATTTGAAATTGCAGAAGGGGTAGTGAGTCAAAAGGTTCTTTTTGCTTTTTTTTTGAAAATAGCATTGGTATTTGGATAATAATATTCTGTTACCTCTTATGCTTCTAGTGTGTGACCCTAAAATGTTTTATTAATGCTTTAATGTTCTTCTGATTTTGTGTTTTTCTAGGGATATGAAGCAGTTGCTCAGAAATTTGCATCTATAAGGAGAATACGAGGTGATAACTACTGTGCTTTCAGAGCAACTCTTTTCCAGGCATTAAGTCAAACTACCCAGTTACCAAGGTGGCTGCAGAGTGAGGATTTTGCTATGGTATGTGTCAAACTGATCTGACAGTAGACTAATATTGGGTCTAACCTATTTGATAATGTTATGATCTAATTTCTCTTTTATGCTCACTTTTCAATATCCCCTGAACTGAGAAGTTGTAGTGTTCAAGGTTGTTGTTTGTGCACAGTGATTCTTTCAACTTGGAATTGAGTCCAGGTGCCTTTGGTTTCCAGTTTATAGTGGATATAAATGTTACTGTGGGGCTTACTGGAATGTCTTAATTGTCTGTCTTAATCTTGCTCTCTTGGTTTCTTCTGACTGCATGTATTGTGGCAGTAGGAGGTTTTCCACAAGACAGCTGGCAATAAGAAAAAATACAGGCAATTTATTTTTATGTTTGAGAAACTCCCAGCTTCTCAAAATTATAATATTTATTTTTGTGTGTCATATATGATTTCTCTAGAAAGTGGAATAATAAACTGGATGCTGTAGGCTTTGCAGAGTATGTGTAATTACCTGTGTCTTATATGTTGCTTAAAATAAGTGTAAGAGCAACTCCAGCCTGTCATGAAGAACAGTTCTTGTGGAGCACTGATGTATGAGAAAAGCAAGGTGTTCTCTTCCAAGCAGAAGAAGAACATTCCAGGAATTTTCTTGTGCTAGCAGTGTCCATTTGATGGTATTGGTGAACAGGGAAAAAACATGGAAGAAGCTGCCTATACAAAAGTGAGCCACTTGAGAAGAGTGAGGTTCCAGTTGTCAGGATGCTGCTGGGAATGTAAATGGTGAATGTCTGATGCAGACTGTGGGGTAGCAGTCCAGGTAGAATCACACACCTTTCTTTAGAGGACATCTGAAAATTTCTCATTCTGGCCACTATCATTGTTAAGTAAATATCTAGTGATTGTATTTTTGTAATTACTGATCAGAATAGTTCAATGAAGTGTTTTACTACATGTACATAGCAAAATGGTTTCCTTTTTTCAAAAAACGTTCTTTCAGCTCTCAACCATTTCCACATTATCAGACTAAAGAACATAGTTTCCTAGTGCCTCTTTAAGGAGCATGCATACTTTTTTAAAATTATGTACTTCCAAGTTTTTAATGATGTTCATATTTTTTTTTTTGCTACTGATTCATAGAGGAAAATGTCATATGATAATTAACTTTTTTTTGAAAAGGGTGTACACCTACAAAACAAACTGAAATGATAAATTGTTATGCATCAAAGCAGAAGGCACGTAAGAGAAATGTGTATGGTGACAGCTGGCAGTACAAAGATAACAGGGTTTTTTTTGTTTTTTCTTGTTTTTAATTTAAAGTGGTGATTATGTGCACGTTTCTAGTTGCAGAACTTACTGGCATATAATTTTTGATTATTTAGTTCTATGTGTCCATTTAGCACAGGATGCCAGGCTGGGGTGGGAGAAGGTCTGTGCCTATCTGACACTTACTTGGTTGCCACTGAAGAGAACGCATTTCTAGTTTGGAGTCCTGATAAACTGAAAATGGGCTGCTGGTGGCTGATGGCATAAGTGCTGCTCTAGCCAAGTATTTACTCCCTTGTGAGACACAAGTTGCTCTTCTGGTTCCAGCAGTAAGATGGGCTAACAGATCAGGGTACAAAACTGGACATGCAACTGCCAGGATGTCCTTCAAGGGATGTGTAAAAGCTCTGGACTGGTGTAGCACATGAGCAGTGAAAGAGGCAGTTCTGAGGCTAAAACATGATCTGATGTGTCAGTGTTTCTTCTTTAATAAAAAACCTGTCCCAGAGTGTTTGTGTTGTGCTCCCTGAAAAGAAAATGCGGTCTGTGTGTTTTGGACAAAGGAGTTTGCAGCCCACCAAGACTTCTGGATGATCTGATGGATGTAGTCTTCTCTTCTGTTGGTTCGGGGACACTTTAAAACACAGTCACTGTCATTTATCTACTGGTTGGGGAGTGTTTTAATTAAAGAAAAAACAACTCAAAACGACAAACAAAAAAGAAGGCCTGAGTAACTTGGTGATAATTTTTTCTAGTGCTTATGTGTTTGTTAGATCTGAAAATAGTAATATACCAGCATTCTGACTGTTAACCAACACATTATAAATAACTAATTGTGTTTGATGTGGTCATCTTAATGGGACATCTATGCAGAAGGATGCATGAGGTATGGTTTTAAGGTACAAAATGTTAAATAAAGAATGCAGGTTGGTGGCTTTTCCTTTCCAGACTTTTAACTTCAGCTGCTTTTTCTTCTCTCAACTTCCAGCTTCCTGAAAACTTGCTAAGCAAGTATGACTGGATCAAGCAGTGGCAGCTCAAACAGAAACCTGGCAAGAAGATGGGAGAAATAAGTGATGAAATAAAAGAGTATTTAATACTTCTAAGGAAAAAGGTTGGAAAAGTATTTGTATATTCTTTGGTCACTTGCAAGTAAGAAAAGTGACAAAGATTTTTGAATGTGGAGAATTTAATGTAAGGATGCTTTCAGTAGTGAAAGTCCCTTTTCTGTATGTATACTGCAAAAAAAAAAAAGAATGTCTGTTCAGATATGTGAGAGGCGTCTGTTCTTTCACTACTTTCAATAGCCTGATCCTGAAATTAATTTGCAAGTAGCTCTGCAGAAAAATATTAATTAGACAGATTTCAATGAAGAAATTAATGTAACAGAGTAGGTTTTTGCCTTTATTATTTTTGTATTTATTTGAAGGAATGATGTATACTATGGACAAATCCTTTTGCTGTCTGGGCAAGGTTAAGGAAAGAAAAGGACAGAACAACACTGAAGTAATTTCAAAGGAGTAGTTTTTGTTCATTTTTTCTATACATTTATTCTAGATTATAGGGACATGATTGTGCACTTAAGTGTTCATACTGTATTCCCTAGCCCCATGCTTTTTCCCTCTTGGAACTTTGGAACCAAAATACTCTTCAGTTATTCCTGTCTTACTTTGAATGCAAATTCTCTCTTTTTGAAGGGTTTTAGGAGTATTTGGAATATTGCATTCAGCACTTTGAGGGTTGGAATGAAATGCGTTTTGAGTAACAGAAATGTAAAGAAAATTAAGTATATAGGATTTAGGCTGCAGGAAGCAAAAAAGGTTATTACCTTAATGCTTATTGTCCCACAACAATATTTGTTCTGCCACCTTACAGAGATTTCTAGCATCCCCTCTTTTTGCTTTATTTACAGATCAATTTAAGCAAAGTCAGACTAACTCAGCCTGTGATAGGGGTACGGTTGTAGAAATATTCTTGATGGTTTTTAAAACATCACAAAGCCCTTCATAAGTTAAATTCTGAGTGTCTGTGCCGAGCATCAGACAACTCACAAGTGGCTTTTTGCATGATGGCTGTTGATTTGTATTGCATGTGATGCTTTGTTTATTTGTTGGGGTTTTTTTTAGTGGAAGAATATAAGTGAAATAAAGGATCCCCTTGAGAAACAAGAAGCTTGTGATAAATTGTTTAAAAATGAAGAGGAGGAGTACAGTCTCTATGAAGCGCTGAAATTTTTGATGCTTAACACTGCCATTGAATTATACAACGCTGATAAAAATGGAAGGAGAGTGCCTGTCTTCTCCTGGCTCCTGTTTGCACGGGATACATCCAGCAACCCTTGTCAGTTAATGCATAATCACCTGAATCATATTGGTCACAGTGGAGGCCTTGAACAAGTAAGGAGAGATTGTTCTTAAAGTGTTATCTTCCTGTTTTGGAGATTTTAGTTTCAAGTGGTTTAAAAAAAAGCTTTTTTTGGGTTGGCTGAAGTGTCTGGTCTTTCGTTGGGAAGAATGTGTTAGAACTTCTTGCTTGCAGTGAGAGTCTGTAAAGGCCCTCCTCTGAGACATCAGGTTTTGTGTGGTGGCTGGCAGGTAGCATTCTTTGGAAATAGGGGTGACTATTAATAGAACAGTAGTATTGATCTCTTAGTTGCTTGCTTTTCTAAAAATACCGTAATAAAAGCTAATACTCAAATTATGAAGACTGCATGTAGCACATCCATGGGTGAATTCTGATAAGCTAATGATAGTTACTGTTTTATATGTGGCATATATGGTACACATATTACAAAAAGGCCCCAAACCAAGATGAGTAGTAGTTAATGAGCGTAATAGTCTGAAATATTTTGGAAACATCCATTTAAAAAAATCCCATTGAATTCACTACAAGTGGGACACTGCAATTAAGTTCACTGCTTAAATTTAGATACTAGAAACCTGGAAGTATTATGCTTTGGGGTTTTTTTAAATCTTAATAATCTGACAACTGCAGTACAGATGAGACAGTTTGTTTCTGTGAAAATAGATGATTCATTGGTGACTCTTGCTGCTCAGTTTAGTCAAGAAGTTATGTTGCCTGTTTTTGTGCTGACTCAATTGATTTTAGTAAGATTCTTTGTAAATTGTTATTTAGAACAGGATATGCTTGCCATTGTAGTAGACAAGGTAGAAGCTTTTTACAGCTTCTTTTTCTGAATTCCATCTTCTGTCAACAGGCTTTGAAAGGGCTTTCGATTTACTTTTTGTTCAGCTGGAAAGTTCAAAGTACCCTGTAGGAGTGAAAGGATCATTTCCTGAAACCTGCTCTTCTCTGGTTTTAAGTGACTTAACAGGATGAATAGTAATACAAGAGAATGTCATTCCTACCTGCTTGCAGCAGTAGGACACTCTGTAAAGTAGTTTCCTTTAGGATTATTTTCCTACTATGCTATTGTGGGTCTGAAGACTTTCTTGTTAAATGCATGGTATCCTAGAGTGGTATGATGGAGTTACTGAATCAGAGATGCTCATGTAAATGCCTTCTCACTTCATAATTTTTTTTTTAATTACATCTGGTACATATTATTTTAGTATTTTTATGAGGAAAATCATGTAGAAGGTATGTTGAATTTTACACAAATATTTGTTTTTTCCAATGTAGGTGGAAATGTTCCTTCTTGCTTATGCCCTGCAGTATACCATCCAAGTGTACCGGCTCTATAAGTACGGCACTGATGAGTTCATCACACTTTACCCCAATGACCCAGAGGAGGACTGGCCTGTGGTGACTCTCATAACTGAAGATGACAGACATTATAATATTCCAGTCAGAATGTGCCAAGAGACAATGCTGTGAACAAGTGATTTTTTGGCACGCAAACCTGTGGTGCTTATGGAGGTTTCCCATGCTGTTTTGAAACAGGAAAATGACAAAATCCCTGTGATTTAATCAACAACTTGAAATCTGTGTTTTGGAAGTTGACATCTGAAATAAATAATCAAGTAGGTACTATCTTAAATAGTAACAGTTTGGCAAGCATGGCTTTGTTTTCAGTTTTTAAAAAGAAGGAAGCTTCTGCAGTCCTTTTTTTTTTAAGGGCTTACTCGGAATAGAATTGCCAAAACAGAAGGTCTATTCCTTTTATTTCTTTTAGTGAGGCTCTGTGGTAAGACATGAGCTAACCTTTTGCTCCCCAAAATAATGACAGTTGAAATTTCTGGGAAAGTAAGGTGGCTGCGTCTTGGCTGATGTTTGTAATAGTGCTTAGAAGCCATTTATACAAATCTTGGGTCTCGGGAACTAGTAAAACTCTTACGCAGTTGGAATTTTTGCCTTCCATGGTTTATGCTATGAGAGAGATGTTACTTAAATTGTTCTAATGCTTTGGGTAATTTTTTCCTACATAAGTGTCTCTTATTTAGAAGCCAGTTGTCTGTTACACTGAAAATGAGTTGCTCTTCTCCCTTCAATCTGTGGAGAGGAACGTGGCACATGTGATAAGGGGGTATAAAAATTGTTCGATAGTCAATCACAGATTCAAAGACTACACAGAATTCCCACTTAAATTATGACAGGTGATAGGAGGTAGCCATGTGCCTGGTAACTTCCGTGTCTGTTCATGTTATTGTTCCTGTAGTGTTAATCCTCTCTGTCAGCTGCTCTGGAGAACATGAGGGTTTTAATTTGTCCAGGTAGTGCAGTAGATGGAAATAAACTTTTGGTGCAGCTTACTCCTCTCAAGAGTGGAGATGCAGGAGGTTCTGTTTCTGTTAAGTTATTCATTATGCTTTAAACTGAAGGAATACAGAATGTATTCAGATGCTGGAAATTCCAACAGATCTGTAAAAAATAATTAAATTATGAAGCATTCAGCTTTTAGATTCACATAGAAGTATGTCCTACCGATGACTTTTGGAATGAGTGAGGGAAAGCTGATTTAACTAAAATGCTGGTCATACACAGGTCACTCAGAAGGCCTTTGTGTATAAATGAGATAAGATTATAAAAATTTTTTCGTTTGAATATTCTGGAGAAAGTGGCATGCAAAATTCTGTACTAGATGAAATTAATTTGTTAACTGTTATTGTGAAAGATAATATACACAATGAAAATGTGTTCTAAAATGTGTTTCAAGCACATAAATGAGGTTTATCACACTCAGTGTTATATTTGTCATGTTTTTGTTGCCTTCTGTAACAATTAGTTTGTTACTGAAAATTTCTGGGAGCTACAAGGGAATAAAAGTAATAAATTAATCTGGCAGCATTTTGTTTCTTGCTTTATATTTTTAATGTTTTGAATTTTGAAATCCACATTTAAGTTTGTTTGTGAAAGCTGTGAAATATAGTAACCTATGTAAAAGAAGTAATTATTGGCTGCTTGCACGTGGGCAGCAAAATCAAGTAATTCTCTGAATTGCTGTTATCCAGGAAAGCTGAAGAGGAGGAAAAATAAACTTTTGCAACTCACAGCTCTGATAGAAAAGTTGTATTTATGATTTAACTGAAATAATCTAATTGTGATATATTCTTGAGACTTAACACTTCTTTGAAAAAGGTAATGTCACGCATTCAGAGCAGTAGTTCTAAATGTATGTCAAAAGCCTCTAAAGCAGACGCATTTTAGGGGCTGAGTTTGTAGCCATTAGGGCTGGAAACAATTCACATAATTGTATCTTGAACTGGGAAGGTGGGACTGGGTACAAGGTGCTTAAGTCATGTGTTCTTTTCACTAAAATCTTCTGCTGCATACACGAAGCTTTTATTTTGCCTTTTTTCTGTTTCCTAGTAAATGATAAAGTTAATGGATGCCTGGTGCTGTGGTGATCTATCCAAGCTCAGGCTGGGTGCAGCTTGGAGAAGCCCAGTGCTGTCCTGTGGGAGCTCACCTGGACTTGATGTGTTTGGTGCAGGCTGTGCCTTTGTTCAGACAGCTGGCCTGAAGCTTGGCCAGCTCTTGGCCAAGTGTACTTTGTGAGAGAGCAACATCAAGAGCTGGTGAAGGAGGCTGGGGAGCCATGTGGGAACTTCTGTCTCATCTGGATGCTGGACATGGTCAGAGATGTAGATCTACAACTGCGTAGATGTTGAAGAAGGTGGGAAGAGGGAGCTCTTGCACTGCATTTTGAGTGCAGGGCTCAACTTGTCACCTTGTGGCCCTGGTATATAAATGGTGTTGGTTGTGCAGCTCCTGCATCTTATTTTCTCCTGGACATAATTGCCACTTGTTTTCCCACTATGTTAGCCGGCAGGACAGGACCAAGAATGTCTGAAGATGGCCAAACGCACTTCATGAATGCTCCCTTTTTTGCTTAGTGCTGGGAGATGACAGCAGCCAAGTTCTGGAAGCTGGCTGTAATGAATATTTGTGCTATGACATTGACTAATGTGCTCCAAGCCAGACACATTCAAAAAATATGTCTATTTATGAATTTCTTGAGGAGAACTTCAGGCCTCAGAAGTGGAAAAGAAATGTTATTCATTCCACAGAGCTGAAAGTGAAGCATGGAAAGTTCAGCAACACAGAAGCCTCTCAAAGGAGGCAGCTCTCTAGTCCCCTTCCCCAGAGCACTCATTTCTGCCTGGGTGCAGATGAGTTCTCTTCTGTTCACACCTCCTGTGTAAGTCATTGGGATGGCAAAAAAAAAATACCCTGACATGTGTGACCAGCCATTAAAGTGCTGGTCAGTACTGACTAAAAATTGGTTTATCAGGCTGTTAGGAGGGTACTGTGGCATGCTGAGAAAGGAGGGGCACACTCAGTATGATCACCAGCTGTCTCCTCTAGGGGATTGTTTGCCCAATTAGTCCCTTTTTGGAATTGTGGGTTTTGGGGTGGTGATTTTTAGATACCTGCCCACCAGGTCTTTGACAGGATACCTTTGACCAGGTCTTTTTCTTGGGGCTGTTGCAGCATTCCGTTGCTGCAGGGGCTGTAGTAGGTGGCTTCTGCATGAGCAGAAAATATATGATTTTTTTAAATTGAAAAAACCTCAACCCCTCATTTTACTGAAATTATGTTTTTATGTAGGCTGAATGCAGTGGGTACTTTCTCCCCTCCCATCTCTCTTACCTTTCTAGAAACAGTAATTCTGAAGCACTTGTGGCTCGCTGGGATGGGAAAATTCGCACATTGCCTTTGTTAGATCTGTTGTGCACCCTTACATCTTATATTAAAAAAAAAATAAAAATAGGAAAACCAGCTGCAATAGTTATGAAGCAAGTACCATCCTTCTGAAACAATCTTGTGGCATTTCACGGACCATTCACTGGAAATACTCACTCCTGGCCCGCAGTTGCCCCCGGGCTCTGAGTGGCTTTGCAGGGGAGCCCAGGAGCCCTTCACTCCCGCAGGGCAAGCCCACCCTCCCCTCCCGGTCTGTCATCAGGTGTCCCTGAAGGCCAGGGGACAGCCCAGGACAGCCCAGGTTCCCGCACTGTCCAGCTGGTGGCGCCCGGAGCCCTTCCTTGCCTTCCTTCCCTGGCACGGCCAGTGCATCTGCTGGCTTGTCACTTCATCGCGGTGCTCCCGCAAACGCAGGGCGTGGTGATGATAGACAAATACACAAATACCGATGGTGCTGAGGAAATACGGTATGGCCAAAATGCCATGTGACCTAGTGATCTCATCTTTGCCCAGTGATCTCAAAAGACCAAGGTTTATCAGCATCAGCCTTACTTTTAGAGACTTTCATGACAGGATGTAGTAGTTGGAAGTTCTTAGTGCATAGCTAGGTGAGAGACATTTTGAAGACATATGGAACACTGAAATGAAGTGGTAAGAAACTTGAGATTTTTCATGCCTTCACATTGTTAGCTTTTTGACTATCAAGTAGTTCATCTGTTTTACACCTTGAATAAGAACCTGCTAGTAGGAGTTGAAATTTGTAGCAAGCCCTCTCTTTGGCTGCTGAGTATCTGGTTTTGTTTATGTATTCATCTAAACCTTCAGGTGATATTTGAGGCATGGGAGTCTTCACACCCAGAATCATTCTGTAAGAGTGAATCCTTAGCAGTGGTTCTGGGATAACTTACTCCCACTTCACAAACCTGAGGCTACACAGTGTCAAAAATAATGTATGGTGAGAATCGGATTCTCACATTGTCCAAGAGTAAATCAAATAACTTTTAAAATGTATAAACTTGTTAGTTCCCAACTGCATTTGAAGGTGCACACCTTATTTTTACTGTCCTTATTATAGAGGGAAAAAAACCAGTTGTAGCTGAGATACTTACAAATATTTAAAGTGCCTTGAAAAACAAACTATTATTGCCTGTACTGCTGTCACTGAGATGATGAAGATTATTTCTAGGTGAAAGACATACTAAGTGTAAAACTGAATAGACTCTATATTTAGAGGTGGACCACTTGCTGAACTATTACTATCCTCATGTTTCTGAATGTCTTC
This sequence comes from Petroica traversi, assembly GCA_025920805.1. Lineage (NCBI taxonomy): Eukaryota > Metazoa > Chordata > Aves > Passeriformes > Petroicidae > Petroica > Petroica traversi. The sequence goes on along the minus strand of JAHLSL010000006.1, from coordinate 20,582,376 downwards.
TGCATCATAAGCATTTTTTTGGTTTTGCATAAAAGATAAGAGAAATAATAATGTTGAACAAGGAGGATGTACAGGATGGGGCATAAACCTGCAAAATGTGTCTATTTCACTGAAACTCTTTCCAGAGCCCTCTATTTGGAATATTTTTTTAGTGTTGCATAACATTTTGACCTTTGTTTTATACATAAGACCTGGGTGTTTTGCTCAAGGAGTGGTTCTGCAGAGCCCAAAGTAAGAGCCTGGGTGAGAGCCTGCTTCTTGCCCTTCATAGGCATGTTCATCTCTTGCTGCCAAACTTCAGTTTCTCTCCAAATTTTGGAGGATTGTGTTCTTTTCAGGAAGCCAGCAAGCAGCAGTTTAGAGCAGTTTTTGTTCTTTCACCTGAGTGTTTATTTTGAATTTGTATTCAAAAGGATGACAGAACAATCAATAAAATTTCTTCTCAGGGGTCATTTTCAAGCTGCTTGCTGAGCAGGGTTGAAAAGATAGAGGAAAGGGAGGGTTTACAACTAAAACACCAAATTCCAGCGAGTTAATAGTTTATTTCCCTTGTGTTAAATAACACTTGCCCAGTGGCAGGACAAGCTGTCTCCTTCTGTGAGCCTCAGAATCTCATCTTCCATTCATGCCCCCTTAGATCATCCCCAGCAAAGACCCACCCAGAGCATCAGTGGCCTCCTGCATCTTTTGCAGATATTACCACAGGGGATGGCACATGACTCTTGTGTACTAGCTTTTAGTATCTAATATTAACATTGCTTTTAGACAATCAAATGGTTCTATGCTGTTAATTTACTGAAGATCCTTCTTCAGAGCTCTCTTCACTCAGATGTTCTCGATTTTGTCTCACCAAACTTACGTTGCCTCTTTTAATTACACAAAATAGTGTTTTTAAAGGTGGTAAGTATCTGGAGACGTTATTAAAAAGAAAAAGGAAAAGGAAAAGCAAAACATAAATTACAGCAATGCTTAGGGATGTTTAAAGAAAATCTGGGTAGCTTCAACAATCACCTGGTTTGTAAGGCACCTGGACAAAAGGTCAGGTGTATCAATACAATCCCACAACACCCCATCCCATGGATGCTCATTCTGGTGTGTCTGCCTTCCCAAAAATATGTCAAACAACAGCATGGAAAATTCAAAGGACATAATTATGTGGAGTTTCCTTTGAGAAGCTACGAGAGGTGTAAGATCTGCAGTTGTGGAGGCATCCTGTTGCACTGCAGGGACTGTGTTATCATCGGTGAGGCTTGCAGCAAAACCCCTGGTTCTTTAAAGAAATGCTGCACTGGAGGATGTGGGAATGAACTACCTGCTCATAGTAGGTGGGCTCAGGAGAGTGCAATCTATTTTGGCTTTAAGTTTGGGAGTACTGGCTCCAGCTGCTGTGAAAATGTTTGTCAGCTCATGAGACACAGTTTTTATGCCACCTAGAGGAAGGAGGCCTGTTTATTACAGCTGCAAAACAGCGAGTGCAGAGAGTTAATAACTGCTGCTTGACTTTCTTCTCAGTAGTCAAGCAGCACTCAGGCTTCAGTTTTCCTCCCTGCGGGCCTCCATGCATGTCACAGGGACTGGGAGAGTGTTTGCTGTGGTCATCCAACACATCCTCATTCAGAAGAGTCATTTACAGGTGATGGTGAGGATTCTGCTACCTTACTGCCATTCCTCTGTTAGTGCCATTCCTCTGTTAGTGCCAGTATTTTTTACCTGTCTGCAATAAGGAGCCCTTTTCCTTGGCACAGAATAGGTCTTCCCCCAGCAGCACAGATGCTGTACACCTCCAGCAGAGCTGCATTCTGACTTTGTCATTGATTTTTGGTCACAAAATGCTGTGCAGAACCACCCACAAGTGGGAGGGTTTCTTTCTGGGGCTGGACGCTCTCTCATGTCCTTTGGAAGAATAAAATGGATTATATTTCAGTATACATCATTTATGAAAGAGCTAATTGTCAGCATTACCAATGGAAGTCAGAGGAGGGGCTGCTGATGGGTTTGAGGGAGAGGAGACTTTCAAGACTACAAGCTAAGAAGGTGAAGTATTAATGCTATTTGCTCTAATACTGCATGTCTTACTTTTTACCTGCTTAGGATCAGGCCCTTTCTTTCTTAGGAAGATGAAATAAAGCCTACAAAGACCCTGAAAGAGAAAGCTTAGTTTGAGAAATGTCAAACTTGCCACCAAGATACTGTTTGCACTGTTTGGCCACGCTCAGTCTGCTCAAAATGAAGCAGTGTGGCAGCAATTCTCAAACCTGTTTCCAAAGAGGCTGTGGCTTTCTGAGCCATGGGATGGTGGCTCCCTTGGCCTGGCCTCACAAGTAGGTACACAGAACCAGCAGGCACAAGGACAGTATCTTCTGAGCCCTATCCAAATCTCTTTTATTTTTTTTCCTATTTCTTTTTTTAGCATGGTCTCCTGTCAGGGCAGTGCTCTGGGCAGGGAGAGCTCGGGCAAGGTCAGGGACCACTCTGTGCATGGGAGAACCATGACAGCAGCTGCCAGCAGCCAGCAAGTGGGAGATGCTGGAGAGCAGGATGAGGGAGCTGAACATGAAAAGCCTCTGAAGGTCCCCAAGTCCAGGAGAAACAGAGCTGTTGTTCCTTGCCCTGTCACAGATACCAGGGACATGAGAGGGTGTCATGGAGCCCCAAAGGGAGAAGAGAAGAAGAAGCAGGCAGGAACTGAAGGGCTGAAAAGGTGCAGAAGACCCTAAAGCTGGATCTCTCTGCTGTGGGCCAGTGTAAGGAGAGCTGAGGCATCAGTATCCCAAGGTGTCATAAGCAAAGTATGAGCAAAGTCTTACTATGGTACTTCTCCAAGACCATTTTAAAACTAGTGGCTGCTCAAGTGTCAAAACACTAAAGTCTGTCTTCTCCCTGGCTCTGGGTGGCTCAGATTTCGTCATTTGGGAGTACTCAAGGAATGTGTTCAAAATAAAAAATATTTTTGATTAGTAATGCTTTTGCAGCTTCCTAAGAACAGCCCTGGTGACTTGCTAGATTGATGAATCTTCTCATGACATTTGAATTTGGTCTGATGGGAATAATACTCTTCTTTCAAATACTAAGTGCCTGTTTGACAGGAATGATAAAAGCATTTGGAGGAATGTTAAAAGTATTTGATTTGGTATGGAAAAAGTATTCTAACCATGGCATTTCCATATCAACAACACTTGGAGGCTTCGTAGAAATAAAGACCTTGTCTTGCATGATTTTATGGATACCTTTGGATTTCATTAACTTCAAGTTAAGACCTTGCAGTTGGCAGCATCATGCTCATAATTCAAAAGCAACTTGAGTGTTGGATTAATTTCTCACCAGGAGGTATATTTTGCTTGCTCCAAATGAGAAGAGCATTTTAGACCATGTCAGATTATCTGAATTATTAAAACAGAAGCAATCAGAATCATGAATCATATGCAAACTGTTAGAACTTTAATTAAAGTAATTAGAATATGAAAGCTATTCAACAATATTGGAGCACAAATCCCCCTCAAAGAAAGCATGGATTGTTCTTTTTAACAATGCAAAAACGTACATCTCTGTTAAATACATAAACAGCACTCAATTTTAATGCGTCACATACTTTTATACTTCTGACCTTACCAGTCATTTTAAAAATGTACAAAGTTTTAACTTCCTTTTTTGTTTAAAGAAAACCCACATGTTTAAAGCAAAACAAAACAGTCATTAAGAAAACAAACCAGCAACTTCAGCATGTGTACAAATTACAGAAAGCAACATTTATTTTGAGATAAACGAATTGGAATTCTACAAGTATGATAGAAAATGATACATGAGGTAACATTTCATTTAAAATCTAGGATCCCTGTACTGTAGTTCCAAACAGTGCTCTGGCTTGACACCTACAGTCCTTGCAAAATTGACTTGTTTAATTAGTTGAGGATGGCTATTAGGCACACTGCTTTGCATAAAGACAGCTTTATCCTAAGAAAGAATCTGATGTTGATGCTGAAAGATATTCTGAAAGAAAGGAAAACTTACTGGTATCTACCAAGTGAAATACGGATTTTCCTTGTTCTCAGGTTTACCTTCAAATTATCGAAACAAACTGAAAAATGGGGCCTTTTCTCTACAGAAATGTGTTAATAGAGAATTCACCTTAATTCCATGGCAACTTGGGCAAAGTGTGGCTAACTACTGCTTTTGCCTCTATCAGCACTGTTAGCCTGCTGAGAACAGAACAAGATGTTGTCCTGCAGAATAATCTGTGGTCAGAGGGCCAGGCTGGGAAAAGATGAGACTCCCAAACTTCTTTTCCCCTCTTTTCTGAGCAAGAGTCTTCAGATTTTGGGTTGCCTTTTTCTTTTAGGATGCTGCTTCCAGACACTATTTCTTACTCTCAATTCTAAAAGTATTTCTGTGAAACTAAAAACAAGTCAATTTTAGAGAACCCAAAGGCACAATTAGAACATGGACATATGAATTCAGTATTTTTAGGCATTTCTGTGACACTGTTCCCTGTAGTATCCAAACATCTTTCACCAGCATCAGTGAATGTTATCCTTACAGCACCCCTCTGAGATTGGAGAACCTCTGTCCTTGTAGTATCATGGTACAAATGATGCAGTCTGACCTTGCATAATGAGGTCAAAGCTATCTTTGTTCAGAACTGCATCAGAACTGAGACTTCCTGGGAGATCCCTCTGCACAGTTTGGTTCTCCTCCTTGATGACTTCCTGCTGTGAAGACAAAACAGTTCTCGGCTGCTGCTCTGTGCTTTAGCTTTTGCTCAACCTTTGTAGTTTCCTTCTAGAGTGACCTTGTGGCTGGCCCTGCTCAAGTATGCAGGGATGGAGTGAGCAGGCTGTGTGACACTGGCTCCTCCTCTGCAAAAGGTGCGACAAAGCTTGCTCCCTGTTGTGCTCCTGGCACTGCAAAGTTTTTCTCTAGTAACTAGGATCTAGTGAGAGGCCCAGTAACCTTTAAATGCCAGAGAACTTTCCACTAAAGACAATAAAGGAAGGGCTTATTGCTCTCTTTGCCCACCAGTAAGGTCCTTGCAGGGTAACACAGTGCAGGGGGCTTGCAAAAGACACTTCAGCTCATTGACTTGCAGCCATCTGTCCATCTCTGTCCACACACACACACACACTCCTCTACACTCACATGTGCTCCTCCTCAGGCACTCAGAAGCTTTCTGTGCCATGTAGGTGAAACAAGTCTTTCTCAAATGGAATGCTGCTAAGCTGTGCTGCCCAAACCCCACGAAATGCATTTCAGCCATTCCACCAGAGAGACTCAAGTGCAGTTTGAATTTCTGTGACCTGTGGTGGTAAAATGCCGTGCCAAGCAGCACCAGCAGTGCAGGGGGCTTTGACACTGCTTGCAATCCCAGCTTCAAGTCTCTTACCACAAACCCTCCATAGGTGACTGGCTTCACTGTTGGAGGCAGTAACACCACAAAATAATCTAAATTATCTAAAATAAGGGAGCAGACAGAGCAACGTTCTGAAAGATCAAAATCTGATAAGATTTTAGCTTGATGGTGGGGGCTGTTTCTGCCATTTGGAAACACAGGTTAAGCCTTGCGTCCTGTGCATTTGCTTTTTAAAAATATACACAGATATTGCAGATAATTTTATTAAACCAAGTGAAAAACTTGTTGATGGTAATAAGCAAGGAAATGTCATCTACAAAAATAGGTATCTTTAACTTTTTCCAAGATTTTGCTTTTGCAATTTTGTGGTGCTTGCAAACTCGGTGGATAAAATCAGTTGATCTAAGTAACCAGTTAATTTATTGCCTGTAGCCTTCCAATTACTTCATTATAGCTTAGGAGGGTTTTTTTGTTCATCATAATAGACACAAAGGCAGTTACATTTGATTTGAAGAGCAAACTACAAAACTGAGCAATGAATGTTAGTTCCAGGCTCTGCTGATTTTTCCATGTGTACATATACCTTACTTGCCACCCAGGCATAGTCTCCTTAAAAGGTAATGAAATTAATTTTTATTTTCAATTTTGCAATTTTTTCTTTGCATTTCTGTAGTGGTTTTTTTTTTAATTATGGATAAAGCTGCTGTTCCAATTTTTACATCCTTTCTTAAGAGGGGATTTATCTGCTCTCATTTGCAGATAGGCCGAGCCATTCCATTACATAAATGTAAGTATTTATTTTGCATTACCTTGATTACAAAGGGGAGTTATGAGAAAGGGTAGGTTTTTTTTTTTGTTTAAACCTTGAATGATGCACGTGAAGAGAGATGGGAGGAAGCAGGTAATAATTGCAATTGCTTGCTGTTTCCAGGCAGTTTTGCTTAGAGAGTTAATGGGAGAAGTGCAGTACAGTACTCAAATACTTTATCTGCAGATACAATAGCTTATTTTTGCTTTGCTCTGGTTGTGGGCTCCCAGAGGGTGGGAGGGTACTGTAAAGCTGGCTCTGCAATACCAAAGTTTTGTCATCAGCAAAAGAATCTGTGCAGCTCAACATTTTTGCTCTACATTGTAGACCCCTATTAGGCACTGTCTCTCAATCCTGAAAAAAAGCCTAAAAAAAGGCAAGCAATCTTAAGTCCTTTGAGATGAAGGGACCTCTCTAGGTTCCTGGCTCAATCAGAGAACAATTGAGGTTGAAAGGGGATTGCAGGCAGCTCTCATGCTGCCCCTCCATTCAAAGCAGGGCCACCTTTGATAGAGGACCAGGCTCCTCATGTCCAGATGAATTTTAAACCTAATGGATTTCCCCTGTTAATCAGGCTTTTCAACTCGATATACATTCAATTGTGAAATATACAAGGCCTGCATGCTTCAAACTATTCTGTGCTGTTCTGGGGATGCACTGCTAACTTTGCTGGAAAAATGTGGGTAAAGGTCTTTCACTACAAAGCCACAAGGTGACTGGAGTTAAGAAATGAACTTGAATTAACCCGTTCAGTTCTTGATTTTAGATAAAGATGTCCCTCCAATTGTTTCTACTTCTTCACTCTCCTTTTCAGCTTAGCAAATGAAAAGTACAAAACAGTCCATCAAAGAAAAGTTTTTTTGTAAGCTACTTTTTAATCACAGCATTAGTTGACATTCAGTCAGCATGACAATTACATTTTCCTTCTCAAAATGCCAACAGACAAAATAAGCCTAGCAGGAACCTTCAGAAGAAAATGAGAAATCTCTGAAGACACTGAACTCGGAATGACAGAAAATAACGAGGTAAAACTAATAAACAGATTTGAGCAGTGACAAGGTTTGGTAAAACTAAGGAAAACTTTCCTTGGGGTTACAGAAAAAAGAGCACCAGAAATATACAGCCTTTCTTCTGTTTTACTGAGACAGAGTGGATAAAAATGCTGAGACTGAAGCTCACTCTCTAACCCTTCAATTAACTTGCAAGAGTTGCAGCCGAAATGCCCTTCTGTGCAAGTCCACGCTCCAAGCTGAGCCTAAAGCTCGATCTCTCTGCCCCCGTATTTTGTCTTTAGCCTTTTTGTTCAGAAGGTGCCAATTACTGAGAAGTCTGGCAGTGGTTTTGCTGAGGATTGCATCTATGCACTGACAATTGAACTTGGCTCTCCAAAGCAAATCCACACAAGCTGCCTGAGCCTGAGCTCAGAGCCAGGGCTACCCTGCATCCCACACCCTCCCACTGCTCTACAGCTTGTGACCACGCTTGGACCCAGTTTGCTGCTAAGCTGACAGTTCTGCCTTGTTTCACAATGCTGCAAGGCTGCTATACAGTGTGTTACAGGGCACAGAATAAATTCAGAGCTCCTCTTCCCACCTGGCACTCCGCTACAAGCCCCCACAGCCTGTTCTGCACTGCACCCCCTCCACAGGATCTTCAAAATAGTTGGTTTGCTGTATTCTAGTAGAAAGCCAAACATAACAAGGGCAGGGAATCTTAACATTTTATGGTTAAGCTGGTATTTGGGACATGCCAATTTGCTACCAAAGTTGTGATAAGTTTGTCATGTTTAATTAATATTTATGTGACATTTCCCCAGTGCAGCCCCGTCAGTTACTCAGAAACTGGAAGATACATAGTGCCTCCTTACTGCACATTATAAAACCTGCATGTTGGTTTATTTCTGCTTGAATCATCTTCGAAGATGTTTCACACTGCTGTCTCTGAAGGCTCCTCTATGGAAAACCAACATACTTAGAAGTGGTGTCACGTGGACACCTTGCTCCTCAACCTACAATCTCTCACCAGGGCAACTGAAAGGGAAATAGTGTTTTCTGCCCTCCCATTCCCTCATCTCCATGCCCTGCTGCTCACTTTAGGAGAGATATACAATACCCACAGATTTTCAGCATGTCCTCTTTTTCTCCTATTCCAGCTTACTGATATAAATCATATTTTAGTGTAAGGGTATAAGATCTGCTGTTTCATTTACTCTTTTATGTAGCTTAAATTGCAATTAAAAAAATGGCTTAGTATTAGTCCCACATTAAGACCATGTTTAGACTTGAGCCCTTGTTCCAAGGAACTATTCAAAGGTCATTACAAAGTTGTGCGCACAACACTGGGATACACACCCACAGACATATGCACGGCTTTCCGAGGGTCACTGCCACCACCCCCAGGTAACACCCGGCTGCACTCGAACCTGTGCCAACCACGCCACAGCCACCAGAGCTCGGAGAGAGGCGCAGCCCATCCTGTCCCCTCACCATGCCCGACACTGTCCTGCACTTCACCAGCAGGGGGGCTGGGATGCTGAAACCGCAGGATGCTCCGTTCCCGTTGCCACCTTGCAGCCCAACACAAGACTATGCCCGACGCCTCTGGCTGCCCGAGCCTGAAAGCATCCTTTCTCCCTTCTTTTCAAGCACGAGGCGCCATCCCACAAAAGAAGGCGCTCCTGCCTTCAAAAGGTTTCTGTTCGTGGGCCGTGCCCTGCCCTGAATCAGCTGCATTCATCAGCCAACCCTCTGTCTGGGGCTGCTCCTCTCTGGCTGCAGATTCACTCTGAGCAGGAGCCAGTTATAAATTTCCTGCTCAAAGGAAATATTTAGCAGCAAAATGAGTAGAAAACAAAAAGACTTCTCTGTTGCTTACCCAATCCTCTCACTCAGGGCCGCTCTATCTAACTGAGCCTTCCTGCCTGGAATGACTGTGCCAGGGGGATGAGGAGTGGAACTGCCCCATGCCTGGGAACCTGCTGCTGCACCCAAATGGCTTCAGGCACTGGCTGAGAAATGCAGAGCTTTGTCCATCAAGTCCTGTGCCTGGTGAGCATGAGAGCCTGCTAAGGGCAGTGAGGGGAAAAAGCATGCTGTGTTGTCTCTTAATTCTGGAAAAGGAAAGCTCGAGACAAGTTAACACAACTTTACATACTTATTAAAAGCTAAGGAACATTAATCCACAGCTAATCAGTGTTCTGCTCTTATTTCCCACTGAGTGATCTGCTCTGCAATACAAGATGTAAGATGCAGATCAACTTCTTTTTTTCTCTTTTTATTGTAACTTCGATTGTGTAATTCAGTCTGGAAAGGCCAAGTCTCTACATGAATTCATTGAGATAATGGTGCTCCAGTTCTCTGACACAGAAACAGGATGGGTTTCTATTGCAAAATAATTACCACAGAGATAGATAGCCATTTCATAAGCAACAGCACAAGAGAGAGATACCTAAGCCATTTTACTGGACCTCAGGGAAGTACTTTTGGAAAGGAAGAGGTGCAGGACAGGGCATGCACCAGCATCTACCTGCTAGAGACACTATCAGTGATGCCCTGACTGGGGCTTTGCCCACAGACAGTGCCTGCTGCCCATCACACCAGCCCACCTCCCAAACAGGGAGCAGCGAGGTTTTAGGAGGTTGCTGAAGCTCCTGCCAGCAGTTCCAGAAGCAGGCCCAGCCTATGCAAGGGACAGAGGGACAGCTCCCTCCTCCCTGAGCACCCTGCGTGCCCACCAGCGAGCACCTGGGCCAGCACGAGGAGCTGGCTGGGACCCAATCCCTGCAGAAATGTCATCACATATTGTTAAATCAGCAGGGAAATGTAAAGAAATGCATGACCTGCAGGAAGCAGAAAGATGCAATGCACAGGTCCTTATGTCACTGCTTCGATTCTTGCCCAAATCCCACTGCTCCTGTGCTCATTCAGTATCTTGCCAAGTAAAGGACTAATAAGTATTACACACACAACTGAAAATTTATCTTTTATAGTGCCATTAGTTTAGCTCTGTATGACCAATAATTAGTTTTTTATATTTGTTCATCTTTTATCTAAAGTACAAGCCCCAGTGTTACCCTTTGTTTTCAGATTTTTACTTTTTGGTACAATCATTACCTTGAAACCTACATTGGTAATGCTCAAAATACTTTAAAAATACTGCTGTTTGAATTTTAGTCACATACCAAAAGAAATATTACACAAAAATATTTTCTCACTTCATCTCTACAGTTGCTGAAAAACTGCATCTTGTGGACTTGGATACAAATATACGGAGAAACCAAAACTATATGAATAGAGGAGACCTCAAATGGTCACTGTGATCTGTAACAGTCTATATACACATTATATACATATGACTGTTTGAGAACCTGTATTCATGAATGTGTACAGTCTACATCCTGCACACATTAATTTGTCTGAGGGTTTTTTTTTTAAAAATTGTTTTAAACTGCTGTCAAAAAGTATTTACCCTGTGGTGACACAGCAAACATGGTTACTGGTTTTAGTCTTACCCTCCTAGTCCACTGCTCATTAATCATAAACTGATTTGCAAATCTGTCAGTTAAAACATCAATTTATACATTTTTTTCTTATTGTATTTGCACATGTAACAAATCGGTACAAATCTTTTCAATAAAATGTAAAGTTCATTGATACAATGCCTTTCATGATGGCCATAACTGGTTACTAGTCAACTCAGTAGTCTTGTAGAGACATTTCTAGCTGAACTTGGAAAAATAGGAAACATATTGTAGTTTAAAATAAATGTACATAATATACAATATATATATATTTATACTCATGTGTATGTCTACATACACATATAATGGTAAAACATTTTAAGTAATGTTTAGTTTTGATCAGTTCTCTGACTGCTGGGACTACCTGGCAAATAAATCTAGAAACAGAATTTGCCCACAATTAAATAATAATTTCCACAACTTAGAAAAATATACTTTTACTAAATAAGGTTTAAATTAACCAATTTATGGATATAGGATGGAGGATAATGGTTTCCAGACTCTGACATGATTAAATCTGAAAGGACCCAAGCTACTACAGACCAGTAACAAGCGCTGCCCCGCAGCCAAACACAGAGAGCACAGAAACACAAGCTGCTGCCACAGCAGCATCAGTGACACCCAAAACCTCCCTGCTCCCCTCACCTCTTACTCAGCCTTCATTCCCACCCAGCCTGAGTCTCCCACCCGACCCCACGCTGTTATTTAAGGCGCACTCCAGCCACAAGCACACAGAGGGCTGATGTGAGCTCCCACACAGCTTTGCCTTGAGAGCCAGCACATATCCAAGTCCCTAATTCTCAGCTTGGAGGACCATCAGTACTTGAGCTTCACCATATAGATTTTGATCTACTGCATAGGTAAATACATTATAGCACAACACACATTTGTTTGGGTGTGTGTGCATGTGTATAGAAGCGTATTTACACATGCACACATACATGTGAGTATGTGTACATCTCTATATAAAAAAATTCATGGAACTATGTGTAGTAACATTATATAGCATGGTATCCTGCATACGTTATCTGACCTTTTTTTTTTTTTAATATAGAGGCACCAGAAATAATTATAGAGAACAAATCAACCTTTAAAAATTAAAGTTAGATCAGTGGACAAGAACTTTGGTAAAGCTTGTCAATATTTATTTTTGTTTTATTCAAATACAGTCAAAGTCTATCAGTTGCCATCACCCTCTTCACAAGAGGAAAGTGCATGTTTTTTTTCCTAAAGAAAATTATATGTAAGGTGGGACTTAATGATTCAAGAAAATTCTGAATTAAATGTTTATATTTTTCAAAAGATTACTATCTTTCAGATGGAATGAAAGCTAAATAGAGTTCTTGTCCTGTGTGTATTTTATTTCATGTGCATATATATATAAATATATATATATGTATGTCTCTGTTCATGTACCTGTGTGTGTATATACACATCCACACACTTTCAACATGAGAGAGGAACCTGTTTTTCTCCACTTTGTACGGGGAGACTCCCACATTCCTCCCTGTCTTGTACCCTGTGCAGTATAAGCTCTAGTGATGAGGCCAAACAAAAAGATATAGTTCACCATAGTATATTAGTTTATGTAGCAAAGTCATTTTCAAGCAAGTAAAATAAAGCTCTGTATTCCAAACTTCTTTTCCATTTCCCACAAAGAAAAGGAAGGAAAAAGGAGAGAGGGGAGGGGTGGGGTTATGGCAGTAGCGTTGAGCCAGTGGCACGAGGCGGTGTGCGAGTGCGAGCCGCACACACACAGGTGCACAGGAGCAGGGCTTTGGTTGACAAATGCAGATTGTCCAGAGAAGGTGGATGCATAAGTAAGGAAGACTCTACAGTGATGCAATTGTATCTTTTATGCTTGCATGGAGTGAGAAAAAAAAATTCAATTGGAGGAAAAAAAAAAAAAAAAGAAGCAAAGACCTCTTTTTAGGTCCCTCATCAGTGAGAGCATACTCAGTATGCTAGAGAATTTATCTGAAACCTTTTAAATCAAGGCCTCTTTATTACAAAAATAAAAACGAACAAACAAAAAAGTATGAGAGACGACAAGATGCTGAAGCGTCACTCCAATCGTCCCTGCAGAGAACAATTGCATCCCATTTATTATTCATTCTCTTCTCTCATTTCTACGATGTCTGTCATTTCCTCTGTGTGAGGCATGTCGGTCATTGCAGAGTCTTCACCTTCTGCAGCTGTCTCATTCTCATTCCTCTTCTTTTTCTAGATTGAAACAAGCATCCAGAAACCTATCAGTAAGTTGTGCATGAACACACTCCCACCAACTTTGGACACTGGGAGAAGTGAGGTGAGAATATTGTTTGTTTAGAGTGTGTCACTAAAAACTAGAATATTTGTGTCATATTTGTGGCTTGTCTCTAATAACTTGGCTTAGCTTAGAAGATTTCCATAACCTTTCTGGAGCTCAGCTTTCTCCTTTCTAACATAAATGCAATCAGGCATTTCTTATGCTAACAACATCCAAAACAGGCTTCAGCATGACTGGAGGGAAGAGAGCATCTGGAATCTTTTACATCAGAGACTTTTTATTAAAAAAAAGGAAGAAAAACAAAATGTGAGAGAAGAAAAGCTTCTCTAGGGAGGGAGGCGAGGTGGCAACCTAATTTCTCAAATGTCAAACTTCAGGAATTTTACAAGATGTGAGCATTCTGGCTTTTCTTAGTGTTGCTGATCCACTGTGATCCCTTGCCACACCAAGGCCAAGTAATATTAGAGTATTTTTGGCTAGCAGAAGCAGGAGGTCATTCAAGAGTCCTATGATTCATCCAGGATGTCCTGGATTAGTAAAGCTAAGAAGAGTTCAGCCCCCTACAAAACAAGTTGAAGCATCTGTTCCTTATTACCCATTTCTCAGCAGGCTGACTAGTTTTACTGAAAGCAATTGTACAGCTGACAAAATATCCCCCACAGGTATTATTGATTCAGCTGAGATGGGTGTATCAGAGTTCCAAAATTTCAGAGGTGTCTACACAACATTTGATCTGCAGCTCTCCAACTGCAGGTGAGACGACCTGGTGTATAGAGCTACTGGTTGGCTCTGCCACCATCACATCAAATACAGAATAAATTAGGTTGGCTCAGTTATTGCTCCTACTACCTGCACTCACCACTGAGAAAATTAAGCTCAATGTCCCTGGCCAGAAAGACTCTGTGGGCTACTATGGAAACAAACAAGCAATGAGGATGTTGTGAAACCACAGGTCAAGACAAGCCATTTCAGTGTCAAAAAGTTTTACTCTTTGGTTCTCGAGGCAAACATGACAAATTAATTATGACAGAGATTATGATTCTTCTGTTGTCTTAAGAACCTTGTACACTTTGATCTCTTGCCATGGCCTGCGCTGTTAACACATACCACAACTGATTTTAGGTTGTTCCAATGTAAGGTTTTTAGATATTCCCTCTACTGTGGGGTTTTTTTTCAAAAATAGAAGTGGTAGGTATTTCCACTTGGCACTTAGTAAAAAGTCTAATTAAAAAAAAAAAGTCACTGCATTTCTTTCCCATCCACAGAATCCTTCTGCACTACAGAATAATGGACAAACCTTGTTGGTTCTGCTTGGAGTTGGACCTTGTGCCCTACACGGTGCCTTGAACACATAACTGAAAGGGAACAACAAGCAGGTACTGCAGTGTACCCAGTCACTCAATATTTATCCTGTATTTGACATAATTTAGTGGAACCTTCTTCAAAATCCATGTATCCGCACATGCAGGATTGTAGTATTTAAAATACGTAAAAATGCACCTGTTTAATTATTTATAAGCTCTTATTGTCAACTGCTGCAGGAGTATGTCTTGTTTTAAGCCACTCCTCTAGATGACAAAAAAAACCAGAAGCACCTGCACTTCTTGTCGATTTTCAACAGAGCTGGTTTTATAAAGAAATAAAAGTGTATACACAGACATATATGTATTACATAGTGTATACACACAGATATAAATGTATACACTATGTAACACTACATAACACCTTCCCTGGCAGGGAACATAGAACTTGCTGGAACTTTAAGGTCCCTTCCAACCAAAACCATTCTATCATTCTAGGATACTGTGATTCTATATAGATATAGATACATATATTGTAAGCTTGGATGAGTAGTTCCTATGCCTACATGAAGATGCTATGTCCTAGTGCAGTAGCAAATATACAGGACAAAATTGTGGGTGGTAAGGACGTGATATCCATGATACACAGAGGCTCTCTGACTGCAGACCAGCATGTCCCATGCCCTAGAGTCCACTAGCAGCTGGAGGGCACTTTTTAGTTTTATTTCAAGCCAAAGATTTTCCAAGCTGCACATTCCCGAGACTTAACAGGGAAGCAAACCAAAGAGAGGATTATGGGGAGTTACATTTCTAAAGTGCGCTTTTAATCTGAACTAAAATCCACTAAATTATCACCTGCTTTCACCAGATCCCACAGAGACTAATTCTTACCTGTTTCCTATAGACGTAACAGGCTGCTATTGCAACCATGGTGGACTCTCCTACAAAACCAGCTAGAAGAGATCCTACTCCAAGAGTGGCTCCATGAACTCTGTTGGAGGTACAGAAAGAAAGCAGTCATTGTTGTGTGAGAATGCATGATTCATAATTACGTTTTCACTGGCATATAAAACCAATCTGCTGATAGAAATATTTTCTTCAAAGACATAATACACTGCCTAAGAGAATAACTGGTATTTTAAAGGACTCATTTGTTTTTAATGGCTTCACTGTTTAGTAAAAGAAGCACACTGAATCAAATTATGGACTAAGAATTTAAAGTCTTGAACCGAGTGTTGTAGAAGAGATTATTTAACTTACAAACAAGATATTCTTCCATTAGCTTTCTTAACAGTGTGTCTAATAACATGGAAATAAATTCTCTTTAGGACATGTTTTTGCCTCTTTGACATTTGTGTATTTTTTCCAAAGGGACATCACTATCATGCCTGTCTAAAGCAGTCACGCTTGTAAATTTGTAAATGTTTCTTTTTCAGATAGTGACACTATTTAGGCTTTGTATCATGGTTAGTATTTGGGGAAAATGTTCTGAGCTATGCAAATTCAGCTATTGAGTGACAGGGAAGGGGAATGAAGAGGAAAGCAAATCCATGGGTTCTGTGAGGAATTATGATTTACCCTAAGTAAGGCAGCACGATGAGACTGGTGATGAGGACGATGATCCGCAGCACTGAGCTGGGTGCCAACACAAATGTCTTCTTCAGAGTCATCAGCCAGCCAGTCAAGTGTGCTCTGACAGTCACTGTTCATAAACAGGAGAAAAAGAGGCAAGAATGGTTAAAAAAAAGTAATCTCATATGCAGCTTTTTCATGCAGAAATAACCACTGTGAAACTCACTGCTGGTAACTTTAGACCCTACTAAAAAGGAGGTAGATCTTATGTTCAAATTGATTTAATATACTGATTTGGGAAAACGAAGAAACAAACAAAAAAAAATCAGTCATGGACAGCACTCCTTCCTAAAAGCTGCTCTCTTAAAACCAATTTATTAGACAGTCCATTCAGTTTTCTTCATTCAAAGACCCCGAAACTATCTCTTTCCCTAAAGAGGAGTCCTACCAAGGGAAATTTCCATTTGGTTCCTGTGTGCCACATGGTCTAACAGTCAGGCACAAAAAGAGATATCTGCATGTACCTCTTGTATTTGTAGTTTACCTTTATTACAAAACTGTCTTGTCATATAAGCAGAAAACACTAAAAGATGTTGCATTTAATTACAGAACTAGAAATCTGAAACATTTGCTGTCCAGCTTGTCTTGCTCTTTGATAGAAGAATTAACTTTTATTACGTAATTCTTATGCTATGAAAGAGCCACTGAGGTTACAGAACTTTTATTTTCCTTTAATTTTTTTACCTGGAAGTGGAAAAAAGGAGAAGATGCGCAAAGGAACAACACACAGCTCTGCGAAAGCGAAGTCTACTCCAATTATGTCAACTAAAATCTTCTCTGACACGTTTGGTGTCCAAAACATCACAAAACAGAGCTAGAAAGATCAAAATTTAAAATTAGTTATATTTCAGAAGGAAAACACAAGAAAAGGTAGGCTCTCCTGGACTCAAGTGTTTGTTACTGATGAGTAGATAACTCTGCTAATGGCAAATATACATACTATATATTTATATTTAGTTTACATTCAAATACACATGTACATAAGAGAGATACATTAACTTCAGAAGCAATACATACTCTTTAATTTTCCTCAAAAACCAAGTGTGATGCATAGAGAAAGAATTTTTATAGCTTCTGCAAGTAGTTGTACTTGAATGGTCTATTCTTATACAAACAGTAAACCCCCAGATTTTTACAGCACTTGGTCTGGTTAAAATACTTGTACCCCTAAATAGATTATAAAATTTTTTAATAATTAAAGATTTGAAGTCCTCCAAGACCCAGAGATCTGTCCTGAATCTAAGACTATGGGTTTCAATTTGCTGCTGAAACCAGTATTGTTGGCATGCAGTAAGTCTGATCGCAAGGCAAAGGTGTTTTGCACAGTCCTGCAGACACGGTGCTCTCAGGCTACAAATTCACTAAGTCTTGCTATTTTTATTAAAGAGTGTGCTGTTTAGTCTGCACAGGAAAGGAATACTTCATTAAAAATCCACGACAATTGGTACAGTGGTAGTACATGCTGTTTAATTTTTTGGTCTGTCCTGAGGCTTCCATCTGAGCTGAAGGGGCTGTTGGCAGCTGCAGGTCTGGCTTCAGTTCAAGACACTCACTCAAGAACAGTCCTGACAGTCCTTTCAGAGACTATAAGAAATCATACCTTCAAGTATAACTACTTTGTTATTTAATTTGGTTTTGTGATTTAAAAAATTACTTCTTATTGTTATTCTTGCAGTAATGTGAATATTAAAGAATTGAGCTGACTGAATGGTGCAAAACTGGGGATTTTAAATGCTCTGGCATTCCTCTTGTCAGGTTACAAACCTGTGTACCCTGTAAATTATGCTCTTTGGCTGTACAATAGGGTCTGCGAGATTCTATAGCCACTCTAATTTAGCCCACCACCCAGTATTAGAGCAGCTAGCTCTTTTCTTTTTATCCAGTTGTCACACCCCTACATGTTCAGATGGCTTTTCAAACTAGTCTTTGAAGTCCTACCACCTCTAAGACAGCTGGGATTTCACTCTCATTCTTTGGGGGTGTCAGAAATTGTCCTTTCTCTTTAGCCTCCAAGCACCCAGGCTGAAGAAATTTCCCAAGGCCTGTCCCTGAGTGGTCTCTGGGAGGTCTCATGTTCTGACCCTCTGTGGTGAACAAAACATTTCACATTCCTGCATAAAGGTCCATCTTCCATGTTCTTCTCCACTTCTTAGGGTAGGAACTACCATTTATTCACTATTATTCCATGTTTTCCTTGACTAATTTGGTGCTGTCTCTCCATCACTTCGACAGAGAAGAGTAAGTGGAGGAAGGTAAGAGCAGAAGACAAAACAACTGAGCACTTCTTGTGCCAGTTCACTTGTACAGGGTACAACTGAAGCAGCAGGGACAATCTAGAGCAGAAGGGGTTGTGTGGTTGAGAATTCAGTTACTAAAAAGTAACTGTACAACAACAGAGTGAATTCTTTCAATGGTGAGGACACCTTTAGGCAGACTGCAGTCCTTTGTACTCTCAAATATTTTGTCAAATCTTTCTCCAAAGTCCAGTAAATAAAGTAAGATACAAAGATGCCCAGTCTTCATTTATAATTTGCTGTTTTCATAAAAGCAAGGACCTTTACACTGCTTGCACTGCACAATGCCATTTAGTATCCTAGTGAGCAGTATAGTTGCTGCTGCTGCCAGATTCCATGTGTATGCTAAGAGCAGAGTCTGTCCACTGCCAGCAAAGGGCAAACAGAGCAGTCTGACCCTCTGCAATAGCTGCTTGAAAAAGTGTTGAACATGGTTAGACAGGCAAGCAAATTAGTGACCAAAGGCATTGTACTCAGTCCTACTCTCTAAAGGTTTCCTTCTGGCCCTAATAAGAACAATCTCCACCCAGCTCCCACTGGAGTAAGGTCAGTTTGCCAATCAGGGATAATGACTTACACCCAGGTGGAATGCGGTCATTCCTCCTCAGCTGTTGCAAACTGCAGTCTTCCCCACCCCCCAATCAGCAGAGAGTTGTGCTGGTAAATGGCATCAAAGAGCACTTCTTATCCAGCAGCTGCTGGGTGAAGACTGCTATGCTCAAGAATAAGCAGTTTGAGGAGGTGAGGCACGGCACGGCAGCAGAAGGATCTTCTATTTCTGTCTCAGCATCCTTCCATCTTTTTGGTTGCAATACTAGTAACTAGTTTCATTTTGCTAAGAGAGCCCTCTCCATCATCTTATGAGATTATATTCTCAAGGCCCACAGGGCCTTTTCCTCAGGAAAATAAATTAATGTTTTGCATCATTCAAGCCCTCTGCAATTTAAATCCTAGAGTGCTTGCAACTTTACTAGTTCAAAGACAAAAAAGTAGTAGTGGAAAAAACCCAGGCTCTACTTCAGCCAAAGAATAACACTAAGCACGCAAAGCAGGAAGGTATTTCAGCTGCTGGTTTTGTTACAGATGGCTTATTCTGAAATTAGGATGAAGTCAGCTTTTTTGTGATTCTGAGTGGTCTATACGATGTTTGCCATTACCTTGGTAAGAGGTGATGCCTGACAGAAGACTGGAGAAGATGGTAACAGGAAAATGTGGCACAGACAATTAGAGATTGGCTCTACTAGAATAAGCAGTGCTAACTTCCTGCAACTCAGATCAGGAAAGATTTTAGGAAGTAGATTTACCAGTAGGATGTTTCCTATCCTTCTCCTAATTTAACACTGTTCTCTCCCCACACTTGCATTTCTGTGCACATCTGCAAGGTTAAAAATAGAATAAAATGGCTTGGTTAGGGTTACAGCTATACCTTCATTTAATCTAATCAAGATGAAGACTACACAGTGAAAGCTTCTGCAGAGACAAGCAATGTACGTGCAGAGTGGCACTGCAGCTTCAGGCTGCAATTGCAGTTGGCTGTTGAGTGTTGTACCTGGCAACTCCACTGAGACCAAAGCATTTCAATGTTTTGGGAGTAAGGATTTTTCTTGTGGAATTCCAGCAACAGAGCTTATTTGATTTTCTGTTGCCTTATGGTGTGAGTGCAGTATGATAATAAAGGATAGTTTTGTTAAAGCCTTTGATCATTTAACCGGAACTTCAACTGACCAGAAATGAGTGCTTCAAAAACACAGGAAGAAATTAAGGTGTAAACAGCATAGTGAAATGCTACACAGAATAAGCAGTTCTGCATGAAGACAGTAGTATGTATTATGATGTTACCTCTGTTTCAACACCAGCAATCTAAGCATTTCTGAAGGTTAGTAATTTGAACTTGATCTGAAGGGTTTTGGTATTGTCTTTAATTGTTTTACACTAGTAAAATTTGAAAAACTTTACTAAACATGTCAACACCTCACAGCACCATAGGAAAACTAGTGCAGCTGCACTAGCTCAGATCAAAGCTCCAGCTAGATCAGTACTGTCCCCCTGCTAAAGGTCACTGGGAGTTGCCGAAGGCAAGGGCTTAAAAAGCAGGATAAGTGTAGTGTAAGAGATGTTTTCCTAGTGTGCATGGGAATTATGGCTTCAGGAGTTCAGTAATTGTGGTGTACCTTCACCCCATGCAGCTTATACTCTGTTATATAATATTAGTGATTTTTTTTTTTCCATACAGTTGCGCATTAGAAGTAAGTAAAAAATGTTCTCACTTGTGGCTTAGACACCTTCCTCAAAGAGATGTGCCAATTTATATGTGGAACCTGGCTATTTTCAGCTAAAAAATTCAGTGTCTAAGCATATTCAAAAGTCAAATTAAAAACTTCTGCTGTTGCTAAGCTTGAGAGAATGCACCAAATCTTTGTTTCAATAGGGAAAGTACAGAACTGCTAGTGCTCATTTCAATTTCTCTTTATTCTCTTAAGTACAATTATGGCATTTGACTTTCACAAATGATTGTGATGAAAGATTGTTCATGAGATTTTGTTTCAAAGGCTGCATGTGTGAGTCTGAATGCTTCTAGTTCTTGAAAAATAACAGTCTTTTCATAGGCCTTGCATCTCCTGGAAGCTATTTCCATTTATTCTGGGTGCTGACAGGGATTACTGAACCTTAGAGACCCACTACATAATGCATTATAATACATTATGCTAACAAAGGCTATTGTCATGTGTATAGTAATCTGCAGGGTGCCAGACTGATTTGCTTTTCAGCACTTGTAGGAAACTGCATGTCTTTTGAGACACTTATTGATAAACATAAAGCACAAAATAGTATTCTGGTGAGCTATGAACAACAGTACTGCTTTTCTAGACCTCATGCAGTCTTCAATAAGAAGAAACACTGGCAGATGACAGAGACATGATAAGGCTCTATGTTCCTCAGAAAGAAATTAAGGAATCCAATATGGATGTTTTTAAAAATAGGTTAGACATATGTCAACCTGGAATGAGTCTGGAATTACAGTAAATTACAGAAAAACAATTAACCTGGTAAAGGTTGTTCTGTGATGAAATGCAGTTCCTATTTTTCTCCTGCGAAAAACCTCTCAGCAGATGTTTCATATCATTTGCTGAACCTGATATATTTGCAGAAGTGTTTTATCCTGAAGATATTATTCTATGTATGTATTGAGATTGTAGCTTATGTAATCCATGCCGTGTTTATTACCACCATTTATGCTACATGGTGTCCAGGGAAGGCAGAGGAAACCTACTTTGCAAATTATTACACATCTCAGCTTTAAAATGCACTTCAGGTCTTTGAGATAGTATCAGCTAAGTTTATAGCTTTTATTACTGTGGAAGAATATAAATCACATGGTTTAGCCTTTTGAACTGTGCAATAAACAAATCAGAAAGTAGCCTGAGTTTTAAGTGGTTGGATCTCCTGATTTGCCAAACATCTCCCTGGTCTTCCTCTTCCTGACATAACTGGAACTTCCATAATTTGCTCTCCTTTCAGAACCTGTATCACACAAGATGAGCTGATTTCTCAGATACATTTTTGAAGTGAAGATAATATCTTGCTCTAACTAGCATCTGTGTCAAGTGCTGAACTTGTCTCTTCTGTTGTAAGATGTTGGAAAAAAAAGTTGTTTAATTTGTTAGTGCTGTTTTTGTGGCTATTTCAAATCCATACCTTCATCAACCTTGAAAATTTAGTTCTGTAAGTGACTACCTAGTACTGGGGCCTACACTCAAAATCTTACTCTAGCATCTTATTGTTAAGAGAAACTGCACATCTGTATTTTTATGAAGAATAAAAGTAATGACAGTTTTTAACTGTTAAGTGCTTACTAGTACTGAAACAAAAGAAAAGTTAATAGTTATCCCTTTTTCAGATTCCTGTTGAGGTGAGCTTCCGTGTTGGATAGTTGGAGGTGGGGCACAGAATACAAAGTCCTAATAGCTCCTGAAGCTACTGTGCCTCTCAAGTAGTTGAGAAACACTGAAAGCATTCAACAGGACTCTTATGAAAGGAGGTGATGCAACTACTCATCAATCTACACAAGGAAGGGCTTTTGTGATTTATTGTGGACCAAGAAATCATAAAGGCTAGGTTTTATCATAAAGGCATTACTCCCTGTTGACAGGAAATTGTATGTAATTTACTATGAAAAGAATCAAGTAAAAGCCTTGTTGTCTTTAAATACTTAAGGTTTTGGGTTTTTTTTCAGTTAGGTTGGTTGTTGTTTTATTTTCTTTTTTTTGAAGCACAGCTCTATAAAAAATCATAAAGTTCTTTGGAATCTATGGAGGAATTGCTGGGTATGATACAACACTGGAGACCAGCATTACTGGCTTGCTATGGAAGCTTGCTGCACACCATAACCTGGTCCTTGCCAGAATGGACCTGGAGACTCATATGCTGTCTTTGCTGTATTTCATGTCAGAGAACAGTCTTTGCAGAGACACACTGCAGTTTGGAGGAATTTTCATACACAGCAAACAACCTAAATTCATTATCACAAATGGTGTGAGACTTCGAGGTGTGATCACAGAATATTCTGAGTTGGAAGGGACCCACAAGGATTATCAAGTCCAACTCTTAAGTGAATGGCCCACACAGGGATTGATCCCTTGGTGTTATCAGCACCATGCTCTAATCAACTGAGCAAATCTCGGGGTCAAGGTTGCTGCACTATAATGTTCTGTTGAGACACATTATGAGGTATGTTCATGTGCCCTGTAACTCAGAAGAGGTCAGAAATTGGGTCCTTTTCTTGTGTGAATTTTCATGTAAAGTTTTCAGGAGCAGGCTGTCCAAAGCCCCAGGAGACTTGTTCTGATTTCTCAGCAGACACTGCTTTGAGCCAATGGCTGGACCTGATCAACTCTTTCCAACCTGAACAATTCTGTGCTCCCATGAAACAAAAACCCCTGGATCTGTGAGCAGAAAAAATGTCAGACTGCAGTCAAGTTTGAAGATAATTTATGATAATGCTGATGACTTGAATCACAAGGACATTCTCTTACAATGATGATCCCTCAGGCGCAAGCAAGTCAGTATAGATTTCTGTCAACTTTGTGTTCTGTGCAGGAGGTGTAAAGCTGAAATCAGCCATCATAAAATTTGTCAAGCAGCGAGGGAACCAGAGCCTGCTTGTGGCAACATCTCCTAATTTTCTATCTTCTCCTGAAATAATTGGTTTATGCACCTTCCCCAGCTTTCCAGAGTGACAGAGCACTACGTTCTTTAGAAATAAAGGCAGGTCCAGCAGCTGCATAATTCACTGACCATCTGAAAGCATTAACACTATGCCACATCTGCTTTCTGCCCAGCTGCTGTTGAAAGTACTTAGGTGGTATTTTCCAGGCTGGATTGGGTCACTAAATTCTTTAAGGTAGTCATTATATCTCCCCAATGAATTTCACTGCTTAATTTTTTTACGGAAAGAAAGACATTTTACTTCACTTCTAAAACGCTTCAATAAACCAAAGAGGGCAGATTTCTGGTCTCTTTTTGAAAACTCTCCATGTCCCAACTTAGTAACTTTCTTCTGTCCCAAGTTTTCTGCACTCTTTGCTGCACTTCTTACTGGGAAGATGGAGTTTGAGCAGAAACATTGCTTCAGGGACAATTTTTGAGGCTTCCTTTTCTGCCTGCTCCAGCCACTCATGCAGAACAGACCCTTTGTGTGAAACCTGAACAATCATGAAGGAGACATTAATCTCCACCTCACTGGAGCAAACAAAAAACCTTTGTTCCAGGACAAAGGCTCAATGCAGTACCATGGATAGGACAAGGCCCTCGTGAGGATTTCATAAAGTCTGCCTGTGGTGGTCCAGCATCTTCCTGAGCAGGCAGGGATGCTTCCATTCATGTCTGAAAAAATTTTCACTGAAATGAGAACTAAACCAGACCTTGAAAAGGTGAAGAGCTTCTTGAGCAACTGTCTGCCAATATGGCATTTTCCAATTGTTATTTTTTGCCAATATGGCATTTTCCAATTGTTATTTTTGTGCCAGCAGCCCAAAGATTACAAAAACAATCTTGGAGTTAAGATTGGCAAAATCAAAGCAGTGAAAACATATTCCTCCACTGGATGACTGGCATTACCCTAAAAGCTGTCCTTGACCTTCATATGGTCTACAACAGGAAAGTCAAAATAAGACTGATTTAGTCATAAAAGTTAATGCTTCATTTTAAAAGTATGGATATTCTAGATAAGACTTGTGAGATCTCTTTAATACAGTAAGGCTGTAATGATACCATTGGTGAAGTAAAATTTGAGAGAGTTGGGAAAATCTGTCTGTGTTTTTTACATCCTTTCTTTGTATACTCACAAGAGATAAGGACACTGAATTCTGTCACCCAGGGAATTTCAAATACTGGCATGGTTAGCAGTGGGGGTTGTGTCCTCTGAGGGGGACCAGATTCTTGCTGTGACATTTATTCCTGTGGATTTTCCTGTCTCTCAGTCCAAATTTGCCATGACTTTAGTAAAGCCGGGTTGTAACCTTTGGTAATAAAGCAATGCAGAGATGCAAAACAAAGCCAATTAAAGACAGGAAAAAATGAACACAAATCCAGTGGCCTCTGCAGTGGCTTAAACTTCTGACATTGAATGTCACAGGTAGATGTCACAGTGGCAGCAAAATATGGTTTCTGTTTCACAGCATCAGTTGGAAGGGGCCCACAAGGATCATTGAGTCCAGCTCTTAAGTGGATGATCCATACAGAGATTGAACCCACATCCTTGGCATTATCAGCACTCTGATCAACTGAGCAGGTCTCATTTTATTTCGTTTATCTTTAAACTCAGGAGGAAGAACTACAGAGAAGGCTACATAAAGCTATACAGTACCTCAGTTCTGAAGAAAATACAGTTTGTATTGTTTCTTAAAGCAAATTGCTAGCCATGACTAAGTTCTTCTTTGTTATAAAAAGGTATTCCTAGAAGTAAGCAACAAATACCAGGAATGGAGATACACTGCAGTAGCTGCTCTGAGCTGGAAGGTCCTCAGGGGTAATTGATTATTCTCACAAGCAGAAAAGGAGATATTCAGGAAAATTTCCAGTTCAGGAGAGCTGTAAGCATGACCTTGGACAGGGGAGGATCAGCTACTGCTATAACCTGACTTAACTGGATAATATACTATAAAGTTTCACTGCTGTAAACTATGTGGAAAGGGAATGAGGATTTGCAGTATTAATCTGCAATTTGATACTGTGTGACGCATTGAAAAATATCAATTATTATCAAAACTCTAAAGTTCTGCAGTGAAACTTAACCTC
The DNA here is from genome assembly GCA_025920805.1 of Petroica traversi. NCBI lineage: Eukaryota > Metazoa > Chordata > Aves > Passeriformes > Petroicidae > Petroica > Petroica traversi. Next base: position 20,556,913 of record JAHLSL010000006.1, on the reverse strand, counting down.
CTAAAAAAACACTTGCACCCCACCACCCTCCCCCCAAAAATCACATAACCTTGGTCAGCCTTAGAAAACAGCAAAGGCTCACCCCAGTTAATATAGTAACACCAGAAACTTTAAGAAAGCTCTTCAGTAATCTTTCATTTATAAATTCTAGTGCAGTGGTTGGAAACTGACCTTCTGGAACTACACCACCACCACAAAACATAGTCCCAGACCACGTTTGCTAAAACACAACAATTTAAAAAACTGAAAAGCGTTACTGCCATCAGAAGTCATGTTACCTTTCTGCTCCAGAATTAAAATTTGTGATTTCTACAGAGCAAATTAAGTTTGTGCAAAGTTTTAGACTGAGCACATGAACACTGATAAATCCACAGATTTCCTTGTTCACAAGAAAGAAATCATCCTGATCCTGTTTTCCATGGTGTGGCAGAATTGTTTCTTCCAGTAAGGCAGAAATGCTACAGTGGCCAAATCCTCAAGACAGAAAAGATTAATGAAGTTCCTAACTGAACACCATATTACATTCCATTTGCAGGGAAGATATTCAGTATCTGAAATGCCAAGAAACTTAAAAGCCCAGCTCCTCCTTTTCAGATCATGGTGCTATCTAGGGGATTATGAGTCAAAAATATGTAAAAAAGTGAGGCTTAGTGAATTTCAGTTCATTTTTACCTACTTGTTCAGCTGCTCTTCTGCACCATCAGTGCACAAAGACTACATCTTTGGCTCTCTCTTTAGCATTAAATACACTCATATTTCACCACACACCCCTCCAGTACCGCCCCTCTTCTGAATTCAGAGTTTGGTCCTTGTGGGCCATCTTCAGAATGCCTGTTATCTGTCCTCTCTGTAAGAGCTGAGATGGGCAAGTGGGGAGGTTTCAGTGTTGCACACAGGTTAGATGTAAGCACAGAGAAGAAGGCCTAAATTAAGGACCTCAAATATCTCCACTTTGTTCAGGTTTCAGCTTGTGAGCTAAGAACCAGCATTAGCAGCCTGGAATGTTTAAAGCAACCAAAGCTACACAAGTTGCAATTACTGGGTGATTTTTTCTGATAGCAATCCTCTCAATACACTGAGGAAATACATGGCATAAGTAATAAGGAAACAGAAACAGTCTTTTTTCTTGTTCCCTTTTCCAGCACCTGATTTACCTGAAAGCATGGGGATAAGGCAGCGGGTACTTGACTAAAGGGATTGTGAGAATGGAAGAGGAACAATGGAGCAAAAGACCCAACAGTTTCTTGCATGGCTCAGAATTGCAAATCACTTTGCTCCTCTCTAGGCCAGTCCTTACCAAACTTAATCAATGGAGCATACACAACTCTTCTCCCCTGTTTGATCAAATGCATGAAGGTGAGGGGATAAAGTCAAGTATTTCTACATTTTTTTGCCACCTCACAGTCTAATACTGATTTCACAGTAGTAGTGATAACTGACTGTATTTTCTTTAGGACAGGAGAAAAACACTGTCCACATTTTTGTGAAAACATGTTCACATGTACTGTTTGTGGCAAATTCTATTTTAAAATAAAATACTCATTTGCACACCCCCTGGCTACACTGAAACTGCCTAAGGCATCTAAAATTAATCTCAGGTCAGCCCCTGAATGCAATTTTCCATCTCTTGGCCTTACAGGCATTTCTTGTCCAGAAATGTTGAAAAGAAAGCAGAGCATGACATACTTCTCTAGCTATTGCAGCTAAGGAAGCACATTCAGGGTGGCTAAATGCCATGGGATTCCTGTGACCCAGTGAGAACTGTGCACTGCAGGGATCTGCCATGCAGTTATGTCATGCTATGGACTTGCATTTCATGCTGTTGAAATCTTTTGAAGGTAGGCTTTCCTGCCTTCAAAAGATTTCAGTGAAATAGGAACATGTTCCTCTGCATTTTTCAATGTGCAAGCCTAATTCATGTTATCCTGAGTGCAAATTAAGGGTACCTAGTAGGCCAGCAATCAGTCTTGCTGCAGATGCAATGAATTTTTTAACTCTTCTCCTTTAACTTCTTCCTTAAACTTCTGTGCAGAGTTGCTTTATATCTCATTATTTAGCAGACAGCGTAATTGAAAACATCACATACATCACTCTAATGCATGTAAGAGCTTCACACAGGATAGTTTATCAGGTGGAAAATTAACTTATTTGTAAGTGCAGAAAGGGATATGAAATGGTATATTTATTACACTACAGACTGAATATTTGAGAGCAAATGGGCCTATGAGGACTTTACAGTCTTTTGTGTTCCTCATGGGAAAATTCAGCTGCCACACTGAAGGCTGGGAAATATGATTTGCTGAGTTCAACTGGAAATTAAACAACTATTGAGTATAGAGTGTTTGCACAGCACTTGGAAATAAGTCTATAAGGCCATGCTACTGCAATAATACACTGAGTTGGTATGAATAGTCTGTCTTTACTCATTCTGATTTCAATATTATCTGCCAGTGCTATGTTTCACTGTGTGGTGGAGCCTTGCTGATCAACTGGACAGGAGAGTCAGCAGCCACCTGTACCAGTACCCACTTGGCAATTCCTAATCTGGCATAACCAAATCCAAAGCAGAGAGCAAAAGCTCAGGCATCTCAAGTTGTCTTTTAAACAGACAACGCTTTTCAGCCTGGATGAAACACAGCTGCTACTCTTCCACAGTGGCTGACTCTTGCTCTTACAGAATTAAGTAGGAAGCAGCAACTACTGAGTCTTGTCTTCTGTGCTTCTCATTTTTCCATATAGGGAATTTTCCCTGTTACACTGGCTTCCTTGTTCTTGATCAAGGTTTTTTTCTTACCTCCTAGGTACTTGATGATTAATTATAGAACATAACCAAGCAGATCATGACTGAGAATTAGGAAAATGATGGGGTGGCTTGCAGTAAACTGTCATTAAATGGAACACTTTCCTCCTCCCCTCTACAGCTAAAACTGATCCCATCACAGGGATCCAGCCAGGGAAACCCTGTGACTCTAAACCTCACCCTGCTATTATCAGACTGAGATGGGGTCTCTCTAATGAATCCTGCAAGTCTATGGTTCCCAGCATCTATCCCTCTTTTTTGCCCGTGGTTGGGGGAAATAAAAGATCCACAAGCAAACATGTTAAATGCAGCAGCTTAAACCTTCTGATGGTTATAATATAATATAAAACCCCTCACTTAGAACGACACTGAATATGATTACATGCTTATCTGATACACACATTATACATTAATCTATGAGATGAATATAGCTGCCAAGTGATGGTAGTTCATGCTGCTGTGCTACAAGGTATAATCACTGGAGAGCTGACAAAATGTCTGTGTGCTGCACTTCCTAAGGGACTGATAATTCCCAGCTAATGAAAGAAACAACACTTGCCAGTAGTAACTCCTCAAACTACAGATGCTCATCAGCAGGAGTCCTTAGAAATCAGTACTTTTTATCCTCTGTCAAGAGAACAAGTTATGAATATAAATGCTATATTTACAAAAAAAATGTAGCTTTTTATTTATAGAATCTAAGAGATTACCTAACAAATTAAACAGAAAATAATTTTGCAAGTATTAGAAACATTTTAAAGTTATCATTAGACTCTTCAATTATGAGCAACATAAATGCGGAGTCAATATACCAACCCTGACTGTAAAGTAGGTGACATTTTGCCACATATTCACACACACCCCTTCAACTCTCAGGGTCAAGCATGTAAGCCAGTAAACTGACCAGCTGTCTGCTTCTAAGTATATTACATTTAAACTTTCACTGAGATTTAAATCTAATGCAGGTGACCTGGAATTTTAATTTGGTTACCACAATACAATGCACATCAATCTGTTCAGCTTAAGAGCCTAAACCTTCACTTTTATTGAAACTTTATGGTGATGTTATTTTTTCTTTTTTTTTTTAAGAGATTTAAAGATTTTACCAGTTTGTTTGTAACCAGTAAATATGAAATTTATAAATCTTGCATAAGTCACACACACACATATAAATGTGTAAAAGTGAACACTTTCTCTCCACTCTATCTTTTAGTCTTTTGGAACAGAAAGGAATCACAGAAAAATCACAGGGCAAAACTGAACATCTGCATTTTGTTTCTTAAGCAGTGTTTACTAATTAAATATAAGACAGCAGTCATACAATTTGCTTCCCCCTTAATCAATCTGTTTATTAATGAAAACTGCCAACTTGCCCAATTGTCCATAACATGCTCATTCAGAAAAAAAAAAAAAAGCTAAGCAGCACAGAAAGTCCTTTTAAATAGCTGGAAAGAGCTTCAAGCTGTTTCTAACAGAACACATGATAAAACTCAGAAGCCCTGTACAGCTCTCCTGCTGTACATTAGCTTGGTGACAGATGGATGAACATGGTGTGGTGCACACTGCATGTCACCCTGGCACCTTCAGCCTGTCTTACTGGGAAGGGAAAACCTGCTGTAATACACAGAACACTAGAGAATATGAAGACAACTGGCCACGTGTCTTGCTGACACTTCAGCTAACATGAACCTTGCTGCAACAAGAGCTGGTGTTTGGAACTGTATCCTGAAAGCATTGTGGTCTGTCCCAGCTGAGGCTGCTGGAAGACAAAGCTGAACCAAACTGCACAGTTCTCAAACTACTGCTGTGAGAACTGATTGCTCCTTCCCTGGTATAAATGAACAAGTAAGTACAGACGATTCAGGGTCACTTTCAGTGACAGTGAGCTAGGGAGCTTTCCCAGTGCTCTCTGAGAAGCTGTTTTCTCTGGCCAGCATCCTCTAAGTTCCTCAGGCAGCATCTGGTGCCAGCCACGCTTTTACCCCAGTGGCAGCTGCTTAAATGAGTGTGCTCAGACCTTGCTTTAACTAAGACATCACTTGCCTTCCAGCATGACTCTGAGACATGAATTCTGCTATTGCCAGTCCCCTGGGAGAGCTGACTGTCCCACTTTCCCTAGTGCTGCCTGCACAATCGATGGCTGCCTCAGCTCAGGGCACAGGGACCTCCCTCAGCCGCTCGCCAGGGTTTGCACCCAGACGTGCGTGAGGACACGGCTCTGACCAGGCTGCAGCAGGGCAGCAAAGCAGCCCCAGCCCTCACAAAGGAAGCCTCTCTTATTTTTATACAGCAGCACTAACAAGCAACGTGAAATCAGCCTGCAAAGCCTTGCAGTTTGGAGGCAGATGACCAAACACTGATCACGTGGCTGCCAGCAGCTAACATTAGCCAGGGAAGAGGATCTTAAATGACTGCAACTTCTGTGTCATCACAGAAGGCTTAAAAAAGAGCTCAGCTGGGAAATGGAGAGAGAATTTTAAAAAGGAAAGAAAAGGGAGAGACAGGGAGAGAAAGGTAATTAGGTGATATCTGTGCCCATCAGAGGCTGCCTAGGAAAAATCCCTGAATTCTGCACTCTGGTATCCAAGCTCAGAGACATCAGCACTATTCTAAGAAAACCCCTTGCTAAAGCACAGCCTATTTGCTATTACTCCTGCTGGGTATGGCAGGGTTCCATTGAGTAACTTGCTCCTCACAGAGCCTGCCCCTCTACACAGAGAACATATGTAAGGGAGTGGTCTCCCATGACAGAGCAAACCTTTGCTGCAGTGGAGAAATGCAGTAAATTAGCACCAGACAAATTATTTTGGGATTTCTGCAGTGTACTGAGGCTGACACATCCACAGCCAAAGGGATATGGGCTACAGATGCATCCCTTTTCTCTTTACTTAGTTTACAACTGTGCAGCAACCATGCTGCTGCAGAGCCATCTAAACAGGTCTAGCATTGTACCAAAATGTTTAGTTCTTCAACAGCCTGATCTGCAGTGCCAACAGAATTGGAGCATTTAGAGCAGTATCTCTATTATATGGAAGAAGCATTTTTCCCAAAGTGCCTGATGGCAGTGAAGTAACAGATAATAGCAAATAGCATTATGCACACCCTTTAAACAAGCATGACTTACTTTTTAAAATCAGAATGGTCCCTTATTGTATAGGAAAAATTCTACAGCTGAGTTTCTTCTCTCTGCTATACAAATTCTACATTCAGTTGCACAGTCACAAAACAAGGCTTTGGAAGGAATCCACACTTACAACAAAAACCACATCAATGTGACTAATCACAACAGCTGTCTTACCTATCAGGAGTTTAATAGCTTCTACTTATAGCCTTTAAATAAAACAGCTTGTCTACACATTTGTCACTAAACAACACAACTGATTCCCATTTTTTGAAGAAGCAGCTTTAATACCCACATGACGCTTCAAAGCCACGAGGCAGTACTTATGATCATACTTGACGGAACACACGTGCATGCTACACGGTTAGCCTGGAAAGGCACAAGTGTAGCCTTTCAGATCCCATGAAGATTTAAAAAATCCTAAAGTTATGTCTCTTAACAAAACTATGCATTTTTTTCTACTCTGACCTAATACTGTCACTACCCAGAACAGTGAAAAGGTGTTTCTGTTGCAGCAGTAGGATTGCACTGCTTCTGCAGGAATGACTGGTCTGTGGAAGGAGGTAGGACATTTTTCTCCCAGAGCAGTTGAAACAGTATGTCTTTGATGATTGAAAGTTTCCCAGGCTTTTACATTGGGAAGGTACTTCCTTGCATGGCTTCTACTTATACTTAAAGCTTCACTGTTGTTTTTTCATGGGGTTAATGGACTTCCTTTATCTTTACATCTTCTGGAAACCTTCTATAGATCACTCACTAGAAAATGCATTCACATGACATGTCTAAGTACTTGATTTATTTTGTCTTATCAGCCTGGGAGCCTTTCTCTCTGACCCGAAAGAACAACATGTTACCAGTGGTGATGCCACTAGTCCGACTGCCATTTGTTGAAGAAGAGCCCCTGAATAAAAACCCAGCTATCACCAATGGCCCTGGGAGCTCACCTGGCCACAATAGAGCCTGTGGCACACATTAATGTGAGTCATCCCAACATCTGCTGAGTTTGTGTGCTGAAGCATTTCCAGGCTCAGGCCTTTGAATCTTTAGAGCTTGTGTCTATATTTCTGCTCTGTCTGTTGACAAGCAATCCTAAGAATCTGTCACTAGCAGGCAAAAATAGAAACAGGACAGGAAAAGCTACAGACCTCAAAAGTGTTTCTGGAATTTCACTGTGGGCAAATCTCTCATGATGATCTCCTGAAAGAACTGCCCTTGAAAATAAAATGGAGAACTTTTGGATACAAAATCCCAGAAAGCCACCAAGCAAAAGCCTGTTGTGGTGATTAAAAATTACTCAGGAGAGAACAGTGATGGTAATGTGAAAAGCTCATAATCTATCAGAACCAGAGTAACCTGATAAATACCATAGGTGATTAAGAATACAGTCAGTTCAGAGAAAACGCTGAGATGGAAATAGTATTCTCAGAAGAATTTATAACAAGGAAAGCTTTCCCCTTCACAGGTCTGTAACAACACTGACAGACTTCAAGGGAGGCTCCAGCTGGAGAGAACTTCACTTTGGCCTGGCACAGGACACAAGAGAAAATCCCAAGGTGTGTGATGGTAAATAACATGAGAATTAGGGTCTCATGAAAAATCTCCAGACAATGGCCAATTCATATGTCCGTCTCCATTTCGTGCTATAGGAAATACAAGCTACAGCAAGAGCTGTTGGTCTCTCAGCTACATGAAAAGAGATCAAATCTAAGGAAATTAAAAGACAGAGGAGATGCCACATTGGCTCATGAAATTCTGTCTTTGATGGTGGCCAGTTGTAGCTGTTTAGGGAAAAAGTATAGGAAACAAAGAGCAGCAGAAATGTAATTCAGCTATGGATGGATTGAGCTGTTTCATTTTCAACTGTGAAATAACACAGAGTACTGTATCCCGCATTCCAAGGTTGTGGCAAGGGGGTGGGGATGGTTACAAATACTTCTGGCTTTTGTGTTGTAACATTTCCTTTTAAATAAAGTAGTCTCTCTTCATGTGCAACTCAGTCATAAAGGTTCTACACTAAAATGAAAGGGAGACAAATTTCTGTCAGCACTCCCATGCTCAATAGTAAATTTGTGAACGTGGGGAGAAGAGAATTACAAAGCAGCCAGTTACTCCATGCAAAGTATGCAATGCTGGGGGTAAACAGCAAACCTGTCTGGGGCATGAGCAGATTCAATTGAAGTCTTTGAGTATTGTATCCTAAAACAATTGCCACATTTCCCAAGTACTTTTCGAGCATGATGAAGGACTTCTTCTGTGGAAAACCTGTTTTCTAGGTTCTCCTTTTCTTTTGTCCCGCTAGTGCAGGTACTGTGGAGAGATGATACCATGGCCCTAAGCACTAATACAAATCCATCCTTTATAGAAACAGACATTGGATTTACCCTGGTCATCTGCTCCATTATTTGCTATGATCCCCACCAGCTGCAGGAGTTTTCTTCCCCAACTGCCTGTTTGTTGCTGAGAAGACTTTGCAGAAACAGTGTTCTTTGGGAAAATGCACTGTTTATATGTGCAAATAGGTAATTTTGAAACATGGCAGGCTCAGCAAAATTTCTCCCTGAATGTCATCTCCATGCAAAGCATCCCAGCATGGATATGGCTGAGAAGATCCTTTAGTCAGTGTCAGCACCATCTCCAAGATTGCCTTTTTTAGTTTATTTTGAGAGTAAACAGAACAAATGTGCATCAAAGTACCTCCACACAAAAACCCAGTGCCAGGAGAGGCAGCAGGGAACAACTACTGCAGGATCAACCTGTGCTGCCTTTCCCACCCTTCACAGTAAATGAGGGATGCTCAGGGACAGGCTGCCATCCCACTGCATGTGACACAAATGCATTTGTTTGTCTTCCTGTCACACTGGTTACCTAAAGTTTTGTTCATTAAAAAAAAAAAATCAAGAAATATGAAAAGAAGAACAAGTCTCTGATATCTTTTTGCACAGGAGGCTGATCTGAACTGAAAAGTAGTGAAAATAAAATGAAGTAACTCCAGCCTTTTAGATATCTATCCTGAGTTAATGACAGCTGATTTTCTTGGTACTCCAATACTATGATCACACTCTCTTCTCCAGATAAAAGCGACAGAGCTTCACAAGACAAGACAACTCACCTTTCTTGAACTGCTAGTGCTTTTAGCATTAGGTAGAGGAGACAATTTTTTGGTTGAGATGAAAACCACTGAGTTGAACAAACGTTTCTTACCGTTAAGGACAACGCCATGCAAACAAAAGTGAACTTCTTGATATGTGTTGCTGTGACGGTGCTGTTGGTGTTCACCAGTTTATTGCTGGGGTTATTCTAGGGTGAGAGAAAGAGATAGCAAGCATTAGCCTGGCTCCAGACTACCAGGAGCTGCTGGCACCAGGGTCATGTGCTGGACCTGACTGTCTGTGCCTGTCCGTGTCTGGCTTTGCTTGTTTGCTTTATAACCTGGAGCTTTCTGAGTACTTTGTACCGCTACAGAACATTTTCTGCTTAAACTGACAGCAACTGCTGCTGCAGCTACTGAGGGCTGAGTAATCTCCCTACTTTTCTGAGGAAAAAGTCCTATTTAACAAATTCAGCTTTGAAAAAGGTTGGTAGTTGCTTCTAAGAAAACATCACATGATTTTTTAAAATCTCAGTTTAAAGTTTGTAGCATGTTTTCACAGTAAAAATAGGATTTTATTCCCTTTTCCTGCAAATTGGTACCAAATCACCAATGCAAGCATCCTTACTGATTCAATTAGACAAGCAGGTAATATAAACAAAGCTTCTGGAACAGCTGGCTCCATTAATGCAGTTTAATGAACAGAACATAATTAGGACTATTAGATGTTCTACCTTGAACATGGGCTCTGTACTCACATGGCAGCAAAGTTTTATTTAAAACAACAAAAGCCTTCTTCCAAATGTCTAATATAGCAAATGAAGCTGAAGATTTAAAATTGCCCTTGGGGAACACATAAAACCAAACTAAATGGTCTGTGAAAGGAGAGGATGGGATATCAAAGCAGGATACCATTAGGAGCCCTTAAGCAAGAGGCTGTTAGGTCATCTATTGCATCTACCCTGGGACTGTTTGAGATACACAGGTTTGTGCACCTGCTGATAAAACCTGTACCATGATGTACATTTATACACCCTTGATGTGACAGCAGTACCTGTCACACAGTCAACCTCTTTTACTGGAGTTACTCACAGGAGAAATAAAACTATTGCAGACACATCTGGGGAGTGGAGCACTGTGAAGGGCACATCATTCTACACACGTTCTAGTGCTTGGTGGAATTTTGCAATTTAAGGCCTTTGTTCTGATCAGTGCAGCAATTGCACCTAGATGGCCCCGTGCTCCTGCCTAAATACTTGCTGGGAAGTTTGGGTGCTTGAAGGTGTAGGCAACCTAGACCCTAAAGCAGGAAGCCACTCTGTCTGACCTTTTTGGGAACAGGTTATGAAAACTCTCTATAAACATTTTTTTCATGCATCTCTTCCTACTAATTGTGTTTCTGAAAAAAGACTTTGCTACTGTCAGTTTTTACAGATGTGAGGATAAGCCTTGCTTACATCACTCACCATTGTTTAAATGAACTTTTTGCTGTATGGCTCAACTTTCTAGCAAGCCTAAAATAACAAAAGCACACCCAAATCAAGCCATCCAAAAGACCTGCTAAGAAAAAGCTTTCTCATTCGTTCCTACCTCACTGCTGCTATCCCTGCCCTTGCCATACTCTGCCCTTTGCTCCAACTCTTGACCACGTACTCTTTGTTCATAACTCTTACACACTATTTGGCCCCCAGAACAAAACACTTTGGAGATTCTGGAGCTAAACAAGTATCCATTCCCATCTAATCATCAGATAAATAGAATTTACAAATCTCACAATTGGTGTTGCTCTGAATCAAGTGGTAGGGTCCATTAAGAGTAATGGCATTATCACCATATAAAACAGCACACAGAGCACAGAACTGCCATATGCCTGTTCTCTTCCTGCTCTGCTTTACCTGAATGCAACTGCTAGGCCATAAGGTTGCTTTGGACACAAAGTCTCATTAAAGACTGAAGTAGGATCCTGCATCTCTCTCACAAATGTAAAGAGAGGTAATGATTTCCCTGCAAGGAAAAGAATTTGACTTCTCCAGAAGAGCCACTGAAGAGGCCCATCTCAAATCCCATCAGTCAGTGTCCTTCTGATGGCCATCAGCATTGAGTAACTGACAAAAGAAAATGTGAGTTTGCATGCAAACCCACTGTTTTGTCTTCTGAAAATCACAATGGACGCTTTACAGAGCCCAGAAATAAAAAGTGATTTTATCTGGACTTTTCTGAGAAAGACTTAGCGTAAGGAAACAAAGCTTTTGAAAGGCACAGTGACACAAGGTGATGCGTGACCAAGGGAAAAGCAATTCTCACAGCAATCTAAAAATACCCACTGTGGGTTTCAGGTTTGGTATTTATTGTCTGAAAAGTATAGTGGAGGCATTTACACATATGGTTCCAGGATGAGATACTCTTTATACTGCTGCAACCTCATTTTGTACATTTTATTATGAATTGCTTGTCAAACATGGAACTAAAATTCCCATTAGTACTTTTCCAGAAGTTAGATAAACTGTACCCATCTCTGCCTTACCCTAGCATTTTTTCCTGACATTGTTCCACAAGAGCCCTATGAGAAACCTTTTAACTGAAATAAATAAATGGACAAATCACAGACTAAACCTGCCATCATTGCAGTTGTCAGCATATCTTTCACCAGCTAATGAGTACTGAATTTAGGAGCCTTAATTGCAGTTACTATTGCTTAGTAATAGTGCATTTGATTATGGCTTGTATCAAATGAGGTTAGCAGCTTCTGAGTTTCCTGTCCCAAACTATTTTTATCTTGCAGTTCATTGTGTTTGCATCTGCAGTTCCTTTTCAGCAGCATGGCCTCTGAGAAAGCCTGCATGTGGTATTTTATCTGACAGGTCAATTTAGCTGTACACAGGCAGGTTAGGAGGTTATGACTGATTTGATTTTTCTGTTGGTTTTAAATTCTCCTTGGAAATATGGTGGATGATATTAAACAGAGCTTACTCCAGTTAAATACATTCCAGAGAAAGCAAACATATTTTTCATGAGTATTTGGAACCAGAAAGTTCAGTTACTAATCTGTAAATAAAGGGAAGGAGATGATCTGGCATTTGAATTCCAGAGTCACAGGACAGGACTGTTCTTTGCACAACATATGGACAAGTGAGTACCAGTTATAAATCAGAGCAAAGAAAGACTAAACAAAATTAATTTTTGCTCTGTGCTCAGTTGTAGGAGCAGTCCTTGCATTCTTACATAATTACATGATTTACCAACAAAAATCTCCATAGCCTTGGTCAGTTAGGTCAGTACTACTACAAGAATGTATGTTATCTGTGTTAGTGTCAGTCTATGAAACACCCTTTGCTAAATATTAACATAAGCAAATGAACCCAAACCCCCTGAGAGATACCACAAAATCCAGAGCAGAGAGGTGAGCTTGCTCATTCAGTGAGGGCACTTCGTGAGAAATCACTTCATTACCTAAGTAGCTACCCCATGGTGAGGACTTTTTTTAATCCTTAAAAATACAGCACCTATCTATTCAAAAGGCAACTTAATACCTTGTAACACAGAACTAAGGTTAAAATCATAAATCAGACAACAGCTTGAAGACACCGAAAGCCAATTATTTTAAACTAGATTTTAAGAAAACCTATCAGTGGAACAACAAACAGAGAGAACTAGGAGGAGTACACACACAAAACCCCACTAGAGGTATTTATGACAGCCCTAAGAGGGACACTCACCTTGTCAAAAGCAGGGTATACTGCTCTGATCTCTGTCAGCCAGCCATAGGGCATGTGTCCCACAGGATATGTAGCTGTCAAAATTGCCACTGCCTACGAACAGAGACAGAGAAACATGAACTTCAAATCTTCAAACACAACAGTTTAACACAGGGTGCTACTGCCCACCAGCATCACCACACTGACCTTGACACAATGTGACACCACACATGGGACCGGAAGATTTTTGTTTCAGAAAGACCATCAAAATGGCCATCATTCGGCCTGGCATTTTAGGCTTTTGAATTTTTTTTGTACCATGAAGTTGCTTAAGCCAGCTCTATAATTTCATCATCACTCTGATAATCTGAGATAATAGTTAAATTGAGCTATGGTGCACCCTTCAACCAGCCCAACACCTTCCTCCCATATTGCTCCTGAATTATTTTACCTACAGTTACCTGAGCCGCAGAATGCCTAGCAGCTCACAGCAGTTTGGGATCGTACTGCATAATTTCAATTTATATATATTTTACTTGGTAATTCATAAATAAAACAGCTTCAAGTAAGACAGATGGACTATAAATCAGTGAACCTCAGTGGCTGACTGAGTTTGGACATCAATCTGCTTGGAGGCAGGAGGCACTTACGAGATAAAAAAAATATCTCTCTCCCCACTTTGGTGCTCATCAATGATCACCAGACAAAAATAACCCCATGTGAACCTTTTTATCATAAGAAACAATCCGCTTTTTAAAGACAGGCCCTTTTACTCTCTCTTTCACAAGTACATTCCAAGAGGTTTATCAAAGATATAAGCTCCCCCACATATTAATGGTGATGTTTCTGACAGCTGAAGAAAAGATTCAAATACATGTACTTCATGTCTTTCATGTAGGAAGGGTATTTTGGAGGTCTTCTTGTGGCTGCTTGTAAATCTACTGTCACTCCAAGTTTTCTAGTTCTCAGAGCTGAAATATGCATCTGTACTGAGAACTGCCTGACTCAACTCTAGAAATCAAAGTACTTGGGTGCCTTTTGTCTGCAGGTTCAGATATGTTACAATCTACCTAAATTCTGATTCATTTTATATTTGGCAATGGTAGTGTTAAGAAAGACCTTTTGTAACTACTGCTGTTTGTGTTTCACACCTAAACTTTCAACACACGTTTTCTTGATTATCTGAGTCCATTTCCCCATTATAAATGTAAATGGTGTCTTTGCTTGGTTAAAAGATCTGTAGCAAGCTAATTTGTACCCTGTGCTGTTTAAAATGAGAGTGGAACATCACGGAGATTGAGAGAGTGGTATAGATTCTTCCCTGCTAATATAGCTTTAATTGTGTTTAATGTACCTTGGAAAAGTAATTGGTTCAAATAAAACAAATTGAATTTTAAGATAGTACCCTTTTTAATTGCACACCCTCCCATTATTGTATTTCCATCAGAATTTTCATCTGTATAAAACCTAAATAGGTCAAATCAAATAAAGATTATAAAAGATATTTTGCTTATTTTCATCATGAAGTTCAAAAAGACTGCAAAGACACAGTACATGTTAAAAGGAAAAGTATTTCACTACCACATTTTGTATGTTTGTATTAAAATATTGACGTTTTTAACAGTGGGAGTTTTTTCCAGCATTTTTCCTCATGTAAGTATGTTGGTGTGATTCCAACATATATGGATAAAAGCTTTCCTAAAGGTCTAGCACCTGTATTTGACAGGTGAAAAATGCCCCTATGAAAGCCACCACCAAAGAGGTAGCCCATCACTCTAACTGTTGTTGCAGTCCAAACAAAAGCAGTGGGAGCTGAACAGTAGAAGTGGATTTGTGGTCCTCCTGAACATGTTACAGCCTAGTCCTTCTCAGAACTCCCTGCCCACACTGGAAGCTGTTGCTATTATTGAACAGGAGACCTGTAAAGCTCCTGTAAAGCTCCAGACATTGATGTTGCTATCTATTATCTGTGTCCTTTTCAGACACAATTATTTCAGGAATCAGAGAAAGTTGGGATGGGACCATTACTGTTAGGGTAAAACTACCACCAAATCACCAGCTGTGACATGTATTTGGAGTCATCCTAAGAGCAGCCAAATGCAACTGGCTAGCCATGAAATGTGATGCATCTGAAACTGAAAGTCACCAAGAAATGCAAAACTGATCTTTGCTAATCTCTGGCTCCCTGTGTATAGAGACCACTGTTAACACATAGACTGATCCCTGAATCACACATGTAAAAGCATTAAGTTCCCTAAGTTCTCTTCTCACAGTTGTTTATTTGCAGTCTCTGGCAGCTCCTGAGTGAGTGAAATACACAGTATAACCTATGGCAAATTAGCAGCAGTTCTTTGAAATTTTGTCTTCATTTAGTATCTTAGAGTTTTGCTTATCCTATGACTTTAAGTATCTAGACATCCTTGCATGAAACTGGCAGCTGAACTCCCCCAGACTTCTTAAGAGAAGGGGTCAGCTCATGGTGAGCATTGGTGAAGGCTCTGCATAATGATCAGCTGTAGGAGACTTACTGGAGTAATCTGAAATTCCTCAAGAGAAACAGGATGCACCTCATATTCCAACCAGGAGACAGAACTTTTTTCTTATATGTGCCTTTTCATGTCTCTACGCTGCTCTCTGTGATGCACTGACTGCTAACAGCAGCTTCACTTCAGTTTGCACAGCCATAAAATAGACATGACAGGAAGGAATTGAACATGGGATTACTAATGACTATCCTAAAATCTCTGGGATCTAAATGCTGCAGATTTTATGTACCTATGTGTAGAGCATGAACACCTTGGAAGCAGGCACTGTCCAGTGAATAAATCCTACTAGTTTTGTTGAGGGTGAAGTTGCACTAGATCTGGCAGAAGGGCTCATGGTCATAGTCCAAGCAGTCATCTTTTCAAGCACAAAATAAGCACTAAGCAGAAATGTATTTAAGACAATTTTTTCTTGTCAGCTTGGCTGAGAAGAGAGGCACAGAGGAAATGCCATGGAAATGATCATTTTCAGTAATAGAGAGCACTGCCTTTCTTACCTCTGTGGCTGCAGAACTGCCACCTAGGTCCCGGGAGACAAAAAGGTTGACAATGGGCCTACTTATTCGCTGGGTTGCCAAAATTAATGCCAAAGGCCACCAGAAACTCAGCATCTTCCTTATTGTAGCTTCTCCCTGAAATAAAGGGTAAAAAAAATGAAGTATGTTTGGAAAAAAAGCATGCAGCAAGGATCAAAATCATGGAGAAAGGTTTTCTGCTTTTCCCACCCATTGTCAGTTTGGTACATTCATTTCAATAATTTTTGATATGAGGAGCCTAAAATATTTTCACTCATGTTAGCAATATTAATTCAAAAGAAGATGTGTCATGGATCTCAATAAATAATGCATAAGGTATCTATCTGTATAATTTGTTCTGACTACCAGACAAAGCTACATGAAAAACAATATGACATTTGAAGAAAATGAGAAATTTTTATATCTTCTTCCATATGAACTAAGGTGTTCACTTAGTTCATGCTGTGCTGTCTTACAGCTCAGTACAGAGGTCCTCAGTAGACACATCCATACCATGGAAGGCATTTTCTCACATGTGATGTTGCTGGAATAGTTTCTACCATGCCTCTTTAAGAGAAAATGTTTTTTCCTGCAGGACAGAGAGAAGGCCCTTCATGCACAGTGGTTTAAAGCAGCATTATAACATAAAACCCACCCCCCCAAGTTTTAATTTTTAAAACTATTTAAAATTATTGAGTTTGAAAAAACAGAAGTATGAAGACCTACCCCCATTTCAGGCCCACTTCTGTCAGGAATAACATCATGTATGTTCCTGTAGTACCCGAGGCATAGCGTGGTACATCGGACAAGTGCTCCCATGTACAAGGACAGGATTGGGATCAGGAGAGGCTCCCTGCACTCCAAGTGACTGTGAAGCAAAATGGCTACAAAAACAACCTGCAGAGCAAAACAACAGATGATTAACACTTTTTCTGTGTGTTTCTCCAGGTTCTGATTCCTACTGAACCAACAACTTGCATGACTACAATATCTATCTGACTTCAAGCTTAGAAACTTTAGTCAGGACCCCCCCTGACTATTTGGTCATGTGCATGAGAAGAAGAAGAAGAGTTAACTTCACACTCTGTGAAACAGGATTTGAAGGTTGGGCAGGTGTCAGACTAGAACCCATAAATAGGAGAAGGCTGGCATGAAAGTCTGGCAAGGGCTGGTAGCAAGCATGTGGCTGAGTGTCACCCTTCCCAGGAGAATGTGCTATTCTGATACACACTGAGGCTGGAGACATGCTTTTAGGGTCAGCTTCTAAGCCCTACTTTTCTTTTTTTGGGGGGGTAGGGGCAGGGGGAAGGGTAGTGGCAATTAAAAAGCCAGATGTTTTAAAGTGTTCACTTCAACATTTAGGAGCAGGAAGTCTTACGTCAACCTAGTTTTCAACTTTTTCAAGTGAAATTTCACTATTTCATTATTTGCTCTTCAGCTGAGTGCCACATTAATGTAAATTAAATGGAAACTTTTGGGCTAATGAACAGCTCATAATTCAGCCTCTTAAGACTAAATGCCCGATCCATAAAATGTAAAGGAATTGATTAATATTATATTATTCTCTTTGTTAAGTACAAATTGGATGATGTGCCCACTAAATTCCAAATGACTCTGGATGGGGGACACAACTGGAAAGCCAACTGTGTTTGGTGCTGTGAAGAGCAGAACCAAGACAACCCTGCCAGGACATGCTGGCATTCAAGTCAGTTGCAGGAAATACAACACACATAGTTCAGGTGCAGGTTATCTCCTTCATTGTTAGGGCTATAGAAGTAGTTAAGAAAAACCACGCTCTGCAAATGTTCCTGAGGCAGGCCACAGTGCTTATGAGGGTTTGCAAAACTGCTCTTTTGAAACCTACAAAAACACTGCTTTTCAGTAAACAGGAGCAAAGTCAAACACAAAGAGTGTGCCCAGGAAGCTACCCAAGGAAAACTGGTTACTGCCTGTGCCCCTATTCCCTGTGTAGGTGTAGAGTTCTGGGCTATGACACAACTTTTTGTGTTCTGGATTTGCTCTTGCTCTGTGTAGTATTCTGTTGAGAGAAGATGACAGGTGTCTTATTCTTCACATCCCTGGCACCAACCGCTGTGGAAAGGTCATGGCCAAAATAAGAATTTGTTTCTGTATTTAGCTGTGCATGACCCAACATGCACCCAGGGTCAGGAATCTTTGTAGGTCACATCAGAACAAGAGCAGACCCAGAGGGTTAAGGTCATTTACAGTAATTGGTATTATCTCTGGGGATTTACTGCAGTTCTGTAGGGGGGCAGACCTGACAAATACAGAGTAAAAACTGACTGAATGGTTCAGCATAATTTATACTTTCCTTATGTTTAGAGGGAGGAAAATGCTATGGAAAATTGAACTAAATGCCACTGACTTCATATTTTCTTTGATGTTGTACTGCTTTATCCTCTTTCTTATCCAGTCATTGTACCATTCAGCTGGTAATGGGGCAGTACAGCAACTGCTTACAGGAATTCCTCATTTCTTCATATTTTTATATGTTTCCAAAAGAGGGCTTTACATTGGTTCTTAAATGCTACAACACTGGCCATCAGTGTGTATGAATGTGGTTTTTCAGTGTGCCTAATACAAAGCAACAGGACACTTAACACCTCCCTTTTGAAAGCTCAAAAAGCATTTGGTCTTCTCCACATCACCCAGGGGTTATCACCACAGACCCCTTCTAGTGCACTTCTGAGCCTTCACCTTTTGGAACAGTAACAAGTATTCAGAAGGCAGCTTACACTGCATTTCCTTCAATTAGACACCACATGCAAAACTGACAGGTCAGCTGAAGAATCATGGCTTCACCTCTAACTCAGGATTTCACTGGAACTATGTGAAGTGCTGGGGAGAATGTACAGAGAGAGAAAAATCCCTTTCAAAGCACTGTCTCAGCCTCAGGGTAAGTAGCAGCCAGTGGTCTCCTTGCCTGACCTTTGTTTTTACCAAATGTACACGTGTACATACAGAACTTGTTGCTCAGCCTTTATGAAACAGGGCTGAGGAAGGGCTGGAGGACATGACCCTAAGCCCAACAGCCCTGGGAACTCATTTGATCCTGTCAAGTGAGGCTGTCCTAAACCACAGCTGTCAGCAAATATCCTTCACATGACCAACAGTCAGAGGGCAGCACACACAATTACATCCTCTGGGGTCTTGCTCATGGAAGACAGACTCTCTGTACAAGAGAGTTCCTTTTTAGGAAAGCACCTGGTCCATAACACAATGGGAACAGTGACTTCTATGAGCAGCCTTTACCTGAGCTATGACATCTGAGATGGAGGCACATCCCACTAGGAAACTGTACTTGTGTTTCAGCAGAATCCCAGCATGGGTCCATGCCTGAAAAAGAGACAGAGGAAAAGTTTAGGAAGTGATTATCATATTATGAATAATTTCAGGTCCAAGTATGCTGTTTTCTGGTTGTTACATTGTACACAAACAACCTGTAGCAGTACCTGACATGAATCTGGGCAAACATTAAGCCATTAATGCAGAGAAAGCACTGTTGCATTGAGTTCCTCATTCCCAGACTGGCAGGGAGAATTTACAGACTGTATAGAAATTTCTGAGCACATCTAGTAAGAAACTGGCCCTTCATAAATCAGATGCTGCATAGGATGAATTATCATAATTAATAATGTAATAAATTATCATTCATCAGCTGGATGCACTTCTGAAGTGTGCATCGGCCTACTGAGTTATACTGAGTCCTGTCTGGAAAAGAAAACTTAATGATCCAAATTCTTTTTATGTTCAGTGACTGTTTCAAGCAGACTAAGCGGTGAGAAAGTGGTAGAGGCATTGCCATGAGAAGGTTCTCCTTTACCAGTTTTACACAGAGGTAGAGGCATTAAAAAGAGTTGCCCCATTTTCATGTTGTGCAGCCTGTCATGATCTCTGGATGTTTAAAGTCCACCCAGATGCTTTCTCCATGTAGCAGGAGGTGAGGCTATGTATATCCAGAATTACTGCTTGCAAAGGACACACCTTACCTCTGCATACTTCAGTTTCCCATTTGAACTCAGGTCACAAAAACATAACGCTAACATTAAATTTCAGTTCTGAATCAGGTACTCACCATGGCATCCATAAAAGGGAAGGCAGCAAGATACAGGAAGGCCCTCCGAGTTTTACTTCCCACGGATTCATCCACATGGTGCAGCTTATTAATAATGTAATACCCCAAATCACTATATGCTGTAGAGAAACAAGAATAAAAATGAAAAACAAAGGTTGCATATGGACTCTTGGGTGAGATATTCAGAAGTACCTGAAAGACTGGGATGCCTTGGAGCTCAGACACACATCCATTTAGCAAACAGCTGCAAGGGCTTCAGATATTGCATCCTCACCAGCTGCTGTTTATGACTAAGAAGTGCTCTCATGGTTCTTTTTAAAGTAACCTTTGGCAGAGGAATGATAACAAATGGCTGGATTGGGAGATGCGTATAGTCAGTGCCACATCTGTTTGCTAAATGAACACACTGGTACTCCAAAAAATCTACTGGTCCTTCACTAAATCAAGGCTCTTTGTTAGAAAAGCTGTTTACACCAGGCATTGTGTATTTCATGGGCTATAGTGCCTTATAAATGCTGAAACCATCTATTATCACTGCATTCTCATGACATTACCCGTAAACCTGCCCAAAGCTGTAAATGGGTACTGTGATTTGGGACGGCATGCAACAAATTACCCTCATTATGCCTCTCCCTTACTCTGCCTAATGACCACCTCTGCCAGAACCTGTCAGGACACTGTGTGCTTTGCTGTGCAGTCCCTGGGCAGCCTTGACCTGCCTTAGGTTCCTTCCTTATCTAGAACCAGCACCTCTGGAGCCAAAAGTTAGAAAAGGGCACCTCTGGAAATCATGGGGTTCCCACTTCTGATCGCCAATGCGTTAATTCACTGTTCTCTTTCAACTCAAGACAACTTTTAGTGTTGGACAACACTCTCTTTCCAGGTGTCTTTTCCAAAGTATTGGGTTGAATGCCACATAGACATGGGGGTCACCAGACAGCTCTCTACAGAGCTGCTTACAGTTCTGTTAGTACCCATGTTATGTTCCCATAACCAGGAATAACAAAGGATGTGACTGGATCCTGAACTATGAAGACAAATATAGTATGCAGAGTTAAATAATACAAATCAGTTTTAACCTTTTATAAAGGATGTTTTAGACCTGCATATCGTTACTTGATTTCCTTTATACACTTGCAAAAGAATGATTAGGCTGCAAGGCAAATCTCCCAAGGCAAGTAATGGCAGAACTATTTGTGCCTGGGGCACCTTACTTTAGTTGCCTTCTACTTGTGTATTTTGTAAGTCAACTATTTGAAATGTGAACATCTGCCTGATTTTCCATTTATAACAACTCTATTATCTTTGTACAGGGTACTCATATAGGGAATTTCAGGAAAATGATCCTTTTCATGCATGCAGGTCTCAAAACTGGATTGACAAATGCTAACATTAGTCATCAAATTAATTCTTAGCCTAAAACTGTATCTCATAACTCATAAACACTATTTGGAAGCAATTAAAGAGGAGTTTAAGTTATCTTTGTTTTGTGATGGCTTAGAGATACAGCAGTTAAATGATTAACAGAACTGAAAAGACTATTTGAGTCCAAACAAGACAGTGTAAACAAGATAGTAAAATAAAAGGTGGTATGATAGCACTGTGAACAAACATGGGCCTCATTCCAGAAAACCAAGACTGCCCCAAAGATGCTCAAAATGTCAAAAACTCCCCCCTTCCCTATGCTGGTCTCTATCTATATGTCTTTCACCTGAACTATGACTGTTAGACTCTCAGTCTCCAAATTCACTCAGTAAATTCCAAGTTGCTTAGCTATCTTCCTAAGGCACTCCCAGCCTTGTTTCCTTTTGAAGGGGGTTGGGGAAGAATTTTAAACCACGACTCCAACCTTTCTTCAGTTTAGAGAAGGCAGTTTAGTCCCTGAAGTGTTCAGGTGCTTGTGGCAGTTCAAACATCAAGCACAGCCTCTTTATATTATTGCATGAATAGCCATGTGCCAAACTTCATTCAGTGTTTCGAAAACTCTTTGCTCTGAAGGGATTTTTGCAAGGTAAGTCCTTGTGGAAAGCTGCTTTTGTGGCAGGGCAGTACACGGATGTTTCTACATCAGCTTCTTTCAAAGAAGGAGAGAAGTGTGGGAAGTCTGCAGGGCAAGCCATGCATGAAGGTCAGATTCACTGAGCTTTCTCTTGGATTCCATTGGGGGTGCTTCACACTTCTGCACAAAAACTTAAAAAGCAAAGCAGGAAACACACCACCTTATCCTCCACATGAGAATCAAAGTCCAGATGCTGAGGAATCTGCTTCTGTGGAGGAGCCACCTCCAGCAGTGCAGTGCTAGAAGCACAGCACACTGCAGAAGTCACCCTTCCTTGCTCTCCCTGCCCTTCATCTGTTTTAAATGAAACTTTTAATGTGTTTAGAATGTGAGTAATAAGTAACTTTTTTGTCTCTAAAGGCCATTGAGTTGTTTTATTATTTTTTTAAAGTCTAACTATCACAGAAAAATTCACAGAATCAGAGAGTCAGAGGCTGAACTACTCTCACTTCTAAGAAAAGGATTGTAGTTTATTGGCAGGGTATTCTCAAGGAACTTATACTATTATTACCCATAGCACCACATTTTAAAGATTTTTAGGGTTATCAGCACTGAGTTCTGTAAGCTTCAAAGATATTTTTTCTCTCTTGCATCAAGAAAAGTTTAACTGCATTTTTTAATGTGATTTTGGTTTTAAATTCATAATGGTTAAACTTAAAACATTATTTTCAAAATAGCCAACTATTTCATATGTCAGTGAAAGCACACAATCACTTTTGCTGATGTCTATGAATGTTTCCATCCTCACAAAGGACTCAGCAAGCTGAAATTCACTGACAAACATACAGGCCTTTGTCACGGAGCTGTGAATCAAGCAATTGCTGATGCAATTAGAACTTAACCTTGGCCAACCTTACAAACTTATTATGAAGAATGGTACAAAATTAATAACACAGAAAACAGAGCCAGAGAGTATTACATGAATCTAAAGCAGATGGTGCTTCCCACTTCTTGCATCATTTCAACTAAAACAGAGAAGTCCAAATCCAAGATGAGCTGCCTGTTTGCTCTTCTCTAATCCCTCGTTTGTTTTGCTATATCTAAGGATCAGTTTTGCTACAGAAGCTAGCAGGAATTTTTACTTTTGATTTTTCCAGCTGAGTTTTAAGAGCCAGAAGGTCAAGAAATGACACTGAACACTGTACACCTAATTGGATCTCCTGGTCCCTACACCAATTTCTCTAGCAAACCAATTACCACCACAGAAACTTCAGACATCCTTAAAACAACACACTTAATGATGCCAGCAGTCTCAGACAAATAGCTGTACTGTAGTTATTTTGGAACTGACTACTACTGAGAATGTCATACTTAAATCATAAAGAAAAACCTCTCAGAGGAGGTGATACCATTTGCTTCAGACACCGAGCTACATATGTCAAAAATAGCTTTACTGGAAGAAAAAAAAAACCCAACATTATTTTGGGTTAAAGTGTGCTCTTTCTAGACACATTCCATTTACATACTTTGCTGCCAGTTTTGAAAATGAACTTGGAGACTTGAAAAGTAACAGATCTATTCTGCTGCTTGTCAGAAAGATGGTTCACATGGCCAAAACTGATGCTCATCAGAGTTTCTTAATCACAGAATATTCTGAATTGGAAGGGACCCACAAGGACCATCAAGTCCAACTCTTAATTGAATGGCCTGTACAGGGATCAAACCTACAACCTTGGTGTTGTTACTACCATGATTAACCCACTGAGATAATTTGTTCAGCTAAGTGATTTGGGCAAAAAGGTAAAGACCAATGTGAAAAAATAATAGCAAATCTTCATTTGGAGATGCCACAGGGTATATAGATTTCTTTATGTCTTTGGTTAGCCAGAACTTAAAACAGAAGAGAAAGCCTCTATTTTCCCTTTGTGAAAGCTCAGATGACCAGAGTATTTAAGGCTTTCTGATTTTTTTTCTTTGCTTACAGCAATATAGAAATTGTAAAAATCCAAAACAGCTTAGGAGCATCTCAGTGCAGACTGATTACTGCAATCATATTTCTTCGTGCTCAGCTCTAGTTCCGAAATTGCATTAGTTGATTTTCCCAAATCCATCACTGACTTTTGATATATGAAATATTTCCATATAAGCCAACATTTCATAAGTCTCTAAATTAGCCTGTTTTAACTGAAATAAAATAAACACTATCCAAAAGTGCTTTGGTCATAGGCTTTCTTCCTTTGTCCTGAGTACCTTGTTGAGAAGAAACTGACCCTGTAGTGGGAAAAGGGCTGGGACAGGCGGGGAAGCATGTTACTGCTTTAGCAATGACCATGTGAAGATGCTGAAATAGGACAAATTTTTAATGAATAACATTTTATTTTTGTTTAGAGGTGGGGGGGAGAGGGGAAACTTTTTTCCAGGGCAAAATGTTTGGTATACTCCAGTACAGTGGTGTTGTCAGAACAAGACTGACTAAAAAAAATACCTCAGCTTGTCATAACCCACTCTGTAACTCCTAGTCTCTGGAAAATTCCTGTAGTGTTACACTAGAAGTGGTGGGATCACACCTATGTCTCACTTCTTATGGAGATTTTTAATGTACATGCATTGGGAAGTTCAAAAATATAAGTGGAATTGCTAGGAACTGTTGAAGCTTTCTCCTGTGCAATCATGGCCACACTCAGCAGCCTGATAGTAAGAAATGGGCAAAACAAATCACTCGTGTGTCTTGGCCATACAATCTGCTACAGATTACTGCAAAAGTTAACTTACACTTAAGTTTACTGGTTACCAAAGTTCCAACCTTTTTCTCCTGGTGATGACAAAGATCCATCATGTTGTTTTTAACCAGGTATAGTAAAAAGCAAGGAGGATTTTTCCTCAAAGTAACTGCTGCCTTGTCATTTCCAGAACTACTGAGAGTTCTTAAAAAGGAAATAAACTTTCTCACCGTGCTATTTCTCAGTAAACTAGTGAAAAGTTGAACAATGCTGTTTTATTGCCAAAGAAAATGTGCATTCCCTTCATGACACTGATGTTAAATGACTCACTTAGCATGGAGGGCTTACCAGCAACACTAAGAAATGAATTATGTTAGCATAATGTTATATAAATGACTTTTTTCCTCTATCAAGCTGGCAATTTAGTAAGATGTCAAAAATATGCAGAGACAGGCTTAGCATCTTGAATCCCTTCTCTTAGAGCCACCAAAAAGCCAATCTCTGAAATAACAAGACATTACAGACCATGGATCCAGAGTGAATTTCCCACCTGGAAACTAACTGGTGGCAGTAGCTGCCCTCAGAGTAGACCAAGGGAAGAAAGGCAGAATCCTATATTCTATTTCCAGACCACACCTGAAACAGCCAATCCAGGAATACTGTACTGACAGGGTTTACAGCAGCTCTGGAAGTGGGATGAGAATATGGTTTCAAGTGCCTTTGGCCAGCTTGGTTCACACTTGAAACTGCTACCTGTACAGGGAATGACAGGAGCTGCTGGTTAGGACTTTGCAGACCTTCCTAAGGATGTGGTTGGGTGATAACTTAGTGACCCAGAGCTTGCAGCTGTGAGTTCAAGTGGTTTAGCTCAGCCAGTCACTGGCAGGGAGGATTGTGTGAGCCCCAGCGGGGAAGCAGCAGTGGGGAGCTGGTGCTGAAGCAATGAAGCATGAGTCAGGTGGGTGAAACGGTCTGGTTTGATATTTTCCATGAGTAGAGGCTGTGTGTAGACTGCAAATAGTCTCTATCACAGTTGGAAATGTGGTGATTCATTGTGGTCACTCTGTTTCTACCACCACTTGTTTTCTTCCTTTTGACTTTTGGTACTCCTTATTTCATTGGGCTTTTTGTTTTCTGTTTCTTCCTGGGCTTTGACAGTCCGTGGCAGACAGACATGTCATCTTCCTTAGCCCTATATTTATGGCAGGTGGAAAAATTCAGTCTCCTAAGTGTCATTTCTCTTTTTCATCCACCAAGCATCAGTAACCTGTATTTGTGTCTCTTGCAGATAGCCTGTGATAGGCTTGCAGCTGCTGGGGAGCACTTGCAGGTCTTAGGAGGCTGCCTGTCACTGGACTCCTTCTCTTCTTCCTGCTAGGCAGGCTGTGCATCTGTGGGTCAGAGCAGAATAATCAGGACTTGAAATGGGTTCAAAGGAAACTTGGAACATAAAATTTGGCAACATCACCCAGGCAATTGGTGCTAGAATCTGACTAACTCCATTCCCTCAGGCACTCTGCCAGTCTCTGCTGTGGCCTTTGCATATTTTCAGGCATAGACAAGTTAAAATACCAAAAAATATTTTGCAGTCGGTCACTATAAAAACCTGAAAGATTGTATGCAGCCCTTTAATTCAGGATTTTAAAGCATGGTAAACACAGCTTCCCAGTATCTACAGAGGGAATTTCAGAGGTTCTGAACTCAGCAGGGCCCTACTTCCAGGCAAAGGCAAGAAACTTAGCTGACAGGTTTTCCAACCGTTGTTCCAAACACCTCCTTTCAATCAGAAGTCCCACATGGAAAATCCAGTTATATCTTTCACCTGGAAATCTGATAGTTATAGTTTAAATTTTCTTAAAATCTATCCTAGCTTAAAATAAAATACTGTATGACTAGAAAACAACTTTTTATCCAGCTGGCAAAGGCAAAACTTTGACCAGCACTGGCAGGAAAGCAAGTGAGCAACTAGAAGAGCAGCTCTGGAGGCTGAAGAAACATTCCAAGCTAAGAAGTATGAGAGCCAAATGTACAAATGGGCCAAAATTTATAACACTGACTCAATAAAGCAGCCTCAAATGTAAACATATTTAGGAAGTGACCAATTGAAAGCAGTGAATTAAATTATCTCGAATGCATGGATTCAGCTTATAAAATTAGCCACAGCTTATCCCTGGCTCAGAGTTGCCCTGGCTAGTGAGCCAATACTGTAAGCATTTTTTATGACTGTAACATGGAGCAAAGCTAAAAAGCACAGGGCTCCCATATTAGTGGTGGAATAAGAGATATGGTCAAAACAAACTGTAGTGCTTTGGAGGAACATAAAGCTGGTGAATACAGCTGGCAGCCTGTTAAAAGAATTAGAGCAGGAGCATTTGTATTTACCAGATGGATATTGTACCTACTCAGACAGGAACTGAAATAGTCCTATTCTCTTTTACTCTGTTCTATTCTATATGACGAACTGCAGCACAACTTGCTCTTGAGATACCAGCCCGATAAGGAATGCTGCCTCCCTTTGAGGCACTCTGTGATTTCACAGCAGCTCAGGATATTGCCAATACATTCAGGTTTCCCATTTTTCTTTGATGGAATGACCTCCTACTGGTGGTGATCCAATCCTGTGCTACTGTCTGTCAACCAACATATGTCTCCATAGTCTGTCACATTTCCTCCTCCCTCCCACCCCTTACAATGCCCAGATTTTTAGGGTTTTACCTGCTCAGTGCAGTGCAGTGCTGCTTCTTCCTCCAGCATCTCCTGTTCCTTGTTGCTGGGGTCCAGAGGTTTCAGCTCTTTAGAATGAGCCAGAAGATGCAGAGAATCTGGTGCAGTTCTTGGAGAGGATGAAGTTAAAAGGTCTTCCAAGTTAAACGGCTTTTATTGCTGTGGCTGATGCTTGAGTTGATATCCAATTTTTCTAGGCTCTCAAAAACTGGCAAATCCTGTTGCTGCCTTATTTATAATGTTCAGCTTGTGTGTGCTTGTGTATTTTCTTTTTTTTGGTACACTCAGGGAGCTGGTCTCAGTTTGGTATAAATTGCTCTTAGTAACCTCTTCCTCACAGAATAATTATTCAGCAGAAGAGGATGATGCCCGGCAGCAGTAGAGAGTACAACTTGATATTTCAGTGGGGATGCTGGCACCTGCCTGCTGAGACTTTTGTACTGGGAGATAAGTAGCAAAGGAATAGGTACAGAGGGAGTCCACTAACAATGCCACCAAGAACTGACAAACAGCCCTACAAGCACATCTTGATGTCCTGCCAAACCAACCCAGCAGATACTGCTAGCTGATCACCAGTACCTACAGTAACACTGAGCTTCAGCTTCCAGGCAACCTGTCAACCTTGCCAAAGTTTTGCTCACACACCTGACTGAAGAGATCAGCAGCATGTTTTGTTTCCAGGCAGGAGTGCCCTATGCATGGAATATACTCCTTAACAACCTGTTTAAAAAGCAATAAAAATTGCACAGATGGGCATGATACCAGCCCAAGACATCTCATCTCTTTTGCATTTCCTGTTGTACTTAAAAATGAAACACTAAGCCTGCAGCTTAAGCAGTTTGAGGAATGGGTGAGGGAAAGAAGTTAAAAGTCATATTAACTAGATGTGAAATGACCTTACCTATTAAGGTATGAAATACAGCAGCTACAGCGCCAGCCACAACCATGCACAAAACTGCTTTGGTCCTGTCTCTCTTGCTGTTCACAAACACCAGACCTACATTTTTGAAGTCACTCATCGGACCCGTGAAGAACTTCATCAGAGAGTATGCCAGCCCATAGCTGGCCAACATTTCCACAGCATCTTCCTTGACAGCAGCGATGCCCCTGTTCAAGGCCTGTTGAAACACAGAAAGAGCAAATAATGTAGCGCATGTAACTCAGTCTCCTGCATCTGGTTTCTGAAGGACCAAGCAAGTTTAGCGGTCACTGTTTTCACCCCAAACTGGACTTTATTTCTCTGGATTCAGCAGCAGTAACCTGTGACCTAGGCATAATAATTTAATATTGACCAAATTCAAGTCAAGTAGACTTGAAGATAAGGTATCTATTTCTGAAGTATATAATGGAACTTCTGCTATACCAGAAATCAGTCTCTTTCCTTTCTTGAATAATTTTATGACCTGCTAATAGCCATGAATAATACAATACCACTGAAATACTGCTCTGAGGTGTCAGCCGTGATTTCAAAGAACACAGTCCTTGCAGGTTGTCTTTACAGGTAAAAGTCCTGACATATGTTCAAAGTTGAGGAGCGAAAAAGCTTCTTCTGTGTAACATGCTTTTCACAACATCCCATGTAATTGTTGTGAATAACTGATATTAGTCTATGACTTTCATTATGAAATGAGGCCAAATAGGCACGTGCTTAAACATAACTGATCTCCTTTCATGTAGTTGATATAATATATTTGTGTATATACAAATTTGTGTGTTTGTATTTGATACCACATTAATTTATATCCCCTAGTAGGATATTTAAAAATAAATACAGCACATGTGTTTCAAGACATATTCAGGTACAACTAACTTACTAATTAATTCTAGGCCCATGTTCAGGAAATATTTGCCAATGAATCACTGAGAATTAGACGGATTATTTTCATAACTAAGGTGAACTATATAAAAGATGTGTAACATTCCTTCAGATTCCAGCTTGAACAAAAATGCTTCAAAATTATTAAATAAAAATGACAGAATCATAAATTTTCTCTGCAGCGTGACAGCATCAATCATCTGGTACATCCAGCAACTTGGTAAAACAATATTATACTCAGAAAGCATGAAGGATGAAATATGATTTGTTTTAACAAGTATTTAGTTCCTATGGGTTACAGCTGATGTGTGCTGACAGCGCCACGGCAATGAGGCCAACCAGAAACACCTCGCCAAGTCACCACCCAAACCTCACTCTATCCACTTACACAGCTGTTCTAATACCACTTCATCTGAATGAACAAACCAGCTAGAGTATCATCAGGTAACTGTGGTAAAGTCCTTCCATTTCAAATGTAAGCAAATGTTTTTTTTTGCAGTTATTTTACTTTATTTTCCCTTCCAAAGAACATGCAAGCAGCAACTCCTTTTGACTTGAAAAGAATCTGCATCCCTGAAGTAGAAATGAGCATTTTCCCTCCTTCTTTTTGTTCTTTTTTCACTCCTTCTATAAGACATTCTTAATTTTTGAAACTAAAGCTGCACTGTCAACATAGCAAAAAGCTGTAGAAAATACCAATTTCTCCACCTTTGATATTTGCCAAATTTCTCTCTTTTAATGTGCTCTGACCTGAATGCCTGAGGCTGCAAATGTTTTCATCTGTCTTGCTCCAGTTTGTTCCTTCCTGAAAACACCTTGTGTTTGGAATGGAATACCTGCAGCTGCTATGTGTAACTTTTCCTGGGGTATAGATAATTCCATCTATTGCATTGATATTAGTTCAAATTATATTAAATCTGCTGGTGCCAAAAGCACTAGTGTGTGCATAAAACTGTATTCAAACAATTTTTGGAAGACTGTGGCCTCTGAAATGAATAGTCAAGTGTAGTTGTCTTTTGTGATGATACTTGTGAGGGCGAAGTAATTAGTATCAAGGTGTATACAGGGTTACAATCTTCTAATTTAAACTTGCTAAAGAGATGCTGAATCTCCCAATTGCTGTTGCCAGTAATAGACAAATAGCCTTAAATTTTGCCAAATAAAAGGTCCTTGATCATGGCTCTTCCCCTCTTTTTTCTTCTGTCCAGAATTAAATATTTCTGGCAGCTTCGATTTAAAGAGAAACAGCTAACCACTATCAGGCAGGCTAGTTTAAAAACTTCTCATCACATATAAACAGCTGAATTATTTCCAGCAGTTTCACAAGCACAAGTGTTTCCTTCCTGCTTTGCACAACTACAGAATACCAGAGTCTGTGGAGGATGGTAATCCACTTCTGACAAGGTCATGGGATAAAAACATGGCTTTAAGGAATAACATTTTGTCAAGATGCATGGCACTATGATCCCTCTGCAGAAAGAGAAATCTTTGCTTAGAACAGACCTCATGCCAGTGAAAACAGTTCCATAGGACTTTGGCTCCAGGGTAACTAAGTTTTTCCTTTTAAGTAGGACAGAAAGACTGGAGCACTTCTTTCTCTCCTTCTCTGGTTTTACTGACCTCTTTTGAATGAACAAATGACAGCCAAGTAGATAACTTCTGAGTAATCTTCCCTGGACACACCCTGTGTACCAGGTAAGGTAAACTGGCAAAATCCAAAAGGGACTTTTGTACAAGATATGTTGCCATTAATTTTCTGTGGAACGTGTGGCTGACATGATGAAATACTCTAGAGGCTAGCCTTGAAAAAGCAATCCTTCTCAATGCTTCTTTGGAAAGATCCTTAGGAAATGAACCGTCAATAGCGCTGTGTTAAGGGATGGTTTAGCTTCTGTAGCCTTTTCCTTTCTCATTTAAAGATGACAGTGCAATACTCTTCACCTTCATCTTTCAAACTCCCTATGAAAACTTGCATAGCTTTTCTACCTTATGTACTTCCAAATATTTTTGCTGCTGAAGCTGTTGATGTCATATTTGATATCCTAAAATTCACAAGAAATCCCAGATAACTGATGAAGGTGCTTTGGCGTGCAGTATGAAAGACACAGACACTTGATATTTCATGGCATGCCAGCCATGAAGTTGGCAATCTTCCAGTCTAATTTCCTGTTAGGTTTCCAATTAAATCTGTCATAAAGGAAGGCAATATAAACCAGGACAAGGCCTCCATTTTTTAATCTGACTCTATTTTGAACACTTTTTGTGTGAACAGAAATCAATAATGAAAGTTCATCAGCAGCATCGGTACCACAAGAAAGGATACCTCTACAAAGATTTGTGTAGCTTGTCGGTGAAGCCACACAGAACTAGGTAGCAATAATACTAATGACAATATTTAGCACAGCACGCTAGCTTCATCATTCATATTTCAGATGTCATCCTCTTTGAACTGGCTTATTCATACCATATTTGGTGGGATAACTAGGAAATCCAGATTCTGGAAGACAGACTGTTGGTGACATCACCTTCTCCTGAGCTCTTAATGAACCACTAATCTAATACAGTAGTAGGTGAAAATGTCACAGTAAAGTGCATTTCAGCAAATGTGATTAAAACAAAGCCACAGATATTGCTGACCCTTCTAGAAATAACAGAAAAAACCCCACAGAGCACTTCCAGGCAGAGCACAATCTGGTAGACATGGACAGGTTAGCCAAAGTAAGTCATATTCCTAAACCACTTCTCAAAAAGGCAGGCACCAAGATACACAGTTACTTCTATGCAATGTCATCTAAAACACATTTGTTATCACTAGAAAAATGAAATCTTTACTAGAGGACCTGCTAACATCCATTTGAACCTTTTTTTATTAATAACTGAGTGCTGTCTTTAATGTTCACTAAAGTCAGAGAGGACTAACATTTTTAAATTCCCATCCAAAAGATTCAAGTCAGAGGAATATCAAATACACTTAACAATATTGCAAGTCAGTAACCACATCTTTACAACTGGGTACTGCAGCTAGCTTTATCCTCTTTAGAAGGAACATATGAGACCTCCATCAAATTTCTAGGACATGCATAATGGATGAATCCAACAAACTTCTGCATGTAAAGAAAGTGATTTGAAAAGCAACAGTTGTGAGAAAAATGTCAAAGGTCTAACTTGTCCTATTTTGCATGAACTTTTAGCACTATTCACTAATGCTGGCAGAAAAGGTTTGGTTCCAATCTTGGGCTACACACCTCTGTTGCCAAAAATTCAAAGGCTGTCTCTTAAGCTGGCTCAATAGAGTTTGACCATTACTCACACTATCCTCCTTTCCCAGAGACTACTGGATGACTGATATTTTACTTTGTATTAGTTTGGAGGTACAAAACTTTAAAAAAATCTACCAAGAAAGCAACATCTATTGTACAAGTTCTCTGCTTTTAAAACTGATTATTACCTACACACTATTTACAATTGACTAGTCTGTATCTAACTACGCAACATTTTCTACTTCATTTGAAGTTAAATATTGACTGTGTTGTCAATACTTGACCCCAGTGCAAGTGTTTTAAACAGGAGGAAATACAATCCAGGAAATGTAATTCTTGTCAATGCTCAATTTTGCCTATCCCAGAAAAGCAGAATGTGACACTCTGGAAGCTGGCATGTTCCTATGGCTTGTTTGAAACTGGGATTCTGCCTGAGATGTTTTCCAGTCTGTTCAGGCTAGTTATCTACTTACAGGTGACATCAAAAACCTGTTCAATTTGGCAGCATCTTGGCCAAATGTATGTTTGGTTCAGCAAACATTTGTAACGCGTTACCCTTCCCTGCACATATCTTTCTTCCTACCTGGTATTACCTAAGAAAATGGAAGAGAACCAAAGTATCCAGTTAAAGAGAAAGCTGATTTAGGGGACAGTCTATCTCCTGTGTCAGATAGTATCTGTCCTGATGAGTCTTGGCTGAGTTTTCATTTACTAAATCCTGTCACACTGAAATCTTCAGCATCAAGTGTAGCAGCTGCTCTGGCTGTTCTGCCTCACGCTGTCACCGCTGCAGGAACCGTGCTGCCAGAAGGACACCTGACAGATCTGATGCTCTGAAAGCCTGGCATAATTGGGCCACCATGTAGGTGCTGCCAGAGCACTACTGCAGCTGCATCTCTGCTTCTGGATGGGTTTCTCATAAATGCAGGAGCTCCCATAGGCAATTTGAGATAAACAGGCAGTGCTCTGACAGAGATCTGGGTAAGACTTCCATGGACACAGGTACAGAAGTGAGAGAAAACTGGGGAAAAATAACATCCCCCCCATTTATTTGGGTTCAAGAAACATACTGTATGAAGAGAGCCCTGTAAGGGTAGAGGGAGTCAGACCTCGTATCTTGAAAATTATGACTGAAGAATGTTCATTGCTTTGTGTATTTTTTGGGGAAGCTGATGTTTGTTTTGTTTTGTCTTGCAATGCTTTTACCCTAATTCAGCATCTCTAATTTTGAGTCAGCATCTGTTGTAGCTCATGTGTCAGATGTCTGAAATGCCATCTGAGGTCAAATCCTATTAGCCCATTATTAAAATACTTCCCTTTCCCTCTGCTCCATTACTAAAGCTGGCTGTGGGAGAACAGCCAGTTGCCACCGCCCACGGTGCTCGAAGTGCTGACAATGGTTCAACCCAGAGAAACTATCCCCAGTCCTCAGCAAGAGACCAGAACCCCACCTGAAGCCAGAAAAAATGCCTGTCCTGAGAGAGGAACACCTTGACATCCATGTGGTTATGTGGCCTGTCTCTGGAGATCATGTCCTTGGAAGAGCATTAGGACTGATCTGAAATTGAGAGCTGAAGTTATTCTGTTGCTTGCTGCTTTTTAATTCACAATGCAGGGCAAGTGTCACATTTTATCTTTAAAAATGTTAGTGTACAAACAAAAAATCAATCCAATTTACATTGCCTGCTTAAGTAATGAGAATATGGCCTAGAAGAAAGCCCATATACCCTGCGAAACAAAAAACAAGCCATGAAAACTAGAAAGCCATTGGTTGCAAAAGAAACTGGAATGCCTTTGGTTGCAACGTGATCCCCATTCACCTTCCTGAGCAGCAAAAAAAATCAAGAATGAACATTTTTGCAAGGTTCTTACTCTAGCAGAAGTGCCTATTACTCTGTGACTGGGATCAGGATCTCAGTTTTACTTGTTGACATTAGCCACTCACTATCCAATGTCCAGGCTATGTGTCCTGGAAGAAGTTTTAGTAAATACCCTAAATCCAAAATAACATAGCTCTCGAGTACTTGCAGCTTTCTCCTGACCTGGGATACAGCAGGGATCTGCACCTTTAAACAGGCACAGCCAGGAGGTGCAGGAATAACCTGAGCAATGGTGGCAACAGTCACGTCAGTGCAAATGGAAAATCCTTCCCACTGCAAAAATTAAGGCAGAGGAGGACATGCCTGGGAGCTGGAGAAGCAGCTATAGCACACTGCCCTAGGGCACCTACTGCCTCTGTGTAGATTCATGAACAAAAGTTTGCAGCACAATGAGGCAGAGAATAATACACAAACCACAGATGACAGTGGTGCAGCACCACAGGAAAGAAACCAGACTCAGTGAAGCCAGAAAGTGGCTCACTTCAAATTACATTTGACAAAGTTCCAGAATATTTATGACAGGGAGCAATCCTGGAGAGGTGAATCAGCTGTTGCAGATGGTTGTTTCCCTGTGAGATGTGGAGAACACTGATCCTGAAGCCAGGAGAGCTATGAGCCATGACTGTGGGAAGCCCTTCAGGACACACACCCTGTGCAGTGTCTGTGGAACAGGGATGCCTGAGACCAGTATGAAGGAGACCTAAACCACTGCCATTTTCACTGATGTCTGTGGAGAAATATGACTCCTGAGGTGAGATCATAAGCTTTAACTTTTCCTGGCCTTTTTTAGGTAAGCAGTGCCTTAAAGGGGAACAGAACAAAAGCAAAATCAACCTCAGAGATATTCCCCTGCAAAATGACTTTCCTGGTATCCTCTGACTGATACCAATCAATTGTCCAAAATGTATTTACAACGAAACATGCAAGGGAATGCTTTGTTCCCAAAGCAGTGTGCAAGCTTTTTGTACAGGTTTCCCAGGAGCTAATCTGCAAAGGTGAATAGCATTTGGGATTATTCTGCATAAGCATGGCAAACTCTGGGCTGACATTATTTGTCTTCAGATCTTCTTCATGCCAAAGACTAATTTTCCTGTCAAAAGCTATTTCTAAGTCTATGAATACAGACAAGTAAAATAGAGACATAAACTGAGACATAGAAAATTAGGAGAAGGTTGGTTCCCTGTCTCTTCAGAATGCCCAGTGGAATAGCTATCATTTCTTCACCAAATTCCATTTTGATTACTTTTAAGTGCTAGAAAACACTGGGGAGGATACAAATGCATATCATATGGATCTATCTACAAAGAATATTTGCCTCAGTCACAAGTGATACAGTATCTACAGCAGTGCTCCTTCTCTTGTTTTTAATTTCCCACAGAAACAGGCTCTGCTCTCTTCCACACATATTATCCCCAAAATAAAAAGTAAGCTGATTTACTATCAGCTGCACATCTCATAAAATCACTTTTTCTCATGTTTATAAATTAAATCTCTGCAAGGATTGTTATAAGACTTGTTTTTATGCACACAGCAAATCTAATCAACGCAGGTCCTGTACCTGTCAGTCTCTCACAACTCTGGCTTACTGCCTTTTTATTGGCAATCACTCAGTCTTTGCTGAAACACTTCTCATGGCTTTCATCCTGAAATGGGGAGTGCCACTTTCTCCATGATTACACTGCACTAGGCTCCAAAGTGATGGACAGGTTGAGGTTGGAAGGGGCCCTGGGGCCAGCTTGGAGCGCTGGCCCAAGCTGAAAATCTGGGAGATGTTGTGAAGACCCCACACCTTCCCTAGACAACCACCTGAGAGGCCACTCTCATCCTGAACTTTAACATGTCACCAAAACTGGTATCTGAAGGTCCACATCTGCGTCCCTTGCACATTAAAGCTTGCTAGCATCAGCCCAACTCCTCCTCCCACACGTTCCTTTCCATTCCTGAAAGATCTTTTGTTTCATTATTCATTACCACTTCTCCTCACTTTCACCAAAGATCTTGTCCTCCACATTAACTCATCTATGTTTTACCTATGGCAAGAAATTACTTAGCTCCGCTTGTCTTCTAATTTTCACCCCTCCTGTTCAGGATTTTTCAAAATTTAGATCTTGTTTGTTCCTTTTGCATTCTATGTTCATGCCTTGCATGTGAAGCCAGGCCCCTGCTTTCACATGTCTTTACATAAGCAGTTCTCTTAAGTCATATTTTTTTCACGTAAGGTCACCTGACACTCACAAGATCCTGTATGTATTGTAAATTCATTTTTTCTCCTGAAAAATTTACTCAAATAGAAAAAAAAATAAAATTCCAAGCAAATACTTCAACGTATGTGCAAAAGCACTTTTGCCAGCTGCAGGAATATGGAAAAGTAATGAGGTTTGTCCCTGGCTTTGTAGATTTTTAAAAATATTTTCCTTAAATTTTTCAAGTTATAAAAAATCTTGATTCACAAAGCATTTGCTGAAAATTTCTGAAATCTGGCAGAAATTATCAAAAATGCCTTTAAACCATACCAAAACTTGGCCAAGCATCTGCCAAATATGAGTTCTACAGGTTCAGTAAAACCTGTTAAACCACTTTAACTGCACAGAAATCTTGCCTATATTTCAGCTATGCTGAGTGTTCTCCTGGGCATCAAGCTTAGAGCAGTGAAGGTCAAGCATCACACACAGCAAAGACCACATAGGTTTAAGTCCTTAAGGAACCAGGAGACAAGAACACTACCTATATTTGCTCAAAACAAAGGGCCAAGTATTTCTCTTTCCACAGACTGAAGCTGCAGCACCCTACTACAAATTCTTTCTCTCAGGAATTTTGAGGTGATTGATTCTGCAATTTTGCCTCTTTTGTAAAAAACCCTAGAGGCAAGACTAGTAAAATTGACTTTTATTGTTTAATTTCTCTTATTTCTATACACTTTCCACTCTCTATTAATGATTCAGAGCCCATGTCCTCCTACGTGGAAGACAAATAATTGGCATATCCTCTCAATTCCCTTTCCGTTTGAATTTTAAGGGATGTAATAATTACACCCAGCAAACTGTGTGGAAGCCAACAATCAAATTCAAGGCCATCAATACGACAGCAAAACCTTTTATTATCACCACATGTACCATCCTACCACTTCATGGCTGCTCTAGAGATTACCCTACTGCTGCTATTGTTTCAAATTACTGATTTTGCCAGAACTGGTAGTCAGCAGGGAGAGCTGAGTTACTCCCTTATAATATGGTCATGCAAAAATATATTTTGGTGTTTGGTGTAAAGAAGAAGAACAAATTTGTTACTCAGAAGTCAAAAGTGTGAGAATCAGGGGGAGCTGTCTTTCTTTTTAGCTGCTCTTTGCTCCTTCCCTGCCCTAGTAGGGTTCGAGTCATCAGTAGCCAGCAGCAGATCAAAGTGTAGCTCACAAACTGCACCCCCTCTGCTGACAGTGTAGCTAGGCAAAATATGTAAAGCAACTGAGCTTCTGCTATTTAATGAACATTTCGTGCACATGATGAAAGGCTAAAGCAAACCAAAGCAAGTCTACAGGTTTTGTTCATTCAGCTTGAGTAAATTTTCTCTTTCTCACTGCAGACAGGAGAGGTAAGGAGCCTGCTGAGCAAATGCATAAAATTCTTAACTTGTCCAATGACTGGGGTTAGGAAGAAGCCTAAATACTGCACTGTGTAAAAAAAACCTGAACAATCTATAATACACACATCAAAGCTACTGTGATTGCAAAAAAATACACATAACCATCAAACAAGGCTTCTGTGCCTGACTTTGGAAGTTGGAGCTAGACCAGCTGTCCCCAAACACGTAGTGCAGCCCCACCTTTACATGTACTTAGTGCACCATGCAAATATCTGCTGTCCATTAGCTTACTCTTGAAGCATTTATCTGCCCATGTGGCCCAGCACAGATTTGTTACTTATGTTCCAGGGCTTTGCCCATCTTCAGCCGAGCAGAACATATTTGAGGTCTGGTATTTTCCTCAGCTGTTGTGTCGGGAGCAGGGAGCACGGCTGGTTAAGGTCTGTCATTAAGCAGCTGGTCCCTCCAGCACTCCGCTGGCTGGGCAAAGCACAGTTTGGGCTACACAAAGCTGAGTTTGTTAGGTGTGAGTGCCTGTGACTGCAAGTGTAGAGCTGCCAGAATAGCTCATGTCTTAATTGCTTGGAAGCAACAAATAGAGGCACCCAGATCACCAGCCTAAATACAAACTTGGTGTTTCCTCTGCTGGAAACATCCATCATAAATAAAGTCCACAACAACAGTAGGAAAACCTTTCATTTGTATCTGGGCTTTTTTTTTTTTTTTTTTTCTTCCATTCTTATTCTTTATTACAGTGAGATTAAAATAACACAGTGGACTGGAAAACAAATTGTGGATAGTGGCTGTGGTTTCATTTCTCTAGTATTTTTACTTCCTACAGAACTTTCCAATACTTTAGTATCTGCAGAAAGTAATTCTATCTCTAGAATTTAACCTAATGCATCCATTTAAAATAAATGGAAAGCAGGTGGTAAAGACATGGGGTGGAGGAAGACAAAAAGGAGAACAGGTAGTCTTTATCCAAAGTAAAAATTTCCCTCAGAAAATCTAACCTTCTCTGTCCTCGGCCCAAGTTTTGAGAACCTTGGACTTCTCACTCGGTTCCTGCAGGTGTTGTTGACAGGACTGGCTAACATTTCCTTTTAAAAATAGCTCAACTGGTTCTCTCAAGTATCCAATGACATGAAGTCAACAAGTCAACCCACAATGAAATTATTGCACATGGGTTTTTCCAGACGGCGTCTACATGGAGCACAAGTAACAAAGAAGTACGTCTAGAAATCATGCACTCCTTTTGAAGCACCCTGTCTTTCACACAGGGAAGCACAAAAATATTTCTACACAAGCAAGGCTGAAAATACCCTCCTGACCTAGAACAGTGGGATGCCTTGGGAGAACCTGATTACTGCTGCTTATGTTATCTCATGGCAGCTGGGAGCCAAATTGCTGCTCTTGTAATAAATGGCTTTCTGTGACAATAGAAACAAGGTGAAATACCAGTTCATTTGAAATGCAATCAGGCTAGATATGTCCCTTCCTTACTGGATTCAATGAAAAAGGGGAGACATGGAAAACGTATCAATGCTTCAAACTTTTCCTCTGTACCTCTTGGTAACACTTAAGTTTACAGGGTGAGACAAAAAGGCATTCTTTCTGAATATACTGAGACACACAAACCACAAGCGTTTCTGTGTGAGTTCACTGGAGTGATCTTTAAATGCCTGGCAATAATTAATTGCCTAATGCCTTCATCAAATCCTTGGCTAATGCTTTACCTCAGAATTCCATAAGCAGTATCTAGGCAGTTTTCTTCACAAAGAGAGCCTTGGAAGCACCTATGGAGTTGTAGCAAGTCTTCCAGCAAGGTGAGTCTTAGCCAGAAGTGCAGTCACAACTCAGTTTGTGAGTGTTCTCGATTATGCCAATATAATTTGATGCTTAATCTAATTTCAAAGGTGTCTACCTCTGGGTTCACAAAACACAAATTAAAAAAAAAAAAATGGAAAATGTCTTCCAGCTAAAGTAACCAGACATACTATGGATGGCTTCCTCTACCTAGGAACTGCAAATGGTGTTATAGTCATTCTTAAACTGGGTTTTGCTAACAGCATTTCTACAGACTCCTTCAGCAGCAGAATATTCACCACCATTCACCCTGACAAACTCAATGCTCTCTTAGCCTTGTGACTTCAGCAAACTTAATTCCAAGCTTAAAACTCTCTTTACTGACATCCTTTCTCATTCTTGTATTCCTGATGCAATGACCCCTTCTTGCTACAAGTCATTCTTTCAATTGCAATAAACATTTTTCCTAATCCTTCTAATTCCTCGACTTGAATTGCACAGGTAAAACTAACTAACTCGTTTTCATTTGATTTATACAGGCATGAGAGTCTGACTTTTTAAGCTCAGGAAAAACACGGAGGGATTCTCAAAGCTTAAGTGAAACTGATCTTGATGTACCATAGTGCAACAGGTA
This sequence comes from Petroica traversi, assembly GCA_025920805.1. NCBI lineage: Eukaryota > Metazoa > Chordata > Aves > Passeriformes > Petroicidae > Petroica > Petroica traversi. The sequence goes on along the minus strand of JAHLSL010000006.1, from coordinate 20,516,637 downwards.
ATTTTGGCTAATAGGTTCTCTGTCTGAGTCACTAGTTTTGAATAATGGGTCTCTTTACTCAGGGATTTCAAAAGTGGTAAGAAATGCAGCGACGATAGACTATCTACCATGCTTTCACAGCATTCTACATTGTGCTGAGGTTTCACCAGGAGAACAGCCTCCCATTAGTCCCCCCGGCCCCCAGACCAGCCTTGTTCAGCTTTCTGAGTCATTTACCCTTCTATTTCCACAAAGTCAAATGAGATGCAATCTCTTTTCTATCTTCTCTGTACATGAGGTTTTTTGTTCTCTTGCTGATGAGCAGGGAAGTATAGAGGATGTAAAACATTAATTCAGAACAGCTATAATTTATCTCTGAGTTGCTCTAATACAAAAAATTGGCTTTGGATGGGCATCCTGCCAAGATTCTTCAGCAGGGAGAGAGAGTTAAGTGTCACACTATTGCCATTATGGGGATTGAAAAATTGATCTGGCTTGCTTTGATAGCATAGCACAGCCTGTAAGCTAAGCCTTACCCAGTGAGTACTTAACTACATTTCTCTGCCTACAAGAACAGCAGGTTACAATTTATCCTTTGCTGAGTCTTGAATACCAAAGGACAAAATATGGCTGTTGGGCTTGCTCAGTCAAGGCCAGCAGGGCAGTCAGGCAAAAGCATTAAGTGCTCTGAAAACAGTTTCTGAAACGTGATGATGTGGCCACCAACCTGAATTGCAGTGGCATACACCCTAGGGGTAAATATAATGCTGAAGCTCTTTTAGGGCTGGTGTGTAATACCAGAATGCAAACCCTGCAGACATCTGAATGAAGCCAATATTGTGATATTGGCCTGTGATACCAACCCTGAAGGAATTCTGCTTTTCCGCTTGCATGGTAGAAAAATTGAAATTAGGATATGCACAGCCATTGGTGAAACACTTCTAGAACATAAGTGCCAGGAAGGCACTAAGACTACTGAGTCTTCAGGTACAGATCAGAACAAATTAGTCTAGGCTGATCTTGACAAATAAATTCTTTCTGACATCTTTCTGAGACCATACTTGTAGAGTTGTAGTGGAAGCAAGCATCTGAAATATTTTGAAGCAGTAAATGCTGGTTGTGTCTTACAACAAAAACTGGAAGTTATACTTGCAAAGAAAATGAAAATTTCTTTGAGATAATGCCACATGATGGTTTTAATTGGTAGTCCCTTTGGTCATGTTCCTGATGATAGTCTATTATGTTTGTTCTGAGCAGCCTAGAAGAAACTTGCTCATACTAGCCACAGGTCCCAAAGGAAAATTTATAACTGGAGCTTGAAGGAGGTTATAGTCTGCTGGAATTCAAGAAATTATCTAGCTTAGGAACTGCAGTTTAGGGGCTGTAGAAGGACAGTGGGATGATCCTCCAAAGCACTGTCATCTGACAATTGTGATCCTAAATTGGTGGATCTTCAAAACAAGCCTACTACAACTGTAAAAGCATAGTTTTCTATGCCAGGTATTTATAGACTTTAGTTTATTTTCTAAACTCTCTATTTGGAACTCTTTTGTCCAAAGAATCCAAACCATCCCTGTGACAAAAGTAAAGTGAAAGCAGGCGTCATGACCCCTCTCTTAAGTTGTCCAACTTGAAGGTCAGATGATCCAAAAAAGAGCCTTTATCTCAGATCACTCCAGATTTATGCCAGGCTATCACAGATAGCTGAACTGGCTTTAAAAGCATGGCAAGTTACTTCTCACCTGCCATGGGGTAAGACCAAATTGCCTTAAACATAGGGACTGTGTTTTCATAAACTTAGAAGTAGAGGAATTTTTTGTATCTCTTTGTGCATATTTCACTGTCTATGAGGCAACTCCCTTACTATTACTATGTTCTTTTTTTGGAAGACCTGGCTTTATGTTTCAACTTCTTTTTATAAGTGTTTGATATTGGAGAAAATCCTTTGTTGGGGTTGCACTGGAGCAGAACTGTTGCCATCACTGCAAATTTAAGCAGCAGTGTGACTGATTTCTCAACTCCAGGCAAGAGTGCCAAAACCTTATTTTATAGTAGGAACTGAGATGCAATAATTCTGTAACTCAACAATCTCTTCAGCAAATACAGTTTAAATCTGGGTGAAGAATTTAATTTCTTTTGTTAGCTATGACTTATTTCACTCTGAAAAGACATGCCCACTCAACTACCTAATCAAATACTATAATTTTTTTGTTGTTGTTGCAGTCAGTAATACATCTGCTGCTGTCGATCAGAAGACTTTAAGGAAAATAAGGTATTTCTTTCTACTACAGAGCTTTCATGATGTCTTTCCCCCAGGAGACTATCTTGATTCATTTTAATAAAGATGCCTTTGAGGAAGCAGCTGCTTGTCACAGTGCTATCTAGTAGATTAAGCCTTTTCTCATTGAAACTGGTGGGATTTAACCAAACAGCCTTGAATTATAGGCATTGTAAAATAAAAAGGCAATTCAACTCTGAAGCTCTGTTGCATGCTTATCTTGAAACCCAAGCAACATAGGACAAAGAAGAATAGTTCGAAACTCTTTCAGTCATAGTATTTATTTCACCCCCAATTTGGGGATCAACTCTTGAGCCCCAGTTTGGGCTAACACAGTTGTGTTGCCCCTTGGCTCTCAGACTCTGGACAAAGCTTTACAGCACCAATGGATGTACTGTCAACAGCAGTAAAACCCAACATTTGTGCTAAACCACAGCAGGCTGTGGCAGGATGAAGGGACAGGATGAAGGGACAGGATGAAGGGACAGGATGAAGGAGCAGGATGAAGGGACAGGGTGAAGGGGCAGGATGAAGGAGCAGGACGAAGGGACACGCTCCTCGTGCCAGTGTCACGAGACTTGCAGTGCAAACACTCAGCCTAGACCAGGTCCTGGCCCTGCACAAGGCACTTCAGTGACAGAGACCTGGTGGAGTGGCAGTCTTTAATTAAACTTGGCAGTGGAGCTGCGGCTGCAGGAAGGCACATCCAGCCTGCTGACTTCCTGCAGCAGTCAGCACCCGTTTCTTGGGAAAGGGAAGCGAGAGGGCAGCTACTCAGCCAGGCCCATCTCTGCTACCTGCACTGGGAAAGCACCCTTGCAGCCAGCATTGGAGCAGCTGCCAGCATCTCTGGGGAAGAAACAAGGGCTAAAAAGTACAAAATAAAGAGAAAAGCCTCTGAAAAAGGCCATTTTATTTTTTTAGTTAGAATTTTATAGGAGCTACAGGCCTTTTCAAGACGGAGCTTCAACCAGTACTGTGGCAATATAAGGTTTTTTCCAAACTTTTTTTTCACGAATGGTAAGCAAATGCATTTAAAGTGCAAGTGGTAGGACCTGATCCAGTAGATTGAAATCAGAGCAAATCAAAAAGTGCTTTTTCCTTGAGGAATAGCTTTCTTTGAGTTCTTCTACTCTTCCAGGTGTATTACCAGAAGATGCAGAAGGATATCAAGACTCCTCATTTTGACCAGCTTCACAAACTTAAACAGGTGAAATTATACCAGCAAAGGAAAGGAGGAATGGTACACTTCTACATGAAGTGGTGTGACTAAGCTTGGAATATTAAAAGCAATATTAAACTCAACAAAGCCAAGACAGTATATTTTAAATGGTGCTAACAACTCTCAACTCTGCTACCTGTGGTCAAACAGAACTCGCAAGTCTTATTTTGTACAATTTGGACATGTTTCTCTTACAGCTGTTAGGTGAAACAGTCTTGAAGTTTCAGTCAATTAATACTCTGTACTCTTGTGCCCTCAAATATGTTGGATATTTGAGGGCACAAACGTGCCATAACCTTCCATGTAAGTTTACATTCCAGAGCAATGTTTATTTTCAGTATTTCACAGTTTACATTGGGCTATGATGAAAAAATTGTATAAATTACATTTATTTATCTGCTTGTTTATTTAATTTTAAAAACATTGGTTCAGACTAGGATTAGTGCTCTCTAGAGACTGGGAGAACTGAGTAGCTTAAAGCACTCTGAGTTCAAAAAGGTTTTGTACTCTATGACTGTGCAACACATGAAGCAAGCCAAAGTGCCACAGCTGCAGTGAGGGGCTGCGCAGAGGCTGGGGAGTGACCCACTGTCCCAGTGACCCTGGAATCCCTTGCCCAGGGCCTTTCCAGCTTTATGAATTCAGGCTGGGTTGTCTGCTTACAGCAAACAAATAAACTGCAAAGCAAGCCTACAGTGGACCTTGACCAAAATACCAAAACCTCCTGCTCCTAAATAGCCTGATGTTAATAACACACATTTGTTGGTTGTTTCAGGCCAGCATTCTGTCATGCCATAGATCATGGTTTTCTATCAGGTCAAAGCACTTGGGAATAAATAGATTTTGAAAGAGAAAAGTGAAATCCAGGTCAGAGAAAGAAGAGATATTCTCTCTTGAAGCACTACATACAGTCTAAATTCTCATGCTTCATAACATTTAAAATATTTTTGGACACTAAGATGTCTTGATTTGGTGATAAGCCAGTGAGTTCTTTGGGATGCTCAGCACTGTGAATTTGGCATGCTTACCAAACTTGCCTGTGACAGAGACGATCAATTTGTTGGTAGCAGGAAGGCAGCAAACCATATGGAAAATATACAGGCAATTGTGCCTGCAATGACAGATGTGGAACAGAGGGAGAGGCCAGGTTTGAAAGATGCTATGAGAAAAGACTTATCAGACTTAGAGAGGAAGCGACCTGAAGATGTCAGACCAAAAAAAAGAGTTGCAAGGTATGGCTCAGAGACTCATCATCTTTCTCTTTTCCATTAGGACACACATCTCTACTTGTGCATCTCCTCCAAGAGTAGTTACCACAGAGGAGACAGTGAAGTCACCTGGAAGAAACAAAGCTGCAAGCCTATTGCAAACGTTCTTTTGATAAGCTTACTTGGCTGTACACACATATTTTATTTTCAAGGCGATGGTGGATCTCATGGTGGAATGCCACCAAGTCAGTGGGAAGCAGGACTATTGGCTTCTGCTCACAAAAAATCCCAGTCTTTGCACGGGTCTGTGGGAGTACTGCTGGCACTGCTACTCCAGTGCATTCTGACCACATTACGTACTTTGCCCTCATCGAGTAAACAACCAAACTTGCATACTGCAGCAGTGAACACAAAAAAGAAGAGACAAAATCTTCAAACAGTTCTTACATAGGAAAGTAATGATGAACACTTCAGAAAAAAGCCAATGAAGGAGAAAATTCTCCTCCTCCCATTATTACTTGAAATGGTTCAAACTGGAATAAACATTATCACAAAATCAAAAGAATACTTCCCACTGTATTTTCAGCAAATGCAACAACAGTGAAAACATGTAAAGCTGAGGACTCAGTAAGCTCTATGCAAGGTCCAGACAACAACAGCTAGACAGTCTACACTGCAAACCTTTGAAAGAAGCAGTGCATGAAATTGCAGGGGGTTTAATTAATTTGTCATGCTGGTGTTTGTACAATCTGATTAGGTAACAGCATCTGATATGGTATCACATAGGAGAGGATTCATCAGACTGAATAATTACATGGATTAGAAGACCTCTGAAATGCTCACGGGGCTGGCTCAAAGAGGAATGCAATCAGCAATGCTGAAAGGAGGTGCACAGGCCTCAAAGGAATTTACTGGTGGGGCTGCTGAAGATCAAGCTGATATTCTTTAGCATTTTCATTAATTTTCATTCACCACATCACAAACACTGAGAATACGCAGATTATATATGCTAATGCAAATCTAGCAAGCACCACAGGCATAGATAGCTTTGAGACTTGCATAATAAAAAGTTGAAAATGCCAAGCCAAATACTGGAGACTAACAACAAGAATTTCTGGCATGAGACAGGAACTTGTCAGTTAGACTAGGTGTACAAACACACTGCCAAAGGACTGACCGGCAGGGTGATGCAGACATGGAAAAAGGCAAATGCATTTGGAGAAATGGTGAGGCACTTCTGGTAGAGACTGAGAAATATTTTTGTCGTTTCTTCTCCACAGGATCAAGGAGGCTTTCAGAGTATCCCCAATTCAGTGGAAGGTTACTAAGTTGATCCAGGGGTACAGAGAAACCTGATCAAGTGAGTGGAAACCAGAAGACGTTGTTTTCCACAGCAAAGAGAAGGCTGAGAGGCTGCTCTGTTTCAACATAACCATGATGGAAAAAACAGGGAAGAAGTGTCATTTAATTCAGAAAACAGTGCTGGCCTTAGAACAAAGGGGTATAAACAGGGCTTGCATACGATCTGGCTGAAGTTTAGAAGACGGGTCTTTAACAACTGAAACAGAAAACCACTTTTCTTCCAAAGGTAACAAGGGCAAAAAGATATGTGGCATGATCCATTTCAGTAATATATGCATCTTGCGCACTTGAAGGTAGGGAAAAACAGTCTGGAAAAGAAAGGAGTGCCTACATCTTATTTTCAAATTATTACCACAGGTACTAATGTCGCTTGGATTGCTTGTCCCAGTTCACCCTGTATTTCAGTACAACATGCAGCATAAGGATGAGAAAACATCCCCCAAAACAGATTTCAAACAAGGAGGCCTCACCTCCTTTTGCAGGGGATGCTCCACAGGACAGCTTCAGCAGAGGGCTATGGCTTAGGTCCTCCAGGTCATATCTCAGAGGTGTTTTACATTTTCTAACACCAAACAGCTGGGCCAGCCTCTGAGGTAGAACGTATCAGTGCTGCTGAAAGCCTGGTATGTGCAACAGCTCTGTTATGTCAGGGCAGGTTTTGTAAGATTTGTTTATTGGGTTTTTTTTAATAGTCCTGGCTTTTTCACCCCACACTATGGTTACAGCTTCCTCTTTGCCTCCCCACATCCCCTTTCTCTTTAACAAGTAACAGGGCAAATGTAAAGTCTTTCACAGAAGCCTGTAAGGGAGAGATGGGTCACAACCACATTGCCCCTGCTTTCCTGTGCTCTCACCCACCACAGCACCCAGCTCTTCTTTCTCCATACACTGTGTTTGCATTGCACCAGTCAGAACTATTCAATATTGCAATGCTTACATACAGGTATTACCTTCTTTTTATTTTCTCTTAATCATGCTGCCTTCTGCTTTTATTAGCCATGCCCAAGCTATCTCCTTTAGCATCAGTTAAACCAATATTTTATCAGTTCCACTGTCTTACTTGACTACATGTGCAAAGAGAACAGACGAATATATATTAAAAGATACAATGAAGATAACTGTATGTGCACTGCAAGTCAAGATAATAGAAATTTCATTAAGGACTTCTTGTTATTTTTTTTAACATGAAATATCTTGAGAGCTTTGCATTTAATAAGGTGCCCAGGCTTGGAAGGGTGCAGAGTCTGAAGATTACTTTAGTGACAGTATGTGACAGGATCTACGTTCTTCTTCACTGCTTAAACCTCAGAAAGACAGGGAAAGGCACAAGACTTCCTATACCAGCAGGTGCAGGAGCCAGCTGCTGTGCCTCCATACGATTTGAACCCCATTCCAAACCTAGGCTAGGAATGAAATAGACCCCAATTGGTTTGATACCTCAGTCCACTGGAAAGAAAGACTTATTTTATGCTACACCACCCCCATTTGTGTTTCCATTACTCAGTTTTGCTTGACTTTCTTTTGTTCGCATTACACTTTTTGATACTCCATGGTTACAGAGCCTCACCACATTAGACCACTGACCCTTCCAATGCATTTACCTGCTCTGAAGTATTACTTTTAGAACTGGGACAAACTTAGCCAAAACACCTGATCATAAAAGTGGCTGCATTCTTTTTCTACAGCAGCTGCAGATGCTTCAGAGATGAATCCCAAGCATCCTCTCTGACTCTAGAAATCTTTTCCAACAAGCTTCTGTGTGAAAAATGCAGCAGGAAGAAGGTTCAGGAAGAATTCTTCACTCCCTTCTACCTTCTCTAGGTATTTGCATCTGGATAAACTGAAAAGAAGGAAGGTCTCCTCATGGGGTTATAAGATGGAGGAAAACTGAAATGGAAAATGGAATAAATCTTTCTGTTTTGACTTGTGAGTAATAACTGCTGAAGCCAACATTTCCATACAAAATGCTCCACTGGTTTATGTGGCCAGGATGTTTTGCCACCAAAATCTAGGTGGAGTCAATTGAAATCTGTCCTGTGGGTTTTGCGGTACGCTAATATGTTTTCTAAATTTAATACACTCAGGGCAGAAGGTTTGAATTCCTGAAGATAGCAACTCATGTATTTTTTTCCTTTTCCTTTCTTGCCAAATAGACCTAGATGGAAAGGTTTCTTACAGTTTTCTGTTCTTCCTACCACAGACCAGTCAATGAATGAAAGTTTATTCACTTTGCCCCTTTGGGAGTGGTGTTCATCTGCATGTCTGAGAGCAAGTGACTGCTAAACTGAGGATAAACATCCTGTAAATGTCTGAAGGAAGGAGAATTCAATCAGACCTCTTCTGAGTAATTAAAAACTGAGTCTATCTCCTCAATTTTTTCAGTCCTTTGAAGAAGTATATGTGGGGAGTAGTTCACTGAGGAATCATTAACTTTATTCCCCTGCATTTGCTGCTGAAAAACTCATCAGCACATGAACAGTTCAAAGAATGGTACTAAAAAGTGACAACAGGAAAGGCAGAGCTATGATTTTTCTGGCAGTGAACTTCCTGATGACTAAGTACTCAACAGCACACGAGTGGAAAAATCTGATGCTACACTTGAAGGCCAGAGGCCATAGTCCAAAAAAAAACAATCCCTTCTCACAAGGAAAAGGTCATCAAGACTAAGATTTCATTTAATCTATCAAAGTGTCTTCAGTTTTTCATGGGCACGAGGGCAGTCATAACTTCAAATGCCAGACCTGAAATTCTGATACAGCCAATTTGGCAGATGATGAATGAAAAGCTATCTTTCTACTCCCCAGAGACACAAAGCATAACCAGCTTTAGAAGGTATCTGATAGAAAGGAGTATTCACTCCTTCTGAGTGAAGACAGTGTAACCTTCTAAGCAGGGCTCCAGAGAGAGAAATGGCTTTTGCCTTTGGCTAGAGAAGTTCAGTGCTTCTTGTCTTCTGTTCAGAGGTGGCACTGTAATGTACTAGAGGCCAAGAGACAAAGGCTGGCATTAATTTAAAAAAATAAAATCCATCCATATGTAAGAAAAAACTCGCAATTCTATTAAGCATTTTAATAACACTTTTGAATTTGGGAGCCAAACCAGAAAGTGGCGACTAAAACCACTGCTCTGAAGTTCTGTTTAACTAAGGCTGAAATTCAACTAAACAATTTGAGTTGATCTGAAATGGAAAATGAGGTGGTTTGCCCTCTTCCATAGTGAACAGTCCTACCTTTACAAACCTTTCTGCTAGAGGTTAACCTCTCAAACCTCTCTCCTTTACTTGCCAAAGAACAGTGAGGATACAAGCAATTCCCTAGAAAGCAAGTAACTTTCTTCCAGATGGTGAACCGAAAATAATGCACATATACCACGTAACTCTAAGAAACTGGAAGCCAGACCACAGACTCATTTGCAAATACTGCAGGAATGTCTTGCTCCTCGAGGACCAGACCTTTCAGCAAGAGAGTGCGGCCTCTATATTTGCTTAGCAGTGCTGCACATATTTAGTTTTAATTAAGACATTATGATAAGCAAAAATAGTGTTTCCAGTCTTTTCTGATGATGGAAAGGAGAGAAAATAAAGGCTGTAATGCACTGACTGAAATTTGGGTGCATACCAGTGATGATCCTTTAACTAGAGATATATCTTTATAGTTTTCTGTGCATCAGAAGTCCTTTTCAAGTGCTAGTTGCAAAGTAGGTTCAACCCCAATCATGACTTTTCCAGCATACATTATTTCCCTCACCTTGAAATAGGAACAAAAAGCCCTCATGTAAAAAAACCCAAACAAACTGGGACATTATAGCTTTGCAAGGTATCACCATGAACTTTTTCAAAAGAGCTTATCTGTCACTTGCCTACTGTCCTCTCCTACAGTGACGTGCAACAGATAACCTGATGCTTCCTTAAGACAGCAGTGAATGATTGAGGTCATTTTATTTCTCCACTGCTTCATGGTAAAAACAAAGCACAAATAGTTGCTGTGTTTAAGTTTTGCACACTGTGAGCGAGCAATGCTTGTGATTTGACCCCAGACCATCATCTGGTCACTCCACCCCCTCTCACTGAAATAGGGGTGAGAATGGGAAGTGTACAGTGAGAGCACTCGGGCTGAGATAATGACAATTTATTCTTGAAAGCAAAAGCCACACACACAAGCAAAGCAAAACAAGCAATTCATTCGCCACTTCCCATGGGCAGGAGGTGCTCAGCCATGCCCAGGAAAGCAGGACTCCATCATTCATAAAGGTAACTTGGGAAGACAGATGACTCCACTCCAAATATCCCCTCTTCCTTCTTCTTTCCTCAGACCTTTGTATGCTGAGCATGATGCCATATGGTCTGGAATATGCCTTGTGTCAGCTGTGGTCAGCTGATCTGACTGTGTCCCCTCCCAACTTCTTGTGCACCCCTGGAGTCCTGGCTGGTGGAGTAAGGAGCAGGAAAGGCCCTAGCTCTGGGCAAGCACTGGTCAGCAGTAACTAAAACTTCCTTGAATTATCACCACTGTTTTCAGCACAAATCCAAAACATGGCCCCATATCCCTTACTATGAAGAAATTTAGCTCTATCCCAGACAAAACCAGCACATGAAGGTATCAAAACCTTCCATGTAAAGTGCTTTAATTGAATTATCAGGCCCTCTGTGTCCAATGAAGAAAAGAAAGTACTTGCCAATGAAACTACTCATTCATTCATTCATCATTGTTCTTCTGTACAGCTCTGGAAAAAAAAACTGGAGGCAGAGAAAGGGGAAATGAGGATTTCTTTATTGACCATGTCAGCCATACATAGAAGAAATGTTGTTGCCAAGTTTTCTTTCACCTTATCTTTCAAATCCTTCAGTGAGGACTAAAAAACTTACCGCATGCAAATTAAAGAAAAAAAGGCAACATAGGAGCCCTAGTGTTTTAGAATTACTGGAGCAATAAGAAAAAAAAATCTACATCTTATCTAACACCTACCTTAGAAAATAAAGGTTTGTATTATTTTTAACGCTTTGAAGCACAAATTTTCAATTTTTGAATCTACAGGTTTGTCAGCTTTGAAAAACCTGAACTAATATTCAAGAATTAACATGAAAAATATAATAAAATTTATACTGGATGCCCAAGCAATTTTTTATTGTTTACTTTGTAATCGACAGGCCTAAGTGTGGCATATGCCTGTATTTATTAATTTAAACAATTTACTTCATCATATTACTTCTCTGATGGGCTTAAGTCCAAGGCTAGAATAATTATAGACCTTCTTACAGTGCAAAGACGTTTCACTTCTGCATTTGTATTTAACTAAACTGGCTCACATATTCTAAGCCAAGTCCACTCTTTCAATCTGCACATCAAAGGAAAAAGAAAGCCTGTGCTCTGATGCTGTTATTAATTCAGCAACTGGACACAGACCTGGAAGGGCACTTTTCTTCTTCACAGTCTTCTCATTCAGATGACTTCTTACAGTGGTTCTCAGACATTTTGGATTTCAAAGCTGCCTAGCAGAGTTTAGGAAATCTGACTTAGTGTGTTTTAAGCTGCCTCTTTTGATGTGTTTCTTAGCAATGTGCTTAGCTTGGATTTCCTAGTAAGAAAATAATTACTTTTTTTTCCTCCTGCTTATAGCTTAGGTGCTTGATAGAGGCAGATCATTAGTAACTAACTTGGCACTATCATTACTTTCAGCTGCTGGCTCACTAGGTGCTTCACCTACCTTCCTAGAAGCAGCTAAACCCAAAGATATAATGATGTGATGTTAATTCCCTTCAGCAAGACAGGTAAAATGCAGAGGTTGAAGGCAAGCAGCTTTGGAGAGTGGCAGCTATCCAAACAGCTACCACTGCTGCCTTTTTCAGACTTCTTTAAAATTACTGCCTTGTCAGAAGGCAATGCCCTGAGCAATCCCTCCAAAGCTATTGCACACGCTCCACGAGGTATTGTGCACCCTACGTCTGTATGGTGGACATAAATTTTCCTCCTGAAAGGAATAAATCTTTCACAAGTAAGGGAAAGAGAAGATATGGTTTCTAAATGAATGATTCATTGTTTGAGGGTGCAGTCTTGATTTGTTGGAGTTGCTACGATACCGCAGCAGCAATGCCAACTTATCATAGCCCTTAACGCTCTCTGGAAGCTCAGCAAGCTGAAAAGGCATTGCTGAGAGAAATTATTTATTTTTAAATAGGACATCTGTATTTACCACAAAACTACTTTCAATCTTGCACCTTTCTGACTTCAAATTAGGCATAATTCCCCCCTCCTCCACTGCTGGTTCTGAGGGAGTGAAGGGCATAAACAGGAAGGCAGCGTACACTGAGAAAGATGGCAGGATGCCCCAAAATGGTAATTTAAAAAACTCTCTTGCTGAGCCTGCCAGAATTTGGGTTTGGGCCTTTTTTTTGATTAAAAAAATACTGTCAACAACTTTCTGCTGTATTAAAAGCATGTGTGGCTTTGCTGATTCATGTTTATCTAGTAAAAGTCTGAAAGCATACAGTGCATATTCTTTGTGAAAAAGCACAACAGGACTAAACAAGAATAAAGTCATAATTTCTTGGGAATCCTTGCATTTAAAGCAGAAACTGTAGTATCACTTAATTTGTCTTTCAGCAGCATAAAAACTGCCTGTTATGAAAGCTGATACCCTAAAGCAGGTTCCTACAACAGGTTAACATTACAAAACAGGGCATTGGCACTAACTAAACACTAGAGCCTCTTTAGACACTACCAAAAGCAGCTGGTGAAGATGGGAGTGAGGTTAAAGCCAGGGGGAAAGAAACCTCAGCATGCAAATTTGTGATGCAGAAAATTGAGGAGAAAATGTGGAACTGAATTGCTGAAGGAAACTTGGCTCATACTGCAGAAGAGCCTGTGACTGTCCTAGGAAGAGGAAACACGTACGTCGTGTCCTTCCTATGGGCTGCAGGCTTTCAGAGAACATGAATCAACAAAAATAATTTCATAAATAAATAATGCCAGTCAATCATTTCAAAAATATCGTGATGTTAAAAAGATAGCAGCTGCTAGGTAAAGATTACCTAAGCACACACATCTCTTCTGTTGCAAAATCAACTCAATTTTCTGCAAAGTGTTGTAGCACATGTTGCCACCTCTTTTCTTTCAATGTTCTCAAGAGACCTCCTAAATTCAGAAAATAGAGAGTACTACAAAAATGGGAAGTCAGAGAGGACTGCTGATGGCTGTTAAAAAGTTTTCTGCTCCTATACCTTGTCCATGCCAAGGCACAAAATGCAAATAAAATAAGCAGGATTGAAATCAAAGTAGGAAAATTGCTTGTAAAGAAGATACTAGATGTGGAAATGGATAGCCAGCCTCTACTAACAAAAGCAACTGACATGATTTTTAGCTGAAGTTGGTTTTTGGTTTTTTTGTTTTTGTTGGTTTTATTTTTTTTTTTTTGCTTTGTTTTGTTTTGTTTTAGTTTGAAACCCTGAGGTTTTTATTGTTTTAAATGAACAGCTTTCTTCCCAGATTCATGAACGAACTGGCACAAGAGTCATCTTTGGGTGGTTCTTGAGCAAACATCATGCTTAGACACTTAGGAGCATCACTCTTTCCTGATGAAGTTTGGTAAGTAGTGTGTGCTTTCAAAGAGGTTGTGCTCCCTGACTGACAGGTCCATCATTTTTCGCTTTCAGTGCATGCTGAGAAATGACCCAGATTGGTTTTGTAGGACAAAGCTTTTTAGTAACAGTTTTTCTTTAATAAAATCTTATTCAAAATTGCCATTAAATCTTCCTCTTCATATCACAATTTTAAAGTCTCACTAAGTTACAGTACTAGGACAAGAGTACATCAGCATATATATGATATTTACTGGTATCTGAAGCAGGATTTGAAATTATTTCAATGCACAGAAGATTTTTACTAAATAACTCTGTGGGCCATTTTTGAGCCCTGATCTTAATGACCCAACTTTAACATACCACTGCCATTACACTGAACACATATGCTTCAAAAGACACAGCTTCAATATAAATATATGGAATCTGAGGGCGATTTGGCGCATCATTTTGCAGTTTGCTTAAAAGCCTGAATAATCAGATGCTTCATCCTTGGACTGGAGAAGGATATTCTTTCTAAGTCTATTACTACTCAGTTTTTCTCCCTTGGTACTGTGGCATGTGAAAAAACTGCTGAGATTTCCTATTCCTTTGCTCCTTGACAGTAGCAGGAAAACAAGGAGGTTAAAAGAGCAATAAGGGAATTAAAAGGATTCTTAAAAGAACTTGAAAGGAAGTACAAGCAGTGTCAGGAGGAAAGCACAGTCTCTGAATGAACACACTGCTTCCTGACAGTATCTCCAGCCTTTGATTAGACTCAGCCCCTGGAGACTCTGGGAAGAATCTTAAGGGCTAATTAGAGAAATGACATGAAGTGATGAGTTTCCCCAGCTGGTCTTTATTCTTTGCTTTCCTTCTGAGGGGGGGAAAAAAGCAAAAGGAGCAGATACACACCAGTAACACCAGAAATTGAGCCACATTCATTATTGCGGTTATTCTATTGGATTTGTGTTGCAGTTGCAGGGATTGAGCTGTATGAAAGGAGGCCACAGGATTAAAAAAAAGGTCATTCCTAAGAAGCCATCCCTTGGAGTGTATGTGAAAGGCTGTAGGAATAAAATGACTCTCAGGCGAGGCTGTGCTGTTGCTACACCTTTTTTAATACAGCCAGGGGTGGAAACTGCATGAATAATTCACCCAAAAGAACTGCTGGGTTGAAGTGGAAGAAAAAGTGAATTTCCTTCCTTTGCTACCAGTATTTACAAACTGTGTGTTGCTTTAATATTTCTTGTTGTTAATTCTTACTGCTCTCCTGACAGTGGATTAATTTTTAGTTTGGCACCTTGTCTGAAAGAACAGTGACATAGCAGAAGGAAAGAAAAAGGTAAAAGAAAATCAGGAGCCAAAATTGATCTGCCTGCACCAGCAGAACAAATACAAATGATGATGGAAAAAAACAATCTTCCAAGCAAGCTTCTCAGACTGTAGAGTTTTTATGTAAAGGTAGCTCCACCTAGAAATAGCTACTGATGTAATTTATAATATTACAGCTTAGCTTAGCAGGAACATCCTTTCACAACTGTGGAGGTAAGAATTAATTTTCCTTGGTCCGGCATTTCTGTGCAGACAGATCGTGGGTATTGGGTAACTAAGCCTCATTACTGGGTATGTGACAAAGGAGAGAAAATAAATGACAACAACCATGGCACAGATGTCCTGGAGGAAGGAGCTGCACCTTTTAGCCGAGCTGAACCATTTCTGAGTACACCACAACAGCTTAGAAGCATAATGTTATGTGAAAGGCAGTGAGATGCTAGTTGTGGCTGTCACAAGTAAAAGCTTTAGCACAATGTGGCCCTGGGTTACTGATCCAAGTCCCAGATATCCCAAGGGGAACCATCCTATAAACCAATTAGGCCCCATGTGCAAAAGAAGAGCTCTGTATGTAAGGGCTGATCGGCACCATAAAGTGACATCTGCTTCTCTTTAATTTAAATACTGTTTTAATAGGTTAAGGACTCTGTGGATCTTTCACTGCTGAGGAAACCCAAGTCTCAATTAGAGGCCATAGCCAATATGGGTGTAATAGACAGAGACATGCAGGGATGCCCACATTCAGTTGTCAGTGGTAAGAAGCAAAGACTGTTAAAAAGAAAGTGACAGTACCTTGCTGAAGGATGTTTAACAGAGAAAAAAAACATGGCCTGGAGTTCTTAGTGATGTGGTCTGAAGTGAAGGAAGTGGCTCCTGTTTCTTGCCTGGCTGTGGACTTACATGACCTTCATTACAACAGTGTCTTTGCAATGTGCATTGAGAATTTAAGTATGCAGAAACCACGTAACGGGAAATGCAGTAGCAGCACAGAAATAAAGAAAACCCCATGCTGACCTTCACTGTGTGGATTTAGATATCCAATTTCCATACATATTTTAAGAGAATGATTGGAGGCTTTTCACCCAGGCAGGAGGAATATGGCACCATCATGAGGGACGACAATTGAGTGCAGTCTACAAAAAAAAAGATGCCTGTGCATGCCTCTGCATAATACAGGATTAGCAAAACTGTACTTCACCAAATCTAAATTTTTTCTTTTTTTTTTTTTTTTTTTGTTTTACTGAATAAAAGGAAATTTATGCTTAGCAGTATAGGAGCTCTTAAACAAATAGGATGATCCTCCTGGCCAATATGGGAGCATGTGATCCACCACGTCCACTGTAGTTTCACTGCTGAAAACAGACAAAATCTCCACAGTGGACAAGTCATTCCACAAAAGCCCCCCCGCAACAGCTGTGCAAAGGAATTGGTAGAGTAGGTATACACCTGAGTGGACACTGATGTACAGCTAGCAGGGCACTGGATGATCTGGTACTGGTAGCATAAATTTACCAGTTATTCAGACCATTTGAAGTACTACTACTGCACTTCAGAAAGTACTTACTGGTATCTGGGGTGTGCTTTGAAATAAGAGACCCATGTGCAAAATATGCACCTACACTTATGGGAAGTAATCTTGTTTTCTGTGAAGGTAATTAAAAGAAGAAAACTATATCTTGAACTGTATCTGCTTAAAAACAATGCTGACATGAAAAATGACAAGCCCGTATCATTCAGTATCTGTAGGGTTAATTTGTTTTGCTAAAAATGACGTTGAGTCACTCTTTTATCTGTAAGCCCTCAGATATCTTCTGAGTGGGCAAACAAACCAATTTCTAACAAATAAAAGGTATATAGAAATTAATAAATTGACATGAAACAAATTGAACTAATTTATCTAGTGTATAGTCAGGCTGACACTCTAGTTACTGGTTATCCTCAGCGCAATTAGGAGAGAAATTTTTTCAAAAAACTCTCCCAAAAATGAGGCACCCAGCTGCTATGGACTCTCAGCAGCAGCAGCAGGCAGCCTAAATCCCTCTGATGATGCCAGGTCAGGGTATTTATTACCTTCCCAACCTTCTCCTTCTCCTCGCGCTGCTGAACCCAGGCCTGGTGGGCTGCTCTCCATCAGCAGGCAGGAGCACCAAGCTTGTTCTGGTCTCTCTTACAGAGTTTGCTTCTCACCTCAGGTGTGTTTTGTCATTCAACAGCAGGAACCATCCCACCAAGTCAATGATCACTGCTTTTGCTCACAGTATAAAACCTTAAGCAATTTCCCACAGGAAAAAACACAGGCACACACACTAAAAATACTGCATGGACAAATAGTCCAGAAAGTTCAGGGTAAGGAACTACCTGATAGGAGTAAGCTTAAAAATAATCCAGGTCCTGAGGGAAGAAGAGACATCACACAGTGTCTCTGTCTCAAAAGAGAGGCCTATACCAGTGAATTATGTTTTGATGTGCACCTATTAGGACAGAGTGTGACAAGAAATCTCACAGTAAAATAAATATCGTGTCTTGCACAATAGTTTTGTTTTTGCAAATTGCAATATTGCACATGAATAACCACTGCTCTTTCCTTCAAAACAGAGACAAAGAACCTCAGCACTGATGGTGGAGATGCTGGAAACTACCCAGCAGAAGGCTGGCCTCATTGGCTGCAGGCACAGCAGCTGGCACTCTTCTTCTTCTTCCTCCTCCTCCCCACACCCAGCCTCCTCTTAGGTCAACAGAAACATTTCTTTGGCTTCAGTCGACACTGGACCAGCTCTTCTATCACTGAGTGAACTTGTTTGGTTTTTTTCTGGAGTGACTTCCACATTTGCAGAAAAAGTAATCGAGATAAACCTAAATTCAGGTGGGAAAAGGAAGAAGCAGCATGCACAGCACTCATGCCCCCCTGAGGTTGTGGCCACAGGGATATACCTTCCCCAGCACCACAGGCATGGAACTGGGGGGAGATCCTGGCCCTCTGCAAGCCCCTGCAAGAGGCAGCCAAGCACAACAACCCCGCCTGTGCGGAGGAGGGAAGGAAGCAGGCTGGGACGGAACACCAGAGCATGGACATTGTAATCAGTTTTCATCCAAACCGAGTCACTTGCATGGAGGTTAAAGAGTAAGACTGGAAAAACACATTGCAGAGCAATGCTGTCAAGAATTTGTATTAAATCAAGCACTAATCTTAAGTATTCCTTAAAAACAGTAACTCAAGAGAACTGATTTTGACCTAAGAAGCCTGTATAAACACATACATATCTGAATGAAGAAATGAAAAATATTCTCAAAGGCAACCCAACAAGGTCTTTATTTTAAAGTTGCTACCCTTTTCCTAAATTGAGTGGACATGCAGTTGCCTATTAACACAGTTGCATGTTCCTATGGCACTTCATGGAAACTTTTTAAAAAATATATTTTTGAAGAATTTTCATTAATAGAGATGTCAGAATGTTTCAGGTCCTCCAGAGAGAGCCTATGACTTGTTATTATGCAGCTTTAATAATTTAAATGTCAATGTAACAATCCAGGAATGGAAACAGTATGTTCCAGGAATGCTGCAGTGAATTAGTAATTGTGATCTGCTTGTAATTGCTGATTATCCCCGTGAATTCTACCCAGATCCAGTAGAGTGAAAGTTTTTTCTACTGACAAAGAGAAACTTGGGAATAGTATTAACTTAAAGTTCGAATCAACAGCAGCCTATTCTGTTTCCAAGAAGGTTTTGACTCTTTGTATCTTTCATCTAAATAATTGCAGAGGTTCAGCGCATGGTGCAGGAGACCCTAGTCAGAGAGCAGGGCCAGGGCAGGAGTCATGTCCTGCTGAACATGTAAATAGCGGATCCTGTTACCAGGCACTGCCACTGCAATGTCAACACAAACACTGTCGCTAGGGGAAGGAGAGCAGCCAGCGGGATACAGAGGCAGGCAGCTGGGCAGAAGGCGAGGTAGCAGAGCCGGGTGTCCTGGGCACCTTTGGCATATGACAGGAGGTATCTGAATGGGATGCAGAATACACTGCAAAATAATGTATGTTCATTTGGATGTGTTGTTTCTACCAACTGGCCCACTTGGTCTCGTTTCTCTTTTGACAATATTTGTTTCGAGGAAAAATTCTGTGGTTTGGAGGGAGTAATAAATACAGCATTGGCACAGATTTGCATGAGCAGATGCTGGATTTCTTCTGTAGCAGGCTGAGAGATCAGAAGCACAGTCATCAGGCAGCACCAATAACAAAGCCTGTGAAACAGGTATGATTACAAAGGAAAATGTTAAAAGAGAAGTCCAAGATAAGAGATGGTTATGATAAAGCAGAAAATGAATAAACAAAAGTTGTGAAGGAGACTATCGAGGGACAAGGTATGCAGTAAAGAGCAGTGAACTGCAATACAGACTCAAGGAAAATAGAAGGTAAGAGGAAAGCCAAGGCTTTAAGCTTTGCCAGGCAGTATTCACTGTAGATGAAATTAATTGCACTGAAAGGAAACCAATGTCTGTCGAGGACTCAGAAGATTATTCATTAATTGAATACATTAGACAAATCAGTTCTTGCAAATGAGAGTTCAGAGCACTGTCAGGTCAGCAGCTTGTTAAATAGTTGATATATGACAGTCATCAAGAAAATGGGAGAGTCAGGTAAAGGTGCCAAAGGAATGAGCAGAGAAGCACAGACGAGTAGGAAGTACTGTGGAAAGGGCTGCACAGAAAACCAAGAAAAATTATTTCATCAAAACTCATGCCAGATCATGCTGGAAAAAATACGCATTTTGGCTTCCCAGGCTGTGACACAAGAAAGTGCTCACCTGAGACAGGACCGATAAACCAGTGCTTTTTGCTATTTTACCTCTGAGCCACATTCAATACTTGATTGTTACCACGGTTTATCAAGCCTGACCATGAAATAATTTCTCGAGGTGCTTTGAAGTCAGTAGAGCACTACAAGCATCTGCTCACATGCGTCGTACCAGGACCACACTGACACTGACCATGATTACTTCACAGACTACTTGTAAGGCACCGCTCAAAGCACATGATTCCTTTCTGCTTTCTATTTTTAAATTAGTAAAAGACAAATCTAAACTATTTCTGAAGTTTATGGTTCTTGCATGGTGTGGAAAAATTAATGGACTTGATGGAGTTAGTTATCTGGTTAGAAGGTAGAAATTTCACATAATTTATTGGATTAGACTTTATTGGCAAAGGTTGCAGCTTAATATTGCTATATTTCTATGATTTCAAGTGTTTTTCTTCCCTTGAGTGGAGATGCCCAACGGTATCAAACATGCTGGTGGCTTTGAAGCAGGAATCAAAAGACTTCACAAGCAAGAAAGCTTCCAGATTTTTGTAACTGAAACGCTTCAGTTTATGTCGAGTGATGGAGTTTTTGGAGTCCTAAGGCAATAAGTAACCTTGCCAGACAGACACTAATTTAGCTGTACGTTGTCCAAAGAGACAAACATGAACCAGGGTCTTACAAAAGTCAGGTTAAGCCAAGATGGAATAAGAATTTAGGTAAAATTAAAGAAATGTCTCTACCTCCTGAAACGAAACTTCACAAGAGAGACTAGTGCAAATCATCCTTAAGTGATTGCATAAATCATGACACATTAGTGATTAGTTATCTGTTGATATTTATTTATTTAAACATGTAGGTTTACACATTAATAAATACTAACCTAAAATCTGACTCTGAAATCATCACTGAAAACATCATAATGTGAAAGAGAAAAAATGCATAAACAGACTTCCAAATTTGAATCTCTTTGCTGCTAACCCAGAAGTCCTGTGTGCCCAGTCAACTTTTGTGTATAATTTTTTTTATTAGATGATGATGCTGACTTATAAAACTTTCAGAGCTTTATGCCTGCCAGAAAACTGAGTTTCTATATTGACCTGTAGTTCTTTATTTTCACCTGGCCAGAGATAGGTTTAGGGATGAACCTTTTTCTCTCCCTCCTGCAGCCCCAAGACGTATTTCTTCCACACAAAAAATCAGTCTGTTAACATATAAGAAAGTAGAACCTTGTGGTCCAAGTGTCTAGTCAGAGCAATTCCTATCCCTGTCCAATCTTACATGCCTGCCTTTAACCTGCACTCACATATACAACCATCCTCATTTGCTGGAGCATACTTTCCATACTTTCCATTTTCTATGCATTCAGTGGTGTGTAAATGCAGGAGCAGATATGGCTGAGATACAGCACAGAGATTTTGCAAAAGTTTCTGTTACAGTTGCACAAGAAATAAACAGAATTGGACAAAACAAAAATGCTGTTTGCCTTTCCCAGCTTTGGAAATTTCTCCTTTTGATCACTGTTTGCAAGGGAATTTGGGGGCCTTTAAAGTATACAGGGACCTTCACTGACACACTTTGCCTTCTGCATTTCTTAGTCTCTTGAAAACAGCTGGCAAGATAAGTTCTTCCTGATAACCAAGGGTCATCAAGGTTTAGTAATCTTCTATGGAAATCCTTGCAACATCACTGCTTGCAACTGCAGCCGAATGTGGAATGTGGAGGCAACTAAGATAGCAGAAGGAGAGATTGGGCTTACAAACAAAATGGGAGCCTGGTGGGTGCTAAAGGTGCTTACACAGAGCTCATAATCTCCTCAGTGCAGCCCACAAGTTGCACTGTCCCCAAGCAGCCACAGGTGAGACACGTTTCTGCCCTCGCACTTGCTGTGAGGAAAGCACAGACACAGCAATGGTGCAGCACCAGCCAAAGGCAGCTTCAGGCAGGGCAAACCCTGCTTTCCTTTTGGTCTGCTGGGGAAACGAGGTATTTTAACTTCATGGACTACTTTGAGTTTTCTCTTTAGTAGGAATGAGCCCCTGAACAGTACGAGCAGGTGCAGGATGACAGCTTCAGAGCTACCTCACTGTACCAGGTCTGGTGTAAGACACCTGCAGGGATCCCCAGAGCTCAGTCGTGCAGCTCCCGGCTCTCCAGGAGACTCCACTACTCCTGACACCACAGAACACTCAGGATCAAGTCCCACGCTCTGCACTGCTGCATTCACAGCAGGAGAGCTGTTTTCAAGGTGGCACATTTTCTCATTTGCTTTGTTTCTTCAGTTCAAAAACATTAACTTGAATTTTAGCGTATTTTCAGTGAAGCGCAGGACTGACCGCTGTCATGAAAAGGAAGATGTGAGGCTCATCTTCCTAGGCGCATTCCAAATATTTATATTCTGCCTTTTAAAGTCCATTTCTGTTGTCAGATACAGCCTCATTGTTCTAGCAGCAGCCAGAAATACAAGAGGGCCTAGAGTTCAAAGCAGGGGAAAAATCAATGCACAGATTTCATTTTATCACACATACACAATAGTTGGCTGAATTTGCTTCTACCTATGAGCCTGCAGCCCAAACATACTATTTACAGACTAATTCACATTTATTTTTAGACTGGCTAACTATTCATTGAACAGGGAGGAAATAACCGAGCAAAGGAGCAAGTGGCTTGCATCACACAACTGCACCTGTTAGATAAGGCAGGTGAAATGTTGACAGTCAGTAACAATGAAGAAAAATTTGAACACAGAGTTCTTAACTAGGACAAACATTCAGCAGTGAATTATAATTATCATATAATTTGTTTACAGCACTCTGTCCCTTTTACTTCTTCAGTGGATGACCTCAAAAGTAAATCGATTCCTTAAGCAAAACTTAGCTTTAACCATAATGAGCTTTTTTCTGAGAGGAAGTATTGCTGCAGGGGACTGTTGTGTCACTAAGTCCACTTGATTGTCACTGCTCCCCACTTCACCAATGCAGTTCTGCCAAGCTTAGCTGCACTCTTATGCTGAAGTTGCCAGAGATAGCTTCAGGATCCATGTGAGAGCAAGAGTGTCAGCACTGTAAATAATCCCCAGTGATTCCTGGTGATGTCTGTGAAAGGGAAGAA
The DNA here is from genome assembly GCA_025920805.1 of Petroica traversi. NCBI lineage: Eukaryota > Metazoa > Chordata > Aves > Passeriformes > Petroicidae > Petroica > Petroica traversi. The sequence continues at coordinate 20,493,796 of JAHLSL010000006.1, read as the reverse complement.
AATAGGTGCCGACTGAGTAAGAAGTGCTGAGACCTGGAAAAGGGGTGGAGAGGTGTTTCTGGTAGAAGAAAGGGAATTTCCTTAAGATTGTGAAGTTCTCTGAAGAACGTCTTTTTATCACTTTTTATCTTAAATGCTATAGCACATCAGGCTATGAACTACCTCAGTGCTGACATCTAAGCTGAGAACACAGCAGCATTGCTGCCATCAGCTGTACCCCAGCGCAGGAAGCAGCGAATAAGTGGCCATTCAGTACATCAGGTCAGTTCGGTATTTGGAGAATTCACTGCCTATGTTTCCAGAAGGAACATGACTCAGATACATGTGATCAAGAGCATCTGCATAGAAATTGGAGGCAGATGTTTGCTAGCAGGCAAAGCACACACTTTAGAAGCAATGAGCTCCATTGAAAAGGTGGTCTTTGGGTTTCTGGAGGAAACAATCTTTTTTGACTGCTGCTGTAACTGCAAATACAGAATTACAGTTGCAGTGTCATGCAAACTAGAAAGAACATTGGAAGAAAACAATTAGTACTCTCTGTGGTTCTTTTTAAACAGAATATGCTGAGTGTTCAGATTACTAAGTAACTACAGTGTAGGTGATCTAGAATGAAACATGGTGTTAAAATACAGAATGCCATAACTGAGTTTCTTTGTTATTTGCTTGTTTAAAACACAGAAACTGTCCTTTCTTAAAGTTTAAATTCTCTGGTCACAGACACAGTAAGGAAGCCATACCATTATAATGAAAAAATCCCTTTCACTATATAAGCACACTTAATTTTTATCTTAAGCTTTGCTCTGGTATCCCTAAGTCTGTATGTATGCTACCTATGAGTTACTTAAAATCTATAGTAAAGGGCTGAAGAATGGACTACTGAAATGTAGGTAAGTCAAGAAAACCATTTGGGAGGGATTTTTTTTTTTTTAGTGTAACTGTACATTTGTGTAGGGTTATATAATTTTATCATCCGTAACTTTTTTCCTCTAGTATTTTTCTCGAAACATTATACTACAAATGATGCTGCTTGCTCTCTAAAGCTGCTGTATAGCCTTCACAATTTTGAGCTGGATTTGGCTAGACTAATGCTTTTTCTATTCCTGCTATAGTTTAACAAATACAATTGAGACAATACAATATTGAAACATTGGTTTTTAATGTATTTTTAAAATAGAAAGATAAAATTTAGCTGTAGCTTCAGAGCAGCCTGTCACATGGTCTTAACTAGCCCTCCTCCTTTAACTGTGTTAAGAATGTGTATAGTCAGCTATATGTATTGCTGCTCTTCTGTACGTAACATAAACATTTATCACCACAGAAAATTTTGGAAAATAGAACTATTCAAAGACAGTAGCTCTCAATTTAGTTTCAAACAGAAACTAGCATGAATCACTGCCTCAAATTTCATTTTCATAGGATTAATGTTATGAGGGTTTGTCCTAAAAAACATATCAAACTTCTGTATAGTGAAAATCGTCTTTTTGCTTGTTCAGGTCTGAGCTTGTTCTTCCCAGCAGAAGCCTTCTGGCAGTGGGCAAAAATTATGTCCAGTGGAGGCATCAAAGACAGCACTCCTTGGGTATCCAGTAAAGGCAGATGCAGTGTTTTCATCATCTCTCCTGGGAGCTCTGCATCTTACTGTAACAATACCAATGATTTCTTCACAGAAGTACCCTTCAGTTACAAATAAAGACCAGGCTAATGGAGCATTAAAAGAAAAGAATATTCTTTGCCTTATTTTGTTAAGTTTCATGAAAATCTGTGAGATTTGGCTGCTGCTTTCTAAAGCTGACATCCTGCAGCCTCATTAGGATTACCTGGTATTAGTTCATAAGTAAGAATACTTTTTCACACACTGTCTCTTTTTCTGTCAATGATGAGTGCCAGCTACCTTCTTTTTCATTGCTGACTTCTCTGTCTATAGCAAACAAGTGATACAGAAATATTGTTGAGGTAGTAATAGGATAACATGTATTTCAGCTATTAACTTCTTTTCCTTCTGAAACATCACTTCTACGCAACAAGCACTCAGCAGTAATTTCAATGATACTGGAAGCAAAATAAGCTGAATAATTTTATATGAATAAGCAGATACCCCTCACTTTTACAACAGTAGTAACTTCTGATAGAAGTTGTGTTATCTTTGGCTTTGATGTTACAAGAGAAACTCCACAGAGCACAGATGGTGTCATTTCCTGCAGGTGAAAAACTGGTGGATCTTCATCTCAAACCTACATTGGTCTGATGGGTTAACAGGCTGCTGTTTGAAACCTTGCATTTAGTCCTCTCTCCTGATCTGTTGTTTTATTGTCTGAGTAAGGGGAGGTTTGCTTATTGGCATATCTCAGGCTCTTGAGTTTTATTCTGCTTTTTACATAATAAGTTCTTTGTCCAGAAAGCAAAGAAATGCGATGACTATAGCTTTTGTTCCAACGTCTGGGCTGAGTTTTGGGCCATTAAGACTCTTTCCAATTGTAAGATCTTGTTCCCTCAGGCTTTTTTATGTAATGGGTGATAAAGGAGTTGGAAAGCAAATTTATTGCCTCTTTTTCTTAAAGGCCTTCCTTTTCATCCTTGACAGTACAAACTGGACCTTTACTGCTGAAGCTATTGGATTTCTCCTGAGTGTCTTATTCCTTGGTGTCATTAATAAGATAAGTTATCCTTTCCTAAATCTCCTCCTCCTCCTGTTCACTTTCAAGGGTCATCTTCTTGCATGGCTTCAATGTTAATGTGGAGAAAGTTCCCACTAAGCACAGGGAAGACTATTTTCGATTAAGAGTGCAGTTCCTGGTCATGGATCTTCACGTATCTTTTCTGTGGGTATCAGATATTACAGACAGCCAAAAACTTCCAGTGAGCCAAAAAGAACTGGAGCCGCTTTTATGTCATGGGATACTGCTTTTTTTTTTTTTTTATGCAGGATTCTGTCTCTCTATTTGCAGTTTGGAAACCCAGCATTGTGCCCAATATTCATGTTCCCTGTGCAGACTATTTGTGATGACTTCACAGTTTCATAACGACATTGAGCAACAGCTGACATCTATCTGCCCAGGCTGCAGCCATTTCTAATTCCAGACTCTCTTTATTCCACTTAGTTAACAATGATACAGCAAATTCCTAATTCACTACCAAGAGTGAATGAAAAAGACCAGCCTTTTAAAAAGACTGGGGAAGAAAGAAAACAATTTTTCTCCTTTCTAAGATCATTGCTATCTATCTGTGTTTACAGGGATCATCATGACTATCCAAGGAATGAAGATATTCAGGGAAATACCAAATCTGCACCCATTTTGCCACATATTAGTCACGTAATGAGGAGTGATCATAGAGATGAAAAGGTAACAGCTATGCTGCAGGGAGATTTCAATCTTCCTGAGTCTAGGATGTAAGTAAAAAGTAAACAGATCTGCCACTTTATCTGTGGAAAAAGTGAACATTGCCCTGATTTAAAAAAGAAAAAGAAGTCAACCTAACAGCCTTTATAAAGGCCAGAGGATTCACCTCTTGGCACACACAGAGTGACAGAGTGAGACAAACCTTTTGCCTACCCCTCTCCCTGGCTATCCCTCCTCAGCAGGGCTGAAGAGCTTGAAGAAAGAGTAGAGCCAGATGATGGCCACAGGTCAGAGCAGGCAGGACACACCTCATGGTCTGGCCATTTGCTTCCATTTGCTGTCAGCAGAATAACTGGTCTGTGCTTCATCAGTTCTCAAACACTTGCACAAATGTGGTGAAACTACAAAGAAGCCCACAAGTGAAATGAAAGTTCCTCTTCCCTCAGCCTCAGCTCACCCAGATGAAAATGCAGAATCTCTCAGACATGGAATTAAGACTCTCATGTTTCAGCATTTGCTCCTCTTATATCATGCATTGTTCTAGTGACATCACAAAAACATTTTTAAATCACATTTTTAACTTACTAGAACAACACCAGTACAACTTCTTAGAGTAGCCAATTATGCAGAGGCTAACAAATTTAATGCCCACACTTCTAAAATGCCACATATTTCACAGTACTGTGTCTTGTAAAACTTGTAATAGATTTTTTCTCATTTTTTTTTTCCCAGTAATAATGGTTGCTTTGCTTTCAGACGCACCAAAGCAACATAATTCAAATGGATGGAAATATACAGACTGAGACTTTCAAAGTGGCCAATAGAAGATAAGCATGACTCTTCCAATGCTCTCAATACAGTCTGGATGCTTCCCTCTTTAAAAGGATTTTCGCATCACAGCAGCACCTTGCTATTTGGAATGCTGAGAGAACACATAAGCAATGAGAAAAAGGGAAGGTATTTTATGTTTTTAGATTTTCCTGAATCAGGGCCAATGGCAATGACAGGATGGTCAGCTTTGATTTGTCATTAGCATGCAAAACAGAAAAAATGAACAGATAATAAAAAGGCATTAACAAACCCAAATTTTGTTTAACACAAATAATGGAATGAGTTTCTTTATGAACCTGAATATATATTGTCTTCTCTCATTATGTTTTTCTCATTCTATTGAGCAACCTCCATCCCCGAGCTCATCCTTCTTCTGTCCCATTCCCCGCCCCCTTCTTGTTCTTCTGTAGCAGAAAATGAACAGAGCTCTGTTTGTTCACCAGCGCCAGCAGCAGCAGCAGAGGCTGCAATGTCAGCCCTGCAGAAGCAGCCCCCTGCCTCTGTGTCCCTGGGTGAGGGAATCATTCCTGTGAGAGAACAGGGTTTGTGAGGGTCTCAAGTATGCAACGACCTGTTATCAAGAAGGTAGAAATACTGAAAAACAAGTATTTTAGAACCACAGCATATTCAGATTAAGACATTTACTACCTTCCCTTCACAAAGGGAATGGAAACTACATGCAGGGGTGTAGGCTTCAGTCCTTTGTGGTGCTCCAGGCACACCTGCAATAGCATGACTTTCATTAATGCAATCTTAAAAACAAGTTGCTCAGCTTTCCTGACCCTGCTCTTTCCAGAGTCTCATTCTTCTGGTGGCTGGGAGCCTTCCTCATTTCCAGCTTAAAAGTACTCATTGTCTGTTCACAGTTATATGTTGTTACTCAATTTCCTCTTGTTTGCAGGTAGGCTACCATCTTCTCATCAGAAAACATGATCCCATCTCCCTCACAGACAAACACCTTAATCACACTCTACCTTTCTTTGCTGGGCTACAGAAACCCAAACCTTTCAGTTTCCCCTTCTCAGATAAGATGATGGAAAAAAAATTGGGGAAATTAATAGCTGGGATTTCTTTTGCCTAATCTTTTGAACAAGTTTGAACTGGTCTGCCTCAAGTATGTATGGCCAGAACAGTGCAAAGTATCCCAGGTGAAATCTCACTTAAAGCATGTATTACCTCTGGGGGTAATACTGGAGGACAGGACATCAGATAAATGCTTCAAGACATTCTATCTTCTGATCTTTATGTTACCCTCATAACTCCTCTTTTCCCCCCCTCAGAGAACAGGAGCCCTTTGTGGTTATACTTCAGGCAGCTTGCAATGCCTAGGTAGGGAAACACCCATCTGTGTTCACTAGGAGACAACCCTGCTTCAGCAACATTAGAGGTTTGCAATTCGAGCTTTTAAGAGTGCTAGGCAAGCCAAAACCTATATGCTACTGAAGCTGTTATTTCACTATCTTGTTTATTCAGAATACTTTCTCCTAGTTGCATGTTTTGAGTCCTCCCATCATACAGCTGTCCTCCAGGCTTCTGTTTTATATTTTTCTTCCTTATCAACCTCTGTAGAAACACTATCAGCAATATCTGTAATGTAGGGAGATTTTCAGAAAGAGTCTTAAGATCAATGTTGGCTCAGCACAAGTTTTATTTAGAACATGTGATGGCTCTGACTCACACTGTTATTCATGCCATCCATTCCTAATTTGGAACAAGCCTAGTAGTTTAGTTATGACCTGAAAATGTCTGAAGACAAATTATATATAGCATTTAAAAATATTTATAATGTTTAAAATGGTCATGAACATCAGAGTCCCTCAAGGGATGCACAGGTTCACAATGGGGACACTTCTGTCTGAAGCCTACAGCGAGCACCTTCACAACACCTGGACCTCTCTGCACATTAAATTCATGCCCATACACAACTGTCTGAGCTTGACATGCTTCTCCCAGGTTTCCTCAAAGGATTGTCTTTGAAAGAATACACCAAAGAGCAGAAGTGCTCTCTGATCCAAAAGGGGCTTGGTTGAGATTAGATCTCTCTTTATCTCTGGCCATGCAGGTAAGAAAACATTCCTGGTCAGCCACAGCAATGAGACCTAACAGCAGGATGAACAGGCATGTGGGGAATGCTGGCAATGTTATTCTTGTCCGTGATCCAGAAATTGGCTTTAAGACTTAGTGAGAATAATCACGAATAATCACTCTGACCTTGGTTTGTAAGTTCTTTAAAAAAAGCCACCAGTGAGGACACCAGGCGTTTATTATGTGCCACAAGGCATCAGCATGCAGGGACAAAAATTTCACTGCTTCTCCTACATGGCATTATGCTGAGCAAGAATTCAAAACAGGCCACCTGAGTGAGGATGAGAGGGAGCCACAGGTCAAGTGGTGAAGTAGCCATAGCCATGCCTAGCCAGCTCTGTGACATGCCAGTCCTAGGGAAAAGTATCTGAACCAGACTGACATGGTGGGATGTCAAAGGGGGAACACATTCAGTTGGGTAGCACGTTGCCTGGTACTGCAGCTGCAGGTCTGGAGGATGAAGAAGCAAGCACTGACCCTTTGCTAGATAAAAGCCTTGCAGCTTTACAAAGCTCACCTTCTTCATTTGAAGTCTGGCTGTCTCACATGAGATAAATACCTGCATATGGGCTTAAGTGAGGCCTACATTTGAATCCCATAAAGAAGATTTCTAATTAAGCATTTCTTTTGCTGAACCAGGCCTCTTGTTTGCAAGGAAGGAATCTGCTGGGGGCAGGCAGTGGGCACCTTTCTGCTGTACTTACTGTGGGCTGCTTGTCTGCAAACAGCAATGGGATGTACCTCAGAGGCAGCCTGTGGACAGGCATAGAAAAGGAAAAGCAGAGGACACAGAAGAGAAGCAGGTATTTAAAGCTTACAGGCTACCTTGCACTAGACAAAGGGCAGTAAATAGGAGGCAGGATGACAAGGTGAGGGGACAGGAGCTGTCCAGGGCCACCAACTACAGCAGTGCACAGGAGGACCCAGCCAAGGCTGAAACAGAAAAAAATCCCAGTATTAAATAAATATGTATAAACAAGAGCCAAAAACAGACAGTAAAAGATGAGATTGATGATCCTTGATCCTTCAGGGTTCAGCTTGGCAGGCTGCAGATGCCAGACTGTTGGTTATGGTGCTGCATCACTGCACTGCCACGCAGGGATTCAGCAGAAGACAAAAAAAGGATTGAATTGAGGGCAGCTCCCTATTTTTATATCCTGTTTCTCTCTTTCTCAATGGTTGTTTTCTTTCTTTCACAAAGGAATTGCAAAAACAAAGGGATATACACAGAAGATTTGAGGTTATAGAATCTCATCTGGCCAAAAAAGAAAGAAGAAAAGTGTAGAGGTATTTGCTTCTAAATGTCAAGAGACCATTGAGGCACTATTCTTCATGGAAAGCAAACGAGAGACACTCATGCTTGCAGTTGCCTTTGAAACCAACTCCCAGAAGCTGCAATAGTAACCTCTTGCAAAACAGCTACTAATCCTTTCTTGTAATTGTTCCAACCTGCCTGTGCATCCCTCACGCCTATGCTGTGTCAACAGCAAAGCAGAACAGTGCTTAGGGTTCCATAATGCTATACACATGTTAAGAGTGAAAAACCCCAAAACAACAAACTCAGACATTCTTTGTTCTTCTGGCTGAAGACAGAACCACTTTCCTGTCCAGTCAATTTTCTTATTTCTTGTCATAGCTCTCCATTCTCAGAGTTCTCAAGAGACTGTATTCATATATAATGGTTTCACATTTCTATTGCTACTATTCTCTGTTCTTGAAAGAAGGTCAAGGATATTAGTGAGTCATATTTTTTCCTCCATTTATTTCTACAGTTAAGCACAGGTTATCCTTTATCACCAGCTGGACAAGTATTGATTTAACATTCTTCTCAATGCTGGTCTCAATACAGAACCTGACGGCCTTCTTATTAAGCTAAACTTGCACTGGCATGCCTCCTTTGTCTACTTCAGGCTTCCAGCAGAATGACAGAGGAAAAAGTTTCTAGTTTTTTGTTTAACAAGATATTAGTGATGAAATTACGGCTCTGCAGTTGCTTTGACTGGAGCATTTCAGCCCTTCTAGTGCAGTAAAAAGCTTTCATGACCCAGGACTTCTGGGATGTGCTGGTGTTTCTAAAGCCAAAGATGTCAGGCCTTTCCCTTTCAGACAGCTTGATCTAAACCCCTCTTTCTTACCACTCATCTCCCCTTTCAAATCTCTGGATGCACACAGAATACAATAGACACCATATCTGCAGATTACTGCAAGCAGAACCAAACCCCTCGAGCTCAAAGTCACAAATATGTAACTTCACATGAGGTTTCCTTGACAAAGTCCCGAGGCAATGATTGTGCCTTCGTTAGTTATTTTCTCCTCAGTGATGCAACCACCCACAAAGTGGTAGGAGCTTGCAGCTGACAAAAATGGCAAGCTGTGATTTGAAAAAGCCAGCCTGCAAGGACACTGTCCTTTTCTGGACAGTGACTCAAAGCTCAGTGACAGGTCAAGCCTAAAGTGAGAAAATGTCAAGCAGGCTACCTGCTGTGATTTATCCTGAATTAATTTAAAGAGAGAAACACAGGCCTCTGCAATGTATTAACAGGAAAAACCCACACTACTTATATATTAGATCCAGAAGGCGCTGCTGACGAAAGCTCTTCCCAAGACTATTACAATGCTGGAGCATGTCCTAACCAGTAGACCATTGAGTGCATCTCAGAAAGCTCATATAAGAACAAGACTGTGAATGCTGAAAGGTCGTCATGCTTTCATGCTTTGAAATAAAACACTCTGAAGCAAAATGACTGCCCACAAGTATGTAAAGAACTGTGGTGCAGTGATCAGGAGTGCTCTCAAGGCCACATTTTGAAAAGATAAAATCCCTGTACAAAAGCATTGATTCAAAAACAAACCAGCATCTGCACATGCAACATGTAACCAGAGATGGCTCAAACCATATGCAACACGTCACGTACATGGGCAGTTACAGCCCATCTCTTTATTTCCTTGACCATTTAGTCTTGCATATAAATCAGCAGTAATCAAGACAGTACTTTAGCACCACTCGGTGTATAAATCTCCTATAAAGGCAGTCTCCTGCTCTCAACACACTATGTACAAGTGCATCTGTGTCTTAAAGAAGCATGTGAAAAATGTGTCTACCTATGACAAATGAAGCTTTCAGTGGATGACTGCCTTTGGTGTTTTGACACGCTGAAAAAGGTTGTGCGGTTTGGATTTTCTTCCTCTTTTAAAGTGAATGCCTGAGATTGCAAAATCGTTATGACCCAACATAACTACAGGGGAAGATGGCAGTGCTGTCACACCAAATTTGGAGGCCCACATTATCAGTTGTTATGTGCTACTAAGTGCAGAGAAAAATGACCAGAGATGTCAAGTACATCACTTGGCACTTTCAATTCAGTTGGGCAGAGCTGGTGGCTGGTTTGAACTCATCTTCTTGGCTGGCCTCTTGGGCTACAAATAATTCTAATGTTCAAAGTCATCTCCAAAATGCCACAGTGGAGGAGGGAGAGGAATGGACTGATGGAATCAATTACCCAAGGCAGTAAGAGGATGAGGGCAAAATGGTTGGGCTCCCTGGTAGCAATCAGGGAGAGGTGCTGCACTGCAGCTCCAGTCTGGTAACAAAGCCACAGAGATTTCTGTGTAATTAATACACTCCAGCACGTGTGGGACACCCAAGCAAAGGATCCAAGAACTGAACTGGAAAGGCAGTAAGAAAGGGTAAGTGAGAAAGGTCAAGAAAGGCTGTGGGGCTGTAGGCATAGGTAGCTCTGATTTCTCTCCCTAGCAAGTGCTGTCTGTATTGCTGAATCTGGGAGGCAGCATGTGAAAAACACGGTGCTGTGAGAAACCTGTATCATGATCACCAATTACTAATAAAAGAAATCCCTCAACTATTAGTTGCAGGTTTTTTACACTTTGCCTTAGTAAGAGCCCAAACCTGCAGTGCCCTTCTAGAGTGCACTGAATGCCTTTGAGGAGGATGTGGTTCTCAAGCTCAGAAAATGTGGTCTTCAGGTTTGACCTGTCCTGTACAGCACTTTACAGTGATTACAACACTCTTCAGAAACTCACTGAATTTGAGCCTATATAAAACACCACCACCACCACCTAATGCTGTCTAAAGGTCAGCATTCTTTGTGCCACATTTTAGAAGGAAGTAATCTGTGAAAGGGAAAAACTTCTGCTTTTTAATTGGAAAATCATCTGGAAATCTTTTCAGTTTAAACTGTGTTTACCACCCCAATTTTTGTCACTGCTCCTGCCCACATTCTTCTCCACAGCAGTGACCTAGCCAACCTCATTTCCCCTTTCTTCTTCTTCATGACCACACCACAGCTCATACAACTGCAGATGGTTATCAAACTCCCTCTTCCGTCCAAGCTATAAATGCTTCACTTCTATAATCTTTCCTCTTGCATAACTGACATTTTTTCCCCTCTCAATAGAACCAAAAATGTGAAGTGTCTTCCCACCCTGTGATGCTGCTAACAATTCATTTTCTTTTCAAATGGCCTAAAGGTTTTTATTTGGTAAGATGCTGACAGAGGAAATGGCAATGATGGACTTAGGAAGGAAGCTGCCAAGGTGGATCAGAGGCTACCTCACCTTAGCTAGCCATGGCTACAGGAGCAGCAGCCACTGAATACTAACTCAGAGGTTACAAAAGTAAGATATTGGTCACTAGTATGCAGCAGAAGGAAGGAGGGGTGAGAAGGAAGTGAACAGGTAAAAGAGCCCAATAAAATCGAGACATAAACCCTGCATTTTCAGGAAAGTAGATGTCAAACACCACCTTTAAAAAAACAAGGGAAGAACACTGGGAGATGTGGTAGCACCCCTTATACCTACACCTGCTGCACACCTGACTTGATGAAGGAAAAGAATCAATCCTGGCAGGCAGGCACCACTGCATTCTTTAGCCAGCACAGGCAATAATCACGCCAGCACTTTAAAGCTCAGGTGCAGCCTACATTCACTAATTTAAGGTAAGAAGGCCAGAACACAGACCATTTCCCAGCCAAAAGCCTTACAAATGTGTTTGTCTGCAAACAGACTGGCACATGCTTTGGTTCAGTGAGATTTCAGCCCCACAGAACCCTGTACCTTAAGGAATGTTTACAAGGAGTTGGAAACAGGTGAAGAAGAAATACAAAACCGTGTATGCTCTCCAGTTCCCATGCATTTAAATGTTCTCTGCACTCCACTGAAAATTTTCTGGGCTGTAAAAATTGAAAAGGGTTGGAAAAAAACTGCCTTAGCAATGCAGAAATATTATGTGAAGCAAAACACTTGAAAATAAGTAGTGTCTTGCAGTTTATTCACTTCCCACACTAAAAGCTGAACTTTTGCTGAACCACTACATCAGTAAAGCAAACTGGACATGCTGGGCAACAGTGACCACCCTTTCTCCAACAGTAACCTTCCTGCCAAAACAGGAACAGTGAATTTTTTGCATCATCTTTGGTAAAATAATTAAAATGGCACTTGAGATTTCACGCCCTTGTGGCAATTATTTTTCAACAAACTGCTCCTTACTCTCCAGTATTTTTCCTTTGTCCTTTTTTAGAATGCTCTTGCAAAGGCTGTGGAAATCAACTGTGCTATTGCAAGTAACAATGCTCTACTTCAGCCCTCTTTGGAACAAAATGCATATTTACACCTGGAATTATTCTTAGTTAATGTTTCATGCAGGTTCTTTTATTCTGCATTACATCAGGAGGGAACTCATCAAGAAAAACTGCACATGTAGAAAAACTCCTGCAAAGCTTTGCTGTTTCGGACACAGAAGTGCACGGGTAATTTACATCTCTTATTCTTAAGGTGTTGTTTTTTTTTTTAAATTCTCTATCTAATGGCTATCGGAAAAGACAGTGGTGATGTCTAAAACCATAGCTACAGCAATATCAGGTCAGTAGAAAATCAAGCAAGCAGAAAGAAGTGCAATCTGATGATCTAATTGCATATTAACATTTCTGTTTCCATCACCCCAAGTACAAAAGGATGAGACAGCAATGGCTGATTAAATTAGCTCGTTAAAATCTAAGAGAGTTAGAAACTTCCCATTAAAAAAAAACCAAAAAACACATGTTCTGATATGTCATTTAAACTGAAATTGAGCTCAGCAGTAATATCTGTTATTTAAAAACATCACAGATTTTTCAAAGTAGATGCAAAGCAAAATCTGTTTGGAATTGCTCAGTTTTATGTATAGAGTTTTCTGCATGAGCTGGCAGATATATTTAAATTTTCTATTTATAAAGCAACTTACATCCATGTTTTACAAATATGAAGGAATATACTTTGTAACTGCCTTGTGAAACACATCACCATTTTAGAACTGACGAAACTCACACAAAGACAGAGAAATATCTTGTCTAGGATCAAGATAGGAACAGATAGAATCTGCACTTTCAGAGCTGAAGCCTTGAGTGTATGCCTTCTTTCAATATAAAAAGGCACTTTATCTTCAGTCATAAGATTGGCCGTGTCATATAAGCCTTTTTATACAACCAAGATCTTCAGGCAGCAGCAAAATGAGCAGTGATTAAAAAGAAATCAGTTCGGACCAAGGAAAATGTGAAGAGAAATCAGCTTTCTTGGTTTTGGAAAAAGGCAGCCAAAAGAAATAAACAAGAAAAGCCCCCTCAAAAAGCAAATGGTCAGTTTATTTCACAACTAAGAGTTTTACTTTGGGGATTTCTCAACATGAAAGAGAATACAGTGGTTCAAACCCCTTCCAAATTTCAGTTTTGAACCCATGTTTTAAAATTATGCTTGGGGAATTTTCAGCTCCTTATTTCAATTCCTCATGAAGTTTTTAGTCTTCTACATTTTCACTGGCACAGGGAGGAGAAACCTATTTCCCCATCTCTGAAATACGCATGAGATGTATTTAGTTACCTCATGCACCTTTTTCAGTGGAGAGCCAATGATATAATGACTGGAGTATCTCCAGAGAGGGCCCTCCATCCTAGAGACTGGGAACTGGGACTGTTTGGCAAAGCTGTAAATGCTCATTGTCTCCCACTGCATGAGTTAGTCTTCTGGTAGGGAGAATCATTTCCACCTCACAGATATTAAAGTTTTATTTCCCAGAAACCTGGTATGCGAGCATTATCTGAACTTACAATTTTGAGATTAATTAAATTACTTCATTAAAAAGTGGCTGGTTGGTGCTGCATGGAGTTGTTTCTTACCCCCACTCCTTCCAACCTGTCCTGGAAATAAGCTCTCTCTACAGCTCTATAGATAGCAAACTACTTCAGACAGGTTTAATGGTTATCATCAAGTACAAAACCTGCCAGTTCTTAACAGTGAAGCTTAAGAAAGTCCAGAGAAGTCCTTAGAGCCAAGCTGACACAGCCATGGGAGGTGGGAGGCAGGGAACCAGATGGTTTTATGAAGGAAGAAGAGAGCAGGATAAAAAAAGGGAAGGGACTGACAAATGAAGCAAAACAGGTCCTAGCTCAAGATTATGTATTTTACACTATGGCAACACGGAGCACTGCAGGGAATGGACACCTCATTAGTAGGGTCATTCTCATAATTTCTAGTACCATGTGAAATCTCCAGTGGTGATAGCCCCAGTGCTCTTCATAATCTGTTTATTTTGTACCTTGTGTGCTATAAGATGCAAATATATATTGGTTTAGCTGCCAGGGGTATGTCTTTGTCACCTTTAGTGCTTTGTTGAGATTTGGCTTTTATCTGCAAATTTTTTATGAGATCTTTGACTTCTTCCCAGATCTCAGCATGCACTGCTTGCTGTGAAATGCCAGCAAATGCTCTGCGGGAGAGGTGAATGCAATGCCTGGTGCGTAATGCCCGCTGCACTAACACAGACATATAAGCCTAATTAATCTCTTGGGTAGTCTCAAGAGCTGTCCACATGATCTAGAGCTAGCATGATCACCAGCTAGCACTGGTGTGAAATACCCCAGTGTTTGAGTAGATGACCATTTAGGAGCTAGGGCTGGAGGGCTTAGGCTGGCATGCATAGGGAAGTAAAGCTGCGCTGCTTACAAAAAAGTCTCTGGAGATAGCACTGAGGTATATTCTGAAAGTTACTACTTCAGGTGTGTGTGGTTTGGTTTTTAGTCTTTCACAGAGGACCTCACTTGGATTTGCTCACTCTAAGCAGGAAAGTTAGATGTATTTCAGTGGTCATTCCTAGCTATTTCTCTGAGTATTTGGGTTGTGAATTCTGCAAGAGAAAATACATCAAAATAATGCCATGGAAAATAACAACAACAACAAAAACATTCTGTTTATAGTCTACTCTGTATGTGTTTCCTTCTTCAACATAATTTCATCTAAATTTAATTCAGAATGCTGTGTAGTTCACATTCATTTGAAATAAATAGGACATTTCCATCAGCATACTCTGTTAGTAATGTCGTTGTGGTAATAACATACAGTCATGTTGTACACCAATTATAGGAAGTTGTTAGCTTTCTTGTTTATATGGTACTAAAGTCCTACACAATTTAAACGAGTCCCTGACCTCTTACAACATCAATAACGGGAGTACTTTGCACTCATACAGCACCTTTCATCTCAGAGTGCTTCTGACACATGAATTTTCATTACATCTACATACAGGTAGGTGTCTAGGCTCACTTCAAAGGCAGGGAAACTGTGTCATGGAAAGGTTACACAACTTGGCTCGAATCCCTGGTGAACAGCTGGGAATGTGAACTCTCCCATTACTTGTTTTGAACGTCCAGACAATAATGCTTACCCCAAAACCAAGCTTCATAAGGCATTAATCAAAATGTTTAACCCCCTACCAAGTTTGCAAATGGCATGGGCAGACAATAAGCTCACTAATTCTTTTTGATACATTATTCATGACTTGTTCTCCTTTTCTGGCAACTTTCTTTTTTTAAGTAAAAAGCAAAAAAAAAAAAAAAAAAAGACAAAAACACCCCAGTCAAATGCAACGAAAAAACAGCAATTGCTACAAAATTATGTGGAATCCAAAACACTTAGCATTTCCTTTATGGCTCTTCTGCTCGATCTCAAACATTGCAACATGGGCAATGGATGGCAAGTTGTCTGCAGGACCAGAGCACCTGAGTGAGCTCTGGAGAAAGCAGCAGAAGGGCTGTGCTTGCCCAGTTTTGGTTTCCAAGGGCCCACAAGCCACTGAACACCAGGTCTGCATACATAAGTTATGCTGGCAAATTTAACTGCCCGGCCAGCAGCTACTGACAGTGACACAAACTAATGATGCACCGGCTGGCTACATGATAGCTACAAAGTTTAAAAAAACCCAATCAAAAAAACCCTCCTGGCGTTCCCATTGATAATTAAGGGACTACTGCAAACAGGCCTTGAGACCGAAATACAGCTCTCAGCCTGGCCTTTTATACCCCAAGAGCATCAGTGAGAGTCACCAGCCACGCTTGCAAACTGCATTCAGTGCTGCCTAGGGTTGAGTCCGCGCCTCTGACAAAGTGAGTGAATTCATGCACACCTCAGCCTTTCCCCTTTGCAATAATGCTGATGCAAATGCACACTTGTGTTCCACGTCAGGCCACCAGAATATATGTCAGCAGCTCCGAAACTGTGTTAAAAAGAAAACTGATGTGGGTGGCGTCGGATTTTTGAGCCCACGGGGTAGCAATGTTGTTATTTGCTGGTTGAGTTGTTTGGCGTTGTGTTGCTCTCCATCACATGGGAAGCATTTATTTATTTATTTCTACACAAGTACATCTAGTATTTTTCAAGGGAGCCATAATTCTTATTGCAAACTCTGCTCTTCAATGACTGAGCTCTAAATACAACAGTAATTATTGTGAATCTCAGGGTAAGATGTTGGGAGTTGAATGCTCCTTTCAATGGCAAAATAAAAGAGACCATCTCTCTTCTGGTGGTGTTAAACCCTTGGGATGAAAATGCTCTGCTGTGTATAATTGTGTGTGCATGCATATACCTAGAGAAAAATGTATAAACAGATGAACACACACATTACTGACAAACAGAGATACAGATTTGGGTGGAGAAGGATTTAGCCAAAATATTTGCGACTATTGTCCTGAAGGCCATACTTTTAGGAAGTATGTAGTATTTAATTTCATGAAACTCATATAGCACTGTAAATAAACTGGAAATGGGTTGCAGAAGGAAATCAGGAAAGTAAGTTTGAAATGGTTTATCTCTCTAATATTCTGGTAATTTACCTGGTCATGCATCTACCTTTTTTAGTAGAGGAAAAAAAATCAGGTCTCTGAGACTTCATGAGGTGAAGAAATGGGGTCAGCTCACTAGAATGGAGTAACTCTGTAATATAGCCTCGTCCTAAGGCATTGTTGGATTAGAGTCCAGGGTCAACAGGAGGCTCTTCACTGGCTGTAGTGGTTCTGGAAGTGACTTCAGGAGATGAGCTTATTAGTTCTTAAACAATGTGCCAGCATTTTTTACTTCCTGTAAACTAAACAGACTTGCCATACCAAGCATCTTATATGGGGCAATGGTGACAGCCTTAACCTATGTTCTGCAAACAATACTTACTGTAAATTTCCCTTAGTGTCACAGGAGACCTAGAGGCAGCTGCATACCAAGGATCTGGTAATTTTCTAGTGATGCTTGCTATTGACTACAACTACCCAACACTCAGAAAAGCCTCTCAAGGTAATAGGAAAAAAATATATGTGATTCTTTTTGTTTCTCACTTTCCAATCTGAGGTATCTAATAGCATAAGGTTTTGCTAAGAAGGCTTTGCTTTGAATACTCTAATTCCAAATACTCTCCCCACTTGAGGGAGCAATATATGAATACCATACATCAAAAGGGTTTATAACTTACAGCATTTCTTACACATCTCTTCTTCCCTGGTCAGGAAAGGTCCATTCTCTCCCTAATTTTTTTACAGTCATCTCTTACTTCTGACCTGTAGTTCTCCTGTCTTTTGTATACTTTTGTCCAGAGCAAGTAATACTACTTCATGCAAATTTTACATCACTTATCATTCTTTGAAATCTGTGTTATCTGAAGGATACATTCACAGGAGGGGGCACTGCTGCCTTTGCAGACTATCTGTTGGCAACTATCTGTTGGCACACCCTTCTTCTCTGTTGCTTCCATTCAGCCCTGCTATTAAAATTATTACAGTTTTGTAAAGCAGAAAGGTAACTGGCCCAGCAAGTCGATGCACTTCCAGCCTGCCAAGTCCAACAGTAATGTCGTACAAGTGCAAAAAGTAGCTTCATGTATTACATAGAGGAAAATAACATCATTGTCCTTTTTGTCCGTAAGAGGAACCCTTCAGACCTGGAGTAGCTTTGTCCCTGCTTCAGTTTCCTGATTTCCATGTAGGTAAGGCTGGTACAAAAACTACCTTTCCAGTTTCTGCTCCTGAAAGAAGCTAGAATTCTAGCAGGCTGGATTTCTCCCTTTTCAATTAAATATCTCCCCAGGCAGCCATCTGACACAAGGGATAACCCTAACTCTCCTGAAGGGCCAATCCTATGACTTGGCTATTAAACAAAAATGCATTTTGTAAGATATTTTTGTTGCTATCAGTGTCAAAGTTGCCTAAGTGTTTATAAGTATCATTCACAGATTAACATCCCTTTTGTGCCACTGGTACCCAGACAGACAGAAGGACTCTCACTTAAAAAATTACTTGCAAATTGTTGAAATCCTGCTTCAGAGCACACTGAAGCCAAGGGGATGCTTTTTTATAGGCTGACATTTATCTTGAATTGAGCTGACCTTGTATGAAGCAAAGTCTATGAATGCACCTGTCATACTCGGTTTGCTGAGTGCACTGCTTTCAATTTAACTTCTACTGTATGTTATTAACACGGCATAGTTATTAGCATTTAAATCACCTTTTCCTTTGTCATTTCTATATTTAGATTTCCCTTCCCCCTCCCCCTCCAGTATGTTTTATAGAAGACTGACTTAGTAGGAAAGCATGTAGTTGTTAGACAAGGACGGAATCGTGTTTTTTAGTATCGCGGTTTATTTAAAGGACTAGGAATCAAAACGCAATTGACACAGCCATGACAAACATATGATTAATGTTAGCTATTTTTCCCACTGTAGTATTTTTCCTTTCACTTTCTTCTTTACAAATGCTTGAAAATACTCACTAATTTTCTGGTATCTTTTCTTGAGAAACGCAGGAGCAAGTGTCTATTCTTCGTAGCCAAACTGAGTGACTTAGGACAAGGATTAAGCTATTTGGGGTGCAATACCTCGTTTGGCTGCCCCGCTTAACACTCGTGAGCAAGTAGTAGTGTATACCACCCTACGAAAAATGTGATGGCAGTTCCTATAGAGTGTAGCCTAACCCAAGATCGGGGCCTGGGCTGTCATAAATACCAAAACGTGAGAGCAGAGATTCCCCCACGCCCCAGTGCATTGGCAATGAGCACTAGCTCGGGCAGAGGAGTGGGTACATCAAGCAGTGAACATGTTCTCGGTGCAAACGCAGCAAGCGGGGATTGGGAAGACGAACTGGGATGGCTGCATGTCAGGGAGATAGGGTGACAGCTGGCTCGGATGCACCGGGCTATCTTCTCGGTGCCTATTCCAGGGGACAGCCTTAGGTCACCAACACCGCTCCAGAACTGAAGCGCTGAGAACAGCGGCGGGGACAGGGGTGCAGGCAGAGCTTCACCTGCCCGGAGCCCCGCCGGGAAGGCACCGAGGGGGTGCGGAGCGGCTCCCCGCGGGATGCGCGCTCCTGCCG